>CAWUFW010013969.1:0-441115 GCA_963921515.1 Calotriton arnoldi | reverse complement strand
CTTACCACACTCTTCTAAATTCCATTCCCGGGATTCCCAGGTATCTCTGTACCTGTACTTCCAGACAACATAGAACAGGACACTAACTTTTCATGTTAAGAACATATAATCAATAATCAATAATCACCAAACTAATCAATAATAACCATAACTCTGCTACCAGAAAAGCGCGAAAAGGCCAGGGTTGGATATTTCACACAAAAACTGTATATTTCAATGGGCCCATATACATTTATCCAAAAATGTTCATGCACACTCTCTGGCCAATCCGCTGGGGGGTCAAGTTTTATAATTCACTTAAGTTCTGATTAGTTATTTCCCTGTAACCACAAATCAATTACAGTACCATTTCAATATCTAACTAATCTTCCTCTGGTCGATGGACCATTAGTTGAGTTAGTTGATGGTGATATTAACAACTTCTTAACTAAAATTCTTAGTGAAATAACCACAGACTCTGAATAATATTCATAAGTTTTATCTAAAATTTCACTCATAAAATTGAACGCTCATCAATTACATATTCACAGTGCAAATTCCATCTTTCTTAAATGGGAGAGAGAACAATCATATAACATAATACATTCAATTACACAAACTCATTCAACAAAATCAAATGCATAAGAGTGGATAGATGTAGAGACAAAAGGCACATAATGACACATTTGCAAAGAAATCTGCAAATTGGGACGGAAATACATTTACCTAATAAAGAAGACTGGAAAACCACCCCTCTGGCCAAAGGACTGGTGGAATCCCCTGACCTAGGATCAGGAGACAAAGACTAAATTTTATTTGAAAAGTTTTATAAAGCGCGAACAAGACCCAACTGGGTATCAGAGCGCTGTACAAAGAGGAAAGCTGACGTATACGTACAGAGACAATATAAATACACTTACAAAAAGGAAATATGAGAGGAACCGGAGGCAAAAAGTAAATGAGGGTGCTAGGGTAAGAGTAAGTAGCAAGTGAACAAACAGGTAACAGCCCACCTAGATGAGGCCAAGCAGTTTCATCATTGATTTACTTCAAAGACAAACGAAATAAGTTTAAACCCCCAGTAGAAAAGATTGTCAAGCAGTTTCATCATCGACTTACTTCAAGGACAAACGAAATGAGTTTAAACCCCCAGAAGAAATTATTGTCAAGCACAAGTTTCAAACATAAAGTGAAAGTAAATTGTTAAGCATACAATAAAACACCCAAGCACACCCCATAAGGCAACATGAGAGGAACCTGAGGCATAAAATAAATGAGGACGCTAGGGGAAAGAGTAGGTAGAAAATGAACAAACAATAAGCAGCCCACCCAGATGAGGCCAAACAGTTTCATCATCGCCTTCCTTTAAAGACAGCTGAGATACGTTTTAAACCCCAAGTGAGAATGATTGTCAAGCACGAGTTACAAACATAAAGTGAAAGGATAGGATCAGGACAGGACTGATATTTACTAGACTTCTCTACAAACCCGACGCACCAGGGCGATTCCCTCTCTTACACTCTCTCCCTCCTCGATATTCTTCTGCAATCTTCGAATCTAATCAGGCAGTCGTCTGAATCTTTCGAGTCTGCTCTCGTCTCTCTCTCTCTCTGCTCTCTCGTGCTCAGCTCCCAGCTCCCAGCAGCAGCAGTTCTCTCTCTAGCAGCTTCTCTAGCTCTCAGCAGCTCTAATTTACAAAACTCAAGTCATTCTAGTTATAGTCTTTATTTCTTCATGTCCCACCCTCAAGAGTTGCAAATTTTACTAAAATACGGAATATGATTGGACGGGGTTAGGGAGTCTTCATCACACCAGGCTGACGTATTCATTTTTGTTAGTGAAACCTATTGTTTGCTAACCCTTCCCCTTTGACTCTTCATATTTTTATTTTCTCATGTATATTTTGTTGCAAATGTAGTAATTTATTTAATACAAGCTTTATAGATGAGTGTTACATCTCCTTCTTTTCCCATCTCTTCTGTCCTTGAATCTTGGCAGTCATTCAGCTCTCTCGGTCACTGGGTCATATCATGGATTCATTGAGCATGCGCAGCTTTCGCCATTTTCTTTTTCATTCATGGTTTAGCAGGCCCGAATGCAAACTATTAATAAAAGAATCATAAACAGATGTTATTTTCTTAAACATGTAATTCTCACTGTTCACCACCCACTTCTACTCTATCCCATGTAATTATTATTATTCTGGGCAAAAGCGTTAATAACAGCAGCTTTCTTTTAAATCAAGCAAGCATATGCCGGGCATGCGGTACCTCAAGACCGCGTGTTGGTCTTTCTTGTGCATGCGTGAGGTTTCCCTCTCAAAGCGAGTTAGTCACGTTCTCTTTGCATAATCCAGGTTTGCACATGCGCAAAGTGTTTTTGCAAATTAAAGCGGGTTTTAATCGCGTTGCATTTTATTTCTCATTAATTCAAACATGCGTAAGCTTTTCTCCCCGTGTGTCTGTGTCTGGTGTATATTAGTTTTGTCTCATCTACAAGTTTAATGATTAATGAAAGTTAATGGAGGATTCATACGAGCAAGTTTCATTTTCTCGAATCCTTGCTCCATCAATACCACACCACACTCTGTCACTGGTGTTTCTCCTTATTATTTGATGAGAGGGAGAGAGGGTTGTACTCTTCTATCTCCCTGTTTTGATAATACTGTTCCCAAAGATTTCGAGAATGTAGTGGACAAAGTCAAGAAAAATTTGGATGAAGTTGTTTCGAAAAACAAAGAATACCATGATGACTTACACAGAACCAAATCTAAAATGGTTTCTTCTGGTGACTAGGTTTGCATCATTAAGCCTGGTTTTCAACATAAAGGTACTTCTAAGTTTTCTGCACCTGTACAGATTATTAAAGTTTCTGGCAGTGCTGTTCTCTTACACAAAGAGGATGGTGGAACAAGAGTTCCATAGTTGTACTAAAACCTGGTCAAGAGAAAATGTTTAGTGAATTGAATTCTGATAATTCATTTTTTGATTTGAGTAATTTAAAAGAGAAGCGTGGAGCTATGGTTCCCATTCCTAGAAACTCTGAAGGTGATACACGACTGGTCAGTACCTCTTCTGATTGTAATGCTAATGTTTTTTCAGAGTCATCTAATTCTGATATTAATTCACATGCTACACCTGCTTTTCCTGTTCGTGATGTTACTTGCTCAGAGGGTTTGGCACTTGAAAGTTCTGAATCTGATTCTTGTTTAAAAAGGGTTGTCATATTACCCAAAAGATTAGAAGATTTTGTTTTAGAGTAATTTCTCTCTGTTAATTCTTTTTCTTTGTATTTCTTTTCTCTATTTCTTCTTCTCTTTCTCTTCTTTTCTTTTTATCAAAAAAAAAAAAGAGACATGTTGAGTGGAATTTTTTAGATGTCATTCTTACGTGTTTATAATGGAATGTAGAATGCTTTGTTGCTAGGTGATTTGTTAGAATGTAGATTATTACTGATGCTGTGCTGATCGGTGTTGGAGGTGCTCTGTTCTCCTCACTGGTGGGCTTTTACATGTTTACACCTAAATAAACATTTCATCATCTACCAACGCGTGAGACCCATTTTTGCAGATACGGCTGCACACCATCCGTAAAAAGGGTCAACTGATTTTTGATAAAACTAGATTTCACCAGTTCCTGAGGTAACCTTTGGTCTTCAACAAAGGACAAACATTGGTTTTTAGGTCACTTCTGCTACCAGGGTGAAGTACATCAGGATTTTCAAAATATTCAACATGGCCCAGATCCAAGCAAAATTGTTTTACAAATTTGAACCAAGGGAACACATGAGACCATTTAATACAGTCATTAATAATCATACAATTTAAAACAGTGTGTTCGCAGGAGCATAATTATGCCATAGTAAAATCGGCTGAATTTTGATCAGATCGGATAAAAACAAAGCCCCATATTTCAGGGTAACAAACCGAATGAAGAGCAACTCTTTGGGACAGACAAAAGGTTACTAAAAATGGAATTCTACGGCATCTGGAGCTGAATGGTGTTCCTGCAGCCCCAGATTCCCGCCCATATAGAGCCACTGATACACATCTGATATTACCCTGACCGGTTTATTGCCTAGCATAGTGGCAAAATTAAGCAGCGCTGAAATGTATTTATTAAATGCAGCTTCCTAATATTTATGGCCGGAGTCCATGGGCCATGAGCGTCGAATAAAATACCCAAATAGCAAAAAGTCGGGTGAGACTTAAGTTAACATTACTGATCACGAAATCATGACACATCCTGATTTGCCTCCAGCACTCCATTACAAAGGTTTTCGCTATGTTAACAGTCAGACCGAGGTCTGACATAAAACTGACAAAACCGTCTAGTAGCCCCTGCAGACCCAATGGGGTCCGGGACATTAGCACAGCGCCGTCAGCATACAGCAGACTGGGAATGGGTCTATGGCAGGTTTTGGGGAAGATCCTTGCAGGTATTTGATCGGGGCAGAGCCCAGTCTGTTAAAATACAAATAAATCCAAGAGGTGTCGGACCCCTCTTTCGAAGACAAAAGTTCCAGTGCATTCGCCCCTAGAACCAAAGGACACTCTAGCCTTGCCACCTGAGTAGATTTCTCTGAGGAGGGCTATAATCAGTGGGTCTTCCTCAGAATACCCTGCCCGGTTGGTTTTCAACACAAAGCTGCAGAGGTGCTTAGTATTCCAAATAGTCTGGTGGGTGGAGCCACTCTTTTTAACTTTCAGGAAGAAGGTGGACCCTACATCAGGGATTGTGGTAAGTATTTGTTTTTAAGCTTAGTTATTTTAGGGCTAACGTAGTTTAATTCTGTTGTGTAACAAGGCAAACCGCACAATGTAAGGATTGTGACGAGTAAGACTGTGGGGCATATTTACAAGAAATTGGCATAGGGCAGCGCCGCAAGTAATTTTACAGCGCTGCCCTACGCCAATTTGAAAGGGCAGGAATGCACCGTATTTACAAGATATGGTGCATTCCTGTCCTTTCAACCAGCATACAATTAGAATCTGTGCGCCAACACAGGCACCCTTGCACTATGGTGCAAGGGTGTCTGTGTTGTTGGCAGGATTGTTTTTGTGCAGGAAGGGACACCTTCCTGCATAAAAAAAAATAATTGGAGGCGTTTTCAAAATGTAAACATTTCTCCTCATTACGCCTCCTCTAGGGAGGTGCAAGGTTTTGGTACTGCCCCCTGTTTACCAGATATTGTAAATCTGTGGCCACTTCAAAGTCCATGGTTGTTGTGTGGGAACACTCACAGCAATACCCATTGAACGGCTCTTAGCTGCAGAATAAGGCAAGGCAACGATTTGCGCTGCTTTGCCTTACTCCATATCTTCAAGGCCATGAAAAGCCATGCAGAGTGATTTTACGTGGACTTGTAGATATGGGTAAACCCTTTGTAGGAAGCTGGCTCTGTATATACTATACCAAAGTGAGGTATAGTGTGCACAGAGTCCAGTGGAACCCAAAAGGTAGGCAGAGGTAAAGGAGATAGCACCTCACTCTCTAATTGTGGTAGTGTGGTCGAGCAGTAAGGCTTTATCAGAGGACAGTGTTAAGCATTTGTTGTACACACTCAGCAAATTAATTCACACACTCAAAGACTGAACTTCAGACCAATTGTTTTTGTATAAAAATATTCTTTTAGTTATTTTATTTCCTAGAACCAAGCAAGCATGGCACAGGTAGGTGATAAAAACTTTGCAGTAAATATACAGTTGTAATACAGTTTGGATTGTAATTGTATATGCACTTTGTTTTGACTTACAGTATTGCTACTGAGAAATGCAATGCTTTGTAAATACAGTACATATACTTTGAATGGGCTTTTAGGAAAATGACCAGTACATTACTTTCAGATTACTTTTCTTACACAGTGTAGTATACCTGGATACTACACTGGGACATTTGCTGTAAACATGTAAGTAAAAGCGGTTTTGTTAGTTAGTACAATTTTAAAGAATTTCATTAGGTTTTCCAACTCCACACAGAAACTTTTCATAGAAAAACAGTCAATGTTATCCTATGGAGGAAAATAGTGTTATCGGTTTAAAGGTAAGTACTTTGTTGTGGGAGTTGGTGTTCTGGGGTTAGACTCAGGGGTCCCCCAGGGTCAAGGATGCACTCTTGTTACACCCTCAGCGGCACTAGGGCGGCCGAGTGCAGAGTGCTGAGGCCCAATGTTATCCAATAGGGGATAGGGGGCCTCCGGTTGGTGGCTGCTGACGAGCAGGCCACTGGGTTGTGGGAGCAAAGCTCCTGTACTTAAGCTCAGGGCAAATGGGGGTTTAGGCCAGCACAAAAGATGCACCCTCAGTGGCACTGGGGCAGCCGGGTGCAGAGTGCTGTTTTGGCATCGGGTGCCCTGTAGCTTTCAATGGGGAGGCTCCGGTTTGCAAAAGCACTGCAGGCTCAGGGACGAAGGTCTTCTGGGTGCGACCACCACTTGGAGAGGTAAGTTGGGATCTTGGGGGTTGGTTAGGCACCGTCTGTTGGGCCACCCAAGGCCGTGGGGCGTTGGGTGCAGGGGTGCCTTTTAGAGTCGGATCTTCTTACCAGCTCTTGGTCGCGGTTGGGGGGGACCTTCTGGTTTGAGGCTGCAGGCGTCGGCTGGAGGCTTGAGGCAGGTCAGGGGTCACTGGATCTCGGGTCAGGATTGCCTTGGAGACCTCCTCTTGGTGTTGGGCCACTCGAATTCGGGCTGTGGGCGTCGGGTGCAGAGTGGTGCAAACTCGCGGATCCTTGCGGAGCTGGAATCTGTTGTTTGAACAAATCCGGTGTTCACGGGAGACAGAGTCTTTGGAATTGAAGGCAGGCATGTCCTCCGGGTTTCTTGAGGTTGCTGGCTGCAGGACACACCAGATTTCTCTGGAGCAGGTTCGAGGTGGGGACAGACCGGTAGGGCTGGGGCCAAGTCAGTGGGCGTCCTCCTCTTGTTAGCTTCGGCATGGCTGTTCGGTCCTTCTTCTTCTTTTCTTCGTGTAGGTTCTTGTCTGAGGCAGCAAGGTTCAGTGGTGCCCCTAAATACTAGATTTAGGGGCGTTACATGTAGGTAAAAAGTTTGGGACCAATGGGTCCCTTCCCTGGGGTGGGTACACCCCTTATTATGCCACCCTCCAGTGGAAGGGGGGCATAAGCCTTTCCCTGGTTGGCTGGGTCCCCCATCTACAAGACGGCGGGGACTGGGAGTTGTGCTTCACCTTGCCACCCCCACCTGAGGGGTGGAGTTGGCAGAGGTGGGCACACCTGTCTTCCTCACTTGTTTTTCCCGCCGGTTCTCCTGCCCAAAGTGGGGGTCAGAACCAGTGGGGACCAGTTGCTGAAAGCAGCAAGTGGCCTGGGGAAGCTCACAAAGGCGGCAAGCCTTTGAAGCTTCCCCTTCCTGGACACTGCCCATCCTCGGGGAGGAGGCTTGGTACCTCGTCCCGGGATGTGCATTGTTTCAGGCTCCCAAGAGCAGCAGGCTCTCAACCCAGGGGTCCAGAAACATGTCTGGTGGTGGCACCTGAAAGCAGCCACTCAGCCTGGACACTAGTGGTAGGTGATTTTTCAGGGGGCATCTCTAAGATGCCCTCTGTGTGCATTTTTCATTAAATCCCACACTGGCATCTGTGTGGGTTTAATTTGCTGAGAAGTTTAATACCAAACTTCCCAGTTTTCAGTGTAGCCATTATGGTGCTGTGGAGTTTGTAATGACAAACTCCCGGCACCATATACTCTTAATGGCAGCACTGCACTTACAATGTCTAAGAATGGACTTAGACACTCTAGGGTTACAGGGCTCATGCACCTGTACCCTCACCACTGGTATAGTGCACCCAGCTAGAGGGGTGACTGATCTATGCCAGGGCAGTGAGTTGTAGGCATGGCACACAGAGATGTGTGCCATATCGACTCTTCACTTTGTTCTGCACCAAGACACGCAGCCTGCAAAGGCAGTGTGTGTGTGTAAAGGTACAGGGCCTCTAAGGGTGGCACAATAAGTGCTGCAGCCCTTAGAGGTCTTCCCTGGTCACAGTGCCCAGGGTACCTGTGGTACCATTTTCCAGGGGCTGACCTGTGGCCAGAGATGCCAATTGGGTTTAGGGTTAGTTTTGGGGAAAGAACACAGGCCCTGGTAACCTGATTGGCAGGGACCCAGGGCACATCAAGTCAAAAGTGCACCAGTAGTTTGGCAAAAAGTGGGGGGGTTACTGCAATAGAAACCCAGCTTCTCACATCTGTGCATCACCGTAACGTCACAAAAAGTGACATTCTGGGGGCACCCACGGCTTGTAAATATGCCGCTAGGTTTCAGAGAAAAGAAGATTACCAGTAAGTAATCAGGGCAATTCTCAAAATAAGAGCCAGAGATCTTAACCACTGAGCCTATGGGTGCTGAATGGGAAACTAGATAATATGAATTGTTTTGTTTAATCCAATCCAGGTGATCCAATGTAGTACTGTCAATAAGGCCCCCATGCTGAGTAAAAGCAAAGAATCTGAAACACACTGCGGGTGAGGTGAAAATGTTACAGCGCTTACCCTCAACATAGCACTGCAACACCACTCCTTCCATTGGAAGGGCTGTAGAGAACAGAATATACTAGTATCCAGGGACATCCATGGTAACATGACACCCAGCATGGACCACAATCTGAAAGGTAGATAACATATATTCATACAGTGCAAGGCACATAGGCATTGACCGTAGAAGCATACAAGATTGGTTTGTCACTGCGAAAACACAAACCAGTGATCTCTAAAATTCAGTCCTACATCCACAGACTATCTGCCGCTGGGAAAAAGAAAAATATGGAAACACAAAGAAGTCCTTAAAAGGTAAACAAACTGCAAGCAAACTCATGTCAAACACTTGACCCACAGCTGTGAGGGGTGAGGAGTATACAGCCAATGAAGGGGATCACTGCAGAAACAATTTCCCCAGGTATGTATCCCAACAAGAGGAAGCATATACAACAGAAAAAAATGCAGCAAAAAAAGAAAGCGATCTGCTCAGAAGGACTAAGGATCCTCGGGCATCAGTAAAATCCAAGATGGTTGAAGTAATACTTATAGTTCAAATTTCTTTATTAGTTTTCAGAACAGAGAAAATAAAGTGTTACAGTGAGCATGTATCGCTAGCCATCTGTGATGCAATTATGAATAAACATAAGAATACCCAAACTCCCCCTTTCCCCTGGGAACCACCGTGCTAAAGAGTATAGTGGATAATGTGGTCTTGCATGTCTTGATGGGACAACTTAATCAGTATTCTCTTGGTTGGAATTAACAGCAACTTCAGTTAAACGGAGAAGACAAAGGTATCTGGGCAGGTGAGTTCACGGAATTCCGAGAATAGTAAGGCAGTAAAGGGAAGCTAAAGCTCAGAATATGAAGTGCCCTGTGCTGAGAAAGTGAGGGTCAACCTTTCCATCCCCAGTATGTACCAGAGGCGGTGGAGCCAACCCTAGTAAGTAGAGAGCTATCCCATACCTCATTGTGTCAGGATATCTGCAGGGCTGCCCGCAAGCCTAATCAAATCTGCTGTCCCCTATGGGATTTGACCGGTAAAGTGAGTGCATTGGGCAACCCCAAAATGGTATAGGCTGGAAAGCGAGGAAGTTGTGTTGAGGTGCGTATCAACATAGTCTAGTACTTGCATCCAATAAGAGGTAAGTTTCGGGCATTCCCATATTAAATGTAGTAAGGTGCCAGGAAAACCATAGCAGGGCCAGCGCTTGGGTTTGCGTGAGGGGTTACCCCAGTGTAGGCAGGCTAGTGTGAGATACCAGTATGCAGCAATCTTGGTAGCTGTTTCGATACTGGCCATATTACGGACAGTGTGTCGCGCATGATAATATATTTCTTCCCAATCTTTCTGGGTCAGTGAACTGTCTAGCTCGAATTCCCAATGCAGCTGGCTTGCAGACTTGACCTGTGTGGTGGATGGATGTAATAGGCCGTAGAGTTCGGCGTCTGTATGATACTTTAGTAACCAGTCACTTTCCAAAAGTGTTAATAGAGCGTTGTGCTCCAGTGTGAACCGAAGGGTGCATGATCCAGTGCTGAATCTGGAGGTAATGCAGCTGCTCAGTTCAGAGTTGTTCAAAGGGCGGGGGGACCCTCTTCATCAAATAAGTGGCCTATGGACTGGCATTCAGCTCGTTGCCAATGCTGAAATGCCATTGAATCTAGTCCTGGGGTGAAACTCGCATTACCAACAATTGGAGTCAACCGGAAGGAAAAAAAGTCAGGCCATCATGCTCGGCCACTCAATCCCAGACATCTAGATTTGGTAATGGGGGAGAAATAGAGGCTTCTCGGTCGGGTATTCCTATGCAAGAAGGGAGCCTTCCAAAGATGTTGTCCTGCCACCGCCCTATCCATAAAGAGCCAATGCTTTTCAGAATTCCTCCCGGGACCATTGAAGTGAAATCCTAAGTTGTACCACCTGGTAATAGCATAAAAGGTTGTGATGCCCAGGCCACCCTCATTTGGGGGTCTGTAACTCAGCTCCTTTCACATGCAAGAGCGGCCTTTAGCCCATACAAAGTGACTCAGGTCACGCTGCAAGGTCCTGGTCGGTTCCTGTAGGAGGTTCCATCGGCAAAGTCTGAAAGAGGAATAAAATCTTAGGCAGGATCAACATTTTCAAGCTGGCCATCCTACCAAGCCAGGAGAGGCGATATGGCTACCATCTGGTTAAGTCTGTTGATGTAGAATCTTATAGTTAAGGTATGCAGTCACCAGGGCTGTAAAGGGCAGTTGTATACCTACATAGGGGATGGAGTTTGTCCTCCAGTGTATCGGGTAGCTGCGGGCAAGGGCCATCTGTGTGTCTGTAGAGAGAGAGAGAGATTGAGGGCTTGGGAGTTATGCACATTCACACGGAATCCTGCTGCCTGTCCAAAGGCCTCCAGTTCAGTCAAAAAGGCCGGGAGGGAACTGGACAGCTCTTCCCGGGCTATCAGGGCATCGTCTGTGTAAAGATTGATGGTGTGCTCTTCTCCAGCAAAGGGATCCCTTTAATATCTGGATTATCGCAAACTCTCTGGGCCAAGAGGCTTCATGTAGAGCACAAAAAGCAGGGGCGAGATGGGACAACTCTGGCGTGGGCCTCTGCAAATGGGGAACGGGGCTGATGTCTGTCCATTCACCTGAACAGTTATGACCGGATCGCTGTAGTTACTAAGGACCCATGAACAAAGGCGTTTGCCAAGTCCAAAGTGTTTAAGTGTGGCTACCAGGTATGGCCAATGGACCCTGTCGAACGCCTTCTTGGCATCTATGGCCAAGAGCATTCGATCTCAGTTTGAGCATTGGGTCTTATCAATTAAATGTAGGATCCATTTCATATTATCGCTTCATTGACGATGGGACACAAAGCCAGCCTGATCGGGGGCAATGAGACCTGGTAGAAGGGAGCCTAGGCAAGCTGCCAGGATGCCAAAGAATAGCTTGAGATTGACATTTAGAAGAGATATCAGCCAATAAGACAAGCAGTGTTGTTTGTCCTTGCCTGGTTTTGGGTTGACGACAATAGAAGCCGCTAGCATGAAAGGTGGGATCGAGGCTGGATCCTTAATAGAATTAAACAGTCTGGCTAGGAGAGGAGCCAAGGTCCTGCAAAAGGTTTTGTAAAAGAGTGCAGGGAATCCATCAGGGCCCGGCAATTTAAGAAGCTTCTGCCTAGCAATGATAGGGATAACCTCCTCAATCCTGATTGAGCGATCTAGGTCAGACGCCTGTTCCAGTGTTAACTTCGGGGTATGGGTGCCTCAGAGATACTGACCTGAGCTGTCTTCTGGTAGGTCCTGCCCTGTGTAGAGCTCTTTATAGAAGTCTCGAAAGGCAAAGGCGATTCGAGCATCGCCAGTACATTCTAAGCCATCTGCGTCCAGTATAGCCTGGACTCCGATGGCCTGTCACTGCGCTCGTAGTCTATTGGCCAGGAGGCACCAACACTTGTCTCCGCCAACAGAAAAAGAGAGGCGAACTCGAAGGGCAGCATATTCTGCTCTATCAAAAACAATGCCCGCCAGGTGTGTCCGAGCGGCCTCCAATTTATGCCAAACTCGGGGAGCGCCTGTAAGTTTATGATTACGCTTGAGTTCCTGGACCTGATGGGATAAATGCTCTCTCTTGTCCCTGTGGAGCTTCTTTTGAAGTAATATTTAGAGCTTTCACAGAACCATACTGGAATGGGTTCTGCACATCCAATTTTCATCTGTGCATTATAAGGTCAGGCCTGTCATGATAACACTGCAAGGAACTATATAAAAACAGCCAACACATCTGATGTTAAGCAGATCAAGCTAGATCATAGAGCAATCGAACTGCCACTGCGTCCTAATCGATCACCTGTCTTTGAACCATGGGCGAAGAAATGAAACACAAGATCCCCGCACAATAGTGGAGTGAGAAGATGGAATGGTCCACTGTTGCCTTTGCTATACATGAGATACCTTGAGGGAGAAAGATTGCTGATCATCCCTGCGCTACAGGAGAGCATGACTGAAGCCCCCATCAGCTATGCTCTGAACCAGAGCATGACTCCCAGACTCCCATCAATACTACAGGCAGTCCCATTCCCAAAGTGCATGTTATGGTAATTACTGGAACTAGAGCACCAAGGGAGGGAGGGAGGGGTTGGGAATTTGGGGGAGGCAGAGAGGCTCAGTGAAGCAGGACTTTCATGATGATAAAGCCTCACTATGACTGACAGAAGTCTGCCTGCACTGTTTAGAGCACAGCAGGTTGGGTCGCCAAGCATGTCTGCAGCCAACCTCCCCTGCTCTGGCTAAAGTATAATTGCAGAGAAAAGTTTAAAACTTTAGGGATCATTAAAATTGTGGTTATGTTTCTGCAACGAGTAATGCTATTGACTTTTCACTTGCTGCGAGAGAAAATTAATTACTTAACCAAAAGAAAAAATGTACATCCTACTGTCATTAAAGTAGGTAAAAAACACAAGGAACTTAAGGGGAATTCCCCAATTATCATACCAATGTGGGAGGAACCTGGGCTACAGTATAGGTAGAAGTGATAGAATTAAAGTTTTATTTAAGACTTTGGCTAGTAAATCATATCTCTGTAACGAGGCAAGCCTGATGGTGCAAGGACTGGATAGAGGACAGTCGAAGAGGTAATAAGGAGTTATTTTTTCATGACTGTTGCAGCCCATGTTAATGCATTAATTTAACATTATATTATGCAATTTTTGATCAATACATATTTTGCAATTGTGGGATTTAATATAAACAAACACATTACCAATACTCTCTTAAATATAATCTCGATGACTCTGAATGACACCACATGCTAGCATGGTTCTGCAGTTGATACACACGATTACTTTTGCCTCATTATGTATACACATCAGTGCACACACACACACACACATATATGCAAAAAACCAAAGGCGGTATTTGCAACTGAGAATAATTTCCTAGATAACACTCCCAGAATCTTTCTGACTGTCTGTGTCGCCTTTGTAGCAGCAATTGAAAAAGCGCAAGATTTATTTTTTCTTTCCAATGGATGAACCATGGAAAAAGACGATGTAGAATCATACAGCTTGTGAGCAAATTACAGTGGAGCTTTTTTTTAATTTTGGTATTTTCAGCACATGCAATGGATGATTTAATGAGCAATCACTATTTATTAACCCTTAAAAAAATCTCAGCTGACTGGGAAGAAATTTGATGCTTTGTCACAATACGGCAAGGTGAGTCCCCATTACAGGATGCTAAGATCATGTCCCCGAGTCCTGTAATGTCACCCACATCATTTTCTTCTGAGTTGTGGCCAGCCAATCAGATCACTCAGTACTACGGGACAAGCACTGTGATACCAACACTCCCTCAACCATTCAGAAGGCCATTTTTTTTTTGCAGTACCGCAGGACTCCTGCGCAACCAACTGTCAAGATATACCTAACTTTTTAACCCCTTAAAGCCCAATCTGAAGCCATCTTCAAACGCTAATTTTTTTTTTTAAAAGCTGAACAGATTTACATTAAATTACAAACAACACTCTTTCTCAGTAGTTTTCGAATTTTCTGCCAAACTTGGTGTAATTCCATTCAGCCATTTTTTCTGTATTGAAGAGCAAAGTGTCCTATTATTATTATTATTATTATTATCATTTGTTAGGCGCAAAACAAATCATCCCCAAGGGGATCTCTCGGCGCCACAATATCAGAAGAACAGAGAGGAGACAACTGATTAGTGACTAAACAACCAGGTTTTCAGACATTTTTTAAACTGCCCTAGGTTGGGGAAGGCGCGAATGTCATCTGGCAGTTTGTTCCAGTGGGAGGGAGCAAGATGCAAAAATGAGTGGCCACCCATTCTGATTTTATTAATCCTCATAGGGCACAACAGCCGCTGATCGCTCGACCTCAGTTGTCGGGAAGGAATATAAGGTTTTAGCTTTTTACTGAGGTAAGCCGGACAATTCCCCTGTAGTGATTTAAATACCAGACACAAGACCGGAGCCCTGGGATGCCTCCGGCTAACCATGCGCTTTAGAAATGCTGATTCATTCATACTGCTCGTTTCCTAATGGGCAGCCAGTGGAGTAGTCGCAGGAGAGGTTCGGAAGGTGATCGAGAGGGCCGATTGAGGGCCAGACGTGCAGCTGTGTTCTGCACAACCTGCAGCCTAGAGAGCAGGTCTTCCCTAATCCCTACCAGTAGGGAGTTACCGTAGTCTAGCCTACTTACTAGTAGTGCCTGTTTGAGAGACTTTCTTGCTGAAAGAGGAAGCCAAGGAAAAATCTTTCTGAGCATTCGCATCAGGCCGAAACATGTGCCCGAGATGCTTTTCACGTGTTCTTCCATGGAGAGTTTGTCATCCACAATAACACCTAGGTTTTCACCCATTTTTTTGGGGTGGGGGGTTCACCCAGCTCAGAATGCCACCAATCAGTAGACCAGAGCTCCTCCGCTTTTCCGAACAGCAGAATCTCGGTTTTGCTGGTGTTCAGCTGTAAAAAATTCACCATCATCCAAGCCGCCGTCTTTAACATGCACTTTTTAAAAAAAATTCTGGTCGTCGCGGGATCAGTGTCAATAGTAACTATCAATTGTTAATCGTCCGCGTACGAGATGGTGTCAAATCCACAAGATCTAATAATGGAGGCCAGAGAGGACACATAGATGTTGAATAAAGTGGGGCTTAAAATAGAACCCTGTGGGACCCCTTTGTCTACAGCCGAAGTCTGAGAAGTAAACGACTCAAGTTGGACTCGCTGTGTTCTGTCAGCAAGGAAGCTTTCAAACCATTTAAGTGCCAGTCCGCTGACACCAATCTCTCGTAACCTGTGCACTAGGATTCGATGAGAGATGGTGTCGAACGCTGCCGACAGGTCGAGAAGGATCAGCATAGTTGGAGTACCCTTATCTAAGGCCAGCTTGATCGTATCTGTTACTTCAGTTAGTGCGGATTCGGTACTGTGCGACGCACGGAAGCCTGACTGGGAAGGGTCAAGTAAGTTATTCAGTTCAAGATATTCAGTTAACTGTCCTATGGAAATTAACATGGGAAATCAACGTTTGGGATACCCCTTTTTCTTGGCCTCAGTTTGACAGATCAGTTAAAAAATGTCCATAAAGGAACCTAGGTGGTTAAACTTTTTTGGGGGTAGTTTTGTGAAGATTTGTCAAATGGCACCAAAGTTATTAGCAAAACAAAAACGCTCTTCTTTAGGGAACTATAACTACATGGTGACGATTACCACTGTGTAATGTCTCTCTCTCCCTTCCTACAAAGCACCGAGGCCTGCGTGTGTGGCTCTTTTTGATGATTCTGAGAAAGATTTGAACAGTTAAGTGTTAGAGGGTAATTCTACACTACAGTAATTGTCCTCGGACTGTCCACTTTCTGAATATGCTCTCCTGCTCGGAGTATGACTAGTACAATACTGCAATTAATTTCCAACTGATTTGTGGTACAATGCCCTTGCGACTTTTCTTAGAAATGCTTTTTTATAATGTCTCCCTGCCAGCTGTTTGCCTATTCTATCAGTAATGACTTTATGATGGTGTTGTTAATTGTGCAGATGACCTATTTTTGCACATAATATGTAACCTCTGTAGTTATCTAGAGACGGAAATGACATACTGCTTTTCAGTGGCTATACTCTGAACTAAAGATCAAAACAAAGCAAAGGTTGGTTTACTCACTGCTTCTGGCAAAATTTGATAGACCGGCAACTTGGCTCCAGTTAAATTTCCTACATATATCCTAATTTTTTTGGGGGTGAGTGGGCATTGTTTCCTGTTTCAGATCGATTTTCTGTCCCAGTCTGACCCTGCAGACTCAACTTAAAGCCCAGCTGAATAATGCACACTGGGACGCATTCTCTGAGCTTTTTTTCCATTAATTTTTCAGACTTATGCCTACAAAAGTAAGAGGGCCAGACTAAGCAAAGGCTAAAGATCAAAAAACATGGCGGCGATGGAGTCTTCCTGCTGACCATAGTCCTATAATTTATTTATTCGCCTATGGAAATCAATGTACTCATTGAAATAGACGTGCAACATGTGCTTTGTATTCATTGCCAAGCGAACACAGAAAGCAAAAACTATGCAAATGCATACCGTAAACAAGAAAGAGCAAATATCAAAGGTCAAGTTTATAGAATGGAGAACGCATGATAGCACAGTGAAGGCATAACAGGTCACTGCATGTAATACACCTTGAAACAGCCCCCTGTCAATATAATAATAGCACAAGTACAAACATCAATGACCAAACCACTGTGTTTCATCCCAAAGACAAAGCTCCATGCTTGTCCTGAAGTGATAAAGATGACATTTGAAAACACCACGATCTCATTCAAATGGATTTTCTCTTTTGAGTGCACATTCAATGTAACACCTCAAGAGGTGGTGCTGCGTGAGCATGAGTTTCAAGCAAAGAACAGCACCCCAGGATTAAATCAGCTAGGCAATGCATACAGAGGCTTTGACAAAAAAGGGACACAGTCCATGGCCTAATATTCCCTATAATTTCCCAACATTTCACGTAATTACAATAAAGTAAATTATGCTTATTGCGTGTGTGTCTGTGTGTGGGTGTTGTTTGTGTGTCTGTGTGACACTGTTGCACGATTGTACGAGTTTCAGATTCACTATTGATTAAGGAGACAACTGTGCTCCTCAGATCGAGCCTGCACAAGAACTCCCTGATCATGATGAATATCATTTGTGATAGCAAGGGGTTGTTGCAACCTGATAGGTAGCACTTTCCACCCGATTATACAGGAATAGGGACTCACATGCAAGCAACGCAGGTTTGTCTCCATTCCTGTATCCGCAAACAGAATATTTTGAGCCATAGGTACAACGCTTACATTTTGCGACTCGCAAAATGCAATGTACAACAGTGTCTCAGGCACTGTTTGCGATTCCCAATGGGGTCGCAAATTGCATGCCTCATCAATATTCATGAGGCAAGCGCAATTTGCGAACCCATTGGGAATGGCTAGCACTCACAGGGATGGTGGCCTACTGGGGTCAGCAGACCACCATGTCTGTGACTGCTTTTATAATAAAGCAGTTTTGTTTTTAAATGCATCACGTTTTCCTTAAAGGAAAACGGGATACATTTAAAAAAAGAAATATGGAACTTTTCTGTTTCATTTTTTAAGGGCAGGCAGCGGTCCCTGAGACCACTGCCTGCTCTTAAAAAATATTTTCGCACCCATTCACAAAGGGGAAGGGGTCCCCTGGGGACTCATTCCCGTTTGCGAATGGTTTACCACCTACTTGAAGTAGGTGGTAAACTGCGAGTGTTTTGCTCCCACATACCATTTGGACCCGCTATTAAAGGGACGCCCTTGGCACACCCCTTCCTAATAGTGAGTCGCAAACGCTATTTTGCAAGTCTGTGACTCGCAAAATAGCGTTGGTACATACCACCACCGTTTTTTGCGGTCCCTTCCGCAAAAAACGGTCGTACATCCGGCCCTTTGTGTTAATTAGCACCTGTGATTTTCACTAGTTGTTCCATGCCATGAATCATGGATGCAAGCACCCGTAAATAGTAGCCCAATAGAAAATCCTGGTTTGGCTGCAAACAGGTGTTTGCCTCCAAACTGAGTTAACAGGCCCATCGTGAATGGTAGATAGGTTTTTGCACTTGTTGTTCTACCTTCGCGTTAGCCCATTTAATTGCTAACAGATCATATGCCAATGGTTAACAGGTCATATGGCAATGATGCTGGAACAATTTTCAAAGCGAGGGTGCTTCCATCAATGTTATGTCATTGGAGTCATATGAATTGTGAAGATCTAAGCTTACACAAAAAACAAGTGTAGGAAACGAGCCACGCTTATTCAGCAGGAGAGTGGTACCTATCCACTGGTGCCCCTGGGAGCGCATTGTCCAGGATATATGAATAGAGCACAGCGTGGTAAGGTACTACCTTTAACAAAGAGCACATTTTCCATTGAAATGGCCATGGAATTTGCCTCAGACATGCAGGTTTACTGCTAAACAGTACGGCGCACACACAATTAACACGTGGAAATCAGGTTTCAGCGCATATTTATCATCTGAGTAAAAATGTCGCCTTGTTTTATCCCTATTGAAATCTTTGCTCCATCGCACTTAAGAATTATACAAAACAACATGCCTAATAGCATGCACTTTCTTTGCTGCAGATATATTTTTAAGCATTTGTGTAGCTTATTTACAACTATTTAAATATTGTGTCTTATAAAACATTTCACGTCCTACACGTTTTCTTTGCACATTCCCTCTATACTTGCAAGATTGTGACTTGGTTCACATTGAAAGTTTCCCTCACCAGGCACTTGGAGAAAGAAAAGGTAAACATCAATCTCCGCGTAAATGAATATGCAGCAATTTGGCAGAAGACTTTGCTTGACGTATGACCTCGGTCACTGAACGCAAAGCAAAAGCAACAAGATAATAATAATATATATATATATATATATTTTTTTTCTTGCTTATTCTCCTCCTGACTTCTTGTAAAGTGTGGGGGTGCTGCAACACCCTCCTGCACCAATACTTCCAGAGCCACTAGCTGATGCCCATCTGTGGTGTGAGGTGTGTGGGCATGCTGTAATACATTTTTAAGGGTACATTCATCGGTATGTGACTCGTCTTTAAGCCAGGACTTGGGGCTTGATTTAGATCTCACGAACGGGTTACTCCATCTCAATGGTGACAGAGTAAGGGAAACAGCAAATACCACGACCGCCGTACAACGCGTTGCCTTTGCAATGCAGGCAGAACAACAAATGCGTCTGAACCACGTATTCAGTTTCCAATGCAAGTTGTTACAGCCACATGCGTTAGGTAAAGCAGCATTGGACTTTAAAGTCCATCTCTTTCCCTACTGTTGCAGGGACAGGAGTTGGAATAGTAAATTATACAATTTCAAAATCCAGCACCCCCCAAGGCAAGTCGTTGTAATGACATGTGTTGTAAAGACATGTGTTGTAAATGGAATGCGTGGTTCAAATGCATTCGTTGTTGCGCCCGTGTTGGAAAGGAATGTGTGGGAAAGGAAAGAATGGTTGTCATACAATCACAGAGTAGCCCGTACCCCAAGATCTAAATCACCCACCACAGAGATCTAAATCAGGCCCTTCAATTTTTTTTTTTTCCAAACATATTTTTATTGACATTTTGTAAAACAGACAGCATGAGGTTCATAATAACCAGAGTATCAGCGTCATAGGTTACAATACACGCTGTCACAAGAGAGAGCAAGACAGAGAACACTAGCCCGGACATCTCAATGCCAATCTGATGAAAAGCGAAATCTCTATTGAGTCATACAGTGTCTCAACATTCATAGGAAGGGTGCATCTCTTCTCCAATATAGGCTTGCACGGTCCATCGTGTTGTGACTGGTGTATACTTCAGCCTTCCAACCGGTAATGCACTCTCAGGAGAAAATATTATTTCGAACCGTTAAACCAAAAGACCCCCTTCAAACCCCTATCCCTCCCCCTCCCCCTGATAACTAGGTGTGTGGTGGTAGCTTTGCGTAGAGTAGTATAGGGTCTAATTGGGCAGTGGTGCAGTACATTAGAATTGGAATAGATGCAAGTCTCTGATTGACGGAGGACACACCACTAGTGGCAAACCCCTTGTAAGGAAGGCGACAAATGGACCCCATTTGTATTCAACATTTTTATAGTCGTCGCGGAATATATCCACCATTCTCTCCGAACATAGGAGTCTCCAAAGTCTTGCGTGCCATAGTGAGAGGGATGGAGCAGTCCTCTTTTCCAGGCGGCTGCGATTGTCACTTTCGCCGCACCGATACAGGTCCACATGACTGCTTTGTCAGCCTTGGTCTGGTGTTCTAGGGAGGGATCTCGCAATCCTAGAAGGACGCCTTGGATACCCCAGCATGGTTTTGATTTGTGCTAAAATTTCTTCCCAAAATGGACGGATGGCGGGACAGTCCCACCAGATATGTTGAAAGTCCCCCAGTAGCCCACCACCCCGCCAGCATCTGTAGGTGGCATTTGGAAATATTCTTTTAAGTTTGGAGGGGACTAGGTACCAGTCCATTAGGGTTTTTAAGTGTGCTTCTCTGAGTTCTAGGGAGTGATTGAATCTTTATACATCCGACCAAAGTGCCGACCATTCTCTGTCACGCTGTAACATCCCCTCCCACATGGACATGTACCACGGTTGGGCAGAGTGCATGTTGGAGAGCAGATAGTTATAGAGGAAAGAGATCACCCCCTCATAGAGCCTACCGTTCTAACGTATTTCTCGAATCCCGTTTTCTCCCTCGTAGCTTTGTCCTGTATGTGAGGGGTGAGTGCCCTTAGATTTGTTTTTGACACCTTCACATAAAAGTCAAATGGCCGTTGTTGTCCTGGCTTTATTGATGCAGATGTGCTTTTTTCCCCACTGTAGCCATTTCATGAGTTTCTCATGGACAATAATGTGTTCGTTCGATTCGAAATATGACGTTAATGTATGAATATTAATAATGTCAAACAAGTTCAATGTATTTAAATATGTTTGTCATGTATCAGTAATGTACAAATGTCGTAATCTTTGGGCAATTACAAGTATAAATGGAGGGGGAAGGACCACAGACTTGCTCATGTATATGAAAAAGTCTCTATATTTAGGAACAAGCTGAGCTCACATTTAAAACCTGCAGCTCAGCAACACAAACTAAAATTCTCTCTCAACTTACTAACAATAAACACTGACCCTTGCAACCTACCTCTAGAACATTCCCATCCCCATCCCCAAAGCTTCCACCCCAATCCTTTCTGTCCTAACATTGGTAATTGCTTCCAGCTTCCTGGCCACTTTCTCCACTCTCTTTAGCAACAACTGTGTTAAAAATACCCCCACTTTGCTCCATTGCCCAGAGCCCTGCCAATCCCTCTTCATCATCATAACCAATTAAAGCCCCTTGGAGTACAGCAAGTTATTCTCCCCCAAGTGCATCAAAACCACATCCTGCCCTGACCATTTATCTTGCAATTCCCACAGTATTGGCACCAGTTGCCTCTATCTCATGCTTCCCATACTTTGTGGATTGACGCATAGGCAGACATTCGAGGCATGGAGTTGTACTCATTTTAACAAAATTTTGTGTGTGGTGGGGAGAAGGAGTTGCACAGCATGGAAACAGTAATTTCTCCTAATTTACAGAATATTGATGTTACAGGGAAGATCTGTGCTGGGGAGGGAGATGGAGGACCGATTAATTCTCTTTCTTCTACCGTTGCACCCTCCCTTTGTAAAGGCTGCACTTTTCTTATTTGATACACTTTAAGTGCAGTGCACCACTCACATATTGTTAATTGGTTTCAAATAGCAAGATTTCAACCACTGGGCTGCTGCAGAGCACTCGCCAAGTATGCAGAACTGTTTTGGGGTGGCTTCCCTTTTCCCATGCCTCTCTATGCTGCTCTGCAGATGCAGCCTTTGTGTGGTTTGATGCCATTCACAATATGGTAGTCTCCAGCCAAGAGTGCCCTCAACAGAGGCACACAAAGAGGTGTGAATGATCTGCTCCTGGCTATGAACAGCCAAGAAGACAGGGATCAGGAAAGAGGCAAAAGGCTGTTCTCATTTAAAGGGTCCTTCACATTCTGAACAACAGAGACTGCAGTCCCCATGCCTTCCACCTTCACCCGTCTACGTGTAGGATGTTTATTCAGAAAATCCTCTCAGCTAAAGGACCAAATCAAATTTCTATTGGAGCCCTGTCTCCTTTGTACCCACTTTAGTGACTCAGTCTCCTCCCTCCTACTCCACGATTGCCAGCAATACACTTCCACTGTCTGGGAAAACAAATCATCTCCATTTTGTGCACAGGAACAGCCTAGGGGCTTTCAAAATTGAGCCCACATGCCTCCATTATTCTGCTTCCCTTATTTGTACAATGGATATACTACGCTGACCATATGCACACACATGCACAACTTATACTTGGAAAGTAAGATGTAAGTACCATTCATATCAGTGGCTATTCTGCTGTGCCATAGAAACAACCAAAATTAGGAGGAGGTAACAAAACAAGTGCAATATCTGTCTGCACATTGACAAGATGCTCTCATTTAATGTCAAATAACTCATTTTAGTGAGTGAGTAAAAAGAAAAACCTTAAAACAGAAGAGTGAGACCTCTTTTTTTGCGCTAACTTCTCTTGTGCAGCGTACAGACCCTGAGCTATGGTTGGTATACTCCAGACTATGGGCCTCAATTACAATATTTTGCCATAGGGCAATGCTGCAGACCTACCTGCTCTGCTGCTGTACGGTAAAATAAAAGGGCAGGAATGCACCATAACTATCAGATTCAGTGCATTCCTGTCCTCTTTCCCTGCGATGGTGCTCAATTGGCTGCCATGTGCCAATGCAGGCACCCTTGCACCATATACGTTATAGGGATGATTGTTTTTGTGAAGGAAGGGGCACCTTTCTGCACAAAAATAATCAATGGAGGTGATTTCTATACATAGGAAGAGGAAAAAACTAGGAGAAATAATGTTATTTCTCCTTGTTGCTCCTCCCCTATGCCTCCCCTGGGAGGTGTAGGCTTTTGATGAATTCCCAGGTTTACAGCTTGTTGTAAATCTGGGAATGTGTCAAATGCCGTGGGTGTTATGTGGGAACACCCACTCTAATGCCCATGGCACGCCTCCCCATCGTAGTGTGAGGCAACGCAGTGACTTGCGTTGTGTTGCCTCACTCCATATCCACAAGTCCATGAAAAGCCACGCAGGGTGGCATTACGTGGCCTTGTAGATATGACTAAGCCCTGTGGCCACCAGATCATCATTAAAAGTGACATTCTGTTGGAGCATAGGGCTTGTAAATGAGCCCTTTTATGTTTAAGTGATGTGTACACTCAATCTTACATGTTTTAAGCTGTCTGCCCCGGATATGGAGAAATATGTATAATGTTTTTAATTTTATAGCTTACATCCTTAGAGTGCTTTCTACAGCTTACATTCCTAAATTGCTTGCTATCTCAGAAAGCCACCTCCCTCTATATGCCTAAAATCCTGCAGGAAAAAACTGAACTTGACTCACTTGATTCCTTTTGGCTTGATTCTGCTCCTTTTTGTCTTCAGAGTGACCCTCTTCTTACTTTCCATCCTTCACATGCTTTCTATTTCTTAGTATAGCCTCCTCTCTGTCTTATGCCTTATTCTCTCTTACTGTAATTCTGTAAAAGGCTGACACCTCATTTCATAGATCACAACCTCTACAGCTTTAAAACCCTATCCCTGAAACCTAGCATTACCTAATCTCCTCCAGCCTATCTATATCACCAGTTATTCACCTGAAACCATATAGCCCCCACGAATGATCACAACTAACTCATAATAATATAATCTATTGCAAAGTAACTGAAGTATATGCATGCAAGTTTTTTTCTTGACAGCACATGACTAATCGCAATAATTAAATCAAAAGAAAATATGGGGCTCCCTGTATTCAAATGGAGCTAGGGTAATAAAGGCCGAGGGCCCGACTCACAAAGGTAAAGTTGCACCGAAAGTCCAACTTAGACCAAAAGTCTAACTTTACTACTTTTTGGTATTCACATACGTAAGTTACTACTAGTAACTTTTACTAATAGTAACTTTACCAGTAGTAACTTTACCAGTAGTGAGTCTACTGGTAGTAAAGGTACTAGTAGTAACTTACCATTGTGAATATTGAAAAGTAGTAAAGTTAGACTTTTGATCTATGTTAGACTTTCGGTCTAACTTTACCTTTGTGAATCATGCCCCATATGTATAGATTTTATTTTCGAAAAGGAGTCATTCATAAGAACTTTTCGTTAATTCAAGGGCTGTCCACTTCAGTTCCCCTCTTATCACAATCAATGTGCCAGAAATCAGTCAGACAATTAATTTGACGTTTTATGTAATAAAAATATACAAAGGACAATTCAAATACAGAAAGTAGGTGCTACAGGTGATGGTGCATTGCATGTGAAAATAAGTGAGTAAACAAGTTGAAAACAAAAAAACAGTACAGTCCGTATAACAAATAAACGTTTTAACCATCAGGACAGCAATTTAAAATGGAATCCACATAGAAATACATATTCAGGATTTCTTAGCGTCTTATATCCAATGTAACTATGGTTAAGACTCAACAGTCGATGCTTCGATCCCTGAAGGTTACTTGAATGGGCTCTTCCTCGGGACAAAAAGGTAGTAACCTAAAGAGAGTTATTGGGCCTATCAGAATCTATATAGAATAGAATAAAGAACCTGGGTGAATGATATCCAAAAATCAGGACATAAGTGCAAAGGCGATCCTGAGTAATAATGGGAATAGCCATCTGTGATATAACTCCATGGTGCTCATCAAAAAGTCTGAGAAACAGAATCACCAGTTGACAGGACATAACCAGTAACATGCAATGAGTGGCCTGACATACCTGTAGGAGAGTGGAACACTGATCACAAAGGACTTGCGTAAATGAAATTAGAAATGCTAACTGGAAAAAGTTCCTTCTTTCACATAAATGTATTCCCTAGGAACACATCAAAAGCCGGCTCCCTGTTACACAAAGGATGTGTGGTTATGATCAGAGATCAGAGCGTGACAAAAAGAAGCATTAAAAGTGAAGTGCAAAGCAACAAAACCAAGCTGTACCTGTGCGAGTCAATAGGTAATCAGAACTACACGAGGCCACCATCAGCAGACAGTCAGCAGGTGTTAGAAATTGGGTTTCTGGTTGGCAGAGGTATGCACCATGTCCAAGTAGGAACCACAATCCTAGTCAGGGTAAGTCAGATACACTCCCTAAATTAACCTGTGCTCACCCTCTGGTAGCTTGGCACAGAGCAGTCAGGATTAACTCAATAGGCAATGTGTAATGTATTTGTGCAACACTTAAAACAGTAAAACAGTGAAAACACTACACAAAATGGCACTACACCTGGTTAGAAAAATAGAGCTTAATTTAATAAGAAAAACCAGATAAAAATGACAGAAGTCCAAATGGTAGAACCTGAGATATGAATTTTTAAAGAATTTGGTGCAAATAGCACATAAAAGCGAAAAAGTGACTGTTAGAAATGGGATTTCTGGTTGGCTAGGGCATGCACCTAAGCCAGGCACAAACCACCACTCTAGTCAGGGCAAGGGAGTTACACACTGAAGATAACCCCTGCTCACCCCCTTGGTAGCATGGCAGAGCAGTCAGGCTTATCCCAGAGGCAATGTGTGAAGCGTTTGCGCAACACACTCACACAGCATCGACACACTAGGCACACCACAAAAGAAACTCCGCACAAGGTTATATAAAAATAGCCTTTGTATTATCCATAAACACTTTAGAACCTAATCACATATATACACTGTGACACCAGGCACTTGTCATGACTTTTACAGGGATAACATAAATCTCTTGGCCAATCGGGCCACTGTCATAATCATCACAATTCACAGTTAGTGAGGACAACCAGTAACTACTGGTAAGGGTGCACTTAGCACACCACCTTTAGGCATACAATATCATCAGCAGTGCATCATTTCCATAACACATCATGCCCCTCTTAGGCATAAACATCATTACTGTACATAACAGTGGCGGAGTGCACATTACAACCGCATCCAGCATTAGACCATAACTCAGTACAGTATGGCATAAAACACCATCATTAGCGTATCATAGTAAACATTAGTAATGTTAATAATGTATAATAAACCAACCTTGGTCCTATAACACCACATACCCTCAGACAGTAGGCGTAAACCTCCTCATTACTGAACTTAATCAGCAGCAATGAGCATAAGAATGTCAGGGCATATCACCAACATTACCGCTAAGGTAGCTGTCCTTCCCTGCGTAGGTCCCTGGGCCACCTGCCTGCCTACTACAGGACATGTGGTAATGTCGAACTCGGGCCTGTTTGGGCTCGCTCCGTGATGCTCACAGGAGTAATCCAAGCCAAAGCCCCTCCATAGCGTGCACAATTGGCAGCTGCTACCATCGTGCAGGGCAGCCGCCAAAGCCAACCTCGTTGGTGAGCTGGTACGAAACAAAGGCACTCACCCGGTCTTTGGCTGGCAATAAGGGACTCTTTGAGTCCAGCGCCCCTCCCACTCAGAACAGGAGGCACGAGGGATCCCCTCTTACCCTCTTGGGCAGTGAGGCAGCTCTGTATCACTGGAGCGTGTCTTCGAGCTTGCTGGTCACCGTCCCCTTCCTGTCGTCCGGAGGTCCCTCCCGACAACTTTGCTGTACTCCGGCAGGCTTTCCTTAGTAGCTGGCCTGGCCACAAATGACATCGTCGACAACCAGGCTGATGGAACCCGCGGGGCTCTCTACTTCCTCACGGGAGCCCCGCCCACGGTCAGGCGTCCTCGGCCTCACGTCCTGTTCACGTTGGGGCTCTTTTCGCCGCGTTCAAGATGAGAGCCTACTCCTCGGGCTCAGCAGGCAAATGGTGAAGCACCCACAATGCGCTTCTGGTGTGCGGACACCACACAGTCCCCACCTCATGGCAGCAAATGAACGCCTCCTCATATGCTCCCACTGTAAGCATGCAGAAGCGCTCACCACGTGTTACTGCCACACGAGCTCATGCCAGAGGCTCAAGCACATAGGAATCCTGCAGCGCTCCCAGCCCAGGTCCAGAGCAACAAAGATAGAGCGCTCAGCCAGGCGCTAAGTCCCCCCAAGTCCCACAGGGCAGAGCTGGGCACAAGCAGACCAGCACGCGGGGCCTCCCAGCAGAGGACAGCCCCTCCAAACCCCTCAGGCAGCAGCTGGGTCCCACGCCGGTTCCTCCTGGCAGAGTGCACTTCAAATCCATGTCAATTCAGTTCTCTCCCACATGGGGTCACAGCCCCAATATTTATACTGTACAAAGTCTTTGTTCTGTCGCCTGGCACAGGGCTCTGAGCCCAGTCCAAACCAGTTCTGGGGGGCACTTAAAAATACCTTTTCAAGTGTGCAACACTCCCCATTGTAAGTGTAGGCCCTGGCCCCAGACACACCACAGGGGGCAGAGCCATCATTGAGGAAGTCAGGCACAGCCCTATTCAGATGCAGGTGCTACTCCTCCCACCACTCCAAATGCAGACCAAGCCTATTCAGCCTAGTGCTGACTCATCCAGTCTCTCTGGAGCCACTGCACCTCCCCAGCCCCTATCACTCCAAGGCCTGATAGTCAATACACAACAGGCAGGCACAAAGACAAATAGCACACAGAAATGCCTACTTCTAAAAGTGGCTTTTCTAAAACAGGGATAATAAATCCATGAACACTACTACGCAGCATTTATCACCACTATTCCAAACATACCAAACTTGTTCACGCTACTCCTCTCATGTCAGAAATTACCACTGAAGCATATATCAGGGAATCCCCAATCCATCTCTATGAGAGGGCAGCCTCACAGCAGTGAGAAACCAAATAGGCTGTTTGTCACTACCAGGACATGCCACACAGTTAAGGCACATGCCCTACCTTTTACCTACACCGCACTCTGCCCATAGGGCTAGCTAGGGCCTACCTTAGAGGTGACTGGTATGTAGTAAAAGGGGAGTCACAGACGTGGCAACCACTTTATGTGCCACATCACAGCAGCAGTGAACTGCATGCACAGGCCCTGCAGTGGCAGAGGCCTGAGACAGGTTTGAACGGCTACTTTGGTGGGTGGCGCAAGCAGCGCTGCAAGCCCACCAGTAGCATTTAATTTACTGGCCCTGGGTATATGGGGTACCACTGTAAAAGGGACAGATAGGTAAATTATATATGCCAAACAGGTGTAGACCAATCTTACCAAGTACCCAGGGTCATAAAACCACCAACAACAGGCCAGAAAAAATACCAGAGGAAGGCTAAAAGTTCTGGGATGACCCTGCACAAAGGGCCAAGTCCAACACAACCCCCTTCCAGCCCAAAGCCAGGGTAGCCCAATCAATACCTTGATGGGCTTCACTGCTTGGGACGATAGAAAATGGACGAGGGCCCGCAACTGCAGGTGCACACTCCAGTTCTACGCCAATCAGAACCCATGGGGATCCCTCTGTCAAAGCTCCCAGGACCAACTAAACTACCCCACTGGGACTCCTTAGCTATCTGTGGCCAGGACCAGGCCCTAGGCCATCCAGATGTCTCTGGTCCTTGCCACCTCACAGAGTGGGGGGCAGTAGCCCCAGGTACATAGTATCCATTCTCCACTCTACCTCTCGTCAGTGCAGTACTATTGCCACTGATCCCTCAACCCGGGGTCTGCACCCTCAGGCTGACCAGGAGTCATGGGTGAGGCTCTCCTCCCCCTACCCATCCTTCTGGGGTCCCGCACTCTCCTCCTAGGAGAGGCACCCTCAGAACACAAAACTGTCAGGGTGCTGGAATCAGCCCTCCCACACAATTCTCCCACCAGTTCAGGACCTTGACCCTGCAACTGGTCTCCCAACCCAGGAACAAAACCCACAGGTTGAACCGGGGCCAGAGGCGAGGACTCTCTCCCTCTGCACCCCCTTCCAGAGTTCTGCACCCTCCCCCCTGGAGAGGTACCCCCAGAAGACAACATGGTAGGGACACTACTTACAGATGTCCTTCCCTCCAGGTCAGGCATTACCTCCTGAACCTCGCCTCCCAACCCAGGGACTACACCCTGCAGCTGAGCATTTGCCCGGCAAGCCTGGGAGCACTCAGGCCCCCCCAAGGGTAACACACATCTCATGTGTTGCGTGACAGTCTGCCTGGTGCTGTACTCCAGACCCCTGCCCATCTGCCAGTGTACGAAGACCCCCAAAACAGAAGCAATGTCACCGTGGTCACTCCTAGAAGCCTCAGCCCTTAGGGCTGGCCCCTGACCCACTGGTTCTCCCACTGGGGACCGCACCCCCTTCTCACCCCTCCATCTGGACTTCTGCACCCTCCACTCAGGAGTGGCACCGCCAGACACCAGAACTGGTGGAACGCTGCTTACAGACTCCCCTCCAAGTTCTCCTGACACTAGGAGATCCCCCTCTATGGATGGCCTTCCAGTAATGCCTAGGCTCCCCACCTGGTGTTCCCTTAGGGAACCCTCCAGGCCCTGGGAGTGGGTTTCGGGCACCTTGGGACACATCCCGTTCTCATTCCCTCTCCACGGAGACAGGACGTGAGTCCCTACACCCCTCCCACTACACTGGGACCTATCTGGGCTACCACAAACCTTTCCCACCACCGTCGGTTGGGAAATACCTGAGCCACTCCCTTTAGGGTCACTCCCAAATGCCTTCCAGACCCTCTGGCACTTACCCAGAGGTCTGCCTCCCTGGGATCAGAGAACCCACACTCCAACAGGTGTTGGCGTAGCCCTGGAAAACAACAACGGAACATGTGCTCTCTGACAATCAGATTGAACAGCCCTTCAAAACGGTTTGCTGTGCTACCCGTCACCCAACCTTCCAGTGCATCACAACATTCATCCACAAACTACTCCCAAGACTGGTGAGACAGTTTTCTACTGCCCCTGAACCTCAGCTTATACCCTTCAGGTGTGACACCCTCTTTCTGGGAACTAGGTACCATGCTCTGGGATCTGGGAGTGGAACTTCCTACACTGGACTCTACATTGCTTCCACCACTGGACTCCACCCTTACTGGTGAATCCAGACCACTAAAACTACCTTCAGGGGACAACCTATCCTCCAGAGCTAGCTTCTCTCTGGCAAAGGCCCTCTCTGCCTCCACCATCCTCTCCTGTACTAAGGCCTTCTCAACATCAGCCTTTCTCTCCTCCAAACCCAGCTGCGCTATCTCTTTAGCATGCTCCAATCTCAGCCTCTCCAAAGCCAGCTGGTGCTCCCTTTCCTCTCTCCTGTCCGGCAACTCCTCTGGGGACAGAGAAAGGAATGGGGTACCACCCCCTGCACTAGACCCAGCAAGGTACTCCCTCTCTATGGGGTCCTCACAACCTACAGGCGTCCCTGCCCTGTCATTTCCTTCCTCCTGTACAGACTCTTCAGGGTCACCCTCAGACCCACTTCCCTCTCTGCATGCAGACAGGGCACCCTTCCTCTCATAGTACTCAAGTCTCCATTCATCCTCTTGCCATTGGAGCAGGATTTTCTGAAGGCTTAGCTGTGTGTCTGACCCACACTGGAATGTCTCTCTCCTCACAGAACCCCCTCAACTCCAACATACTGTATCTGAACAGATCACCTATCATAAAAGCAGATTCCATTTTGGCAAGGCACTAAGACACAAGTGCAACACAAGAGACCTAGGTGTAAGAGCTGCAACAGGATTACACGCAAAAATGACTTTTCAGAGAAATCCCAAAACACGTGATTTGTCTAAATGCAGAGTTTGTAGTGCAACCATGCGTCATTTTGGTACTGCGCAAACGGAAGTCCTATCCTCACCGCTGACAACCAATGCTAGAAATGGGATTTCTGGTTAGCTAGGGCATGCGCCTAAGCCAGGCAGAAACCACCACTCTATTCAGGGCAAGGGAGTTACACACTGAAGATAACCCCTGCTCACCCCCTTGCCAGCTTGGCAGAGCAGTCAGGCTTATCCCAGAGGCAATGTGTGAAGCGTTTGCGCAACACACTCACACAGCAGCGACACTCTAGGTACACCAGAAAAGAAACTCCACACAAGGTTATATAAAAATACCGTAGAAAGCACATGCACTTTAGTACTGAACAGCAGTGATAAAGTGCCCAGAGTCATAAAACCACCAACAACAGGTCAGAAAAATACAGTGGGAGGCAAAAAGTTCTGGGATGGCCCTGCACAAAGTCCAACAGTGACAACTGTGGTTATTGGGTCACACCAGACTGGGACAAAGTCACAAGTTCAGGCCAACTGCAATTGACCATGGGCCGGCTACATGGACCCACCTGTGTCAGCTGAACACAATACCTTAAATCCTGGTGCGTGGCTTGCGCGACGTTGCTTTTCAAGGCTTTGCGTCGTCCGGCGTCTGTTCCGAGAAGGACCACAGAAGGTCTTAGCTGCACTTCCAAGGGTCCAGGACTGGGGTGGCACCACTTGGCATGGTAGACTCACAGATGGCAGTGTACAGGTGCAGTAGTAGGTGAGTTGGAAGTATTTTGTGTCCCTGAGACTTCAGAAAACAGGAGGCAAGGAAGCAAGCCCTTGGAGTCACTTTGGTTCTGGATAGGAGAGATGCAGGTCCAGTCCTCCTCACTACCAGGCAAGGAGGTCAGCAGCATCAGGCCAGCACAGCAGAGCAGGAATCCAGCAGAATGACAGCCCTTTCAGCAGTCTTTCTTCCTGGCAGAGTATCCACAGGCCCAGAAGTGTATTGAAGTGGTGGTGTCTGAGTTCCAATCCTGGAAGGTGGAAAAATTATAGACAGTGGCTTTGAAGTGTAGGGAATCCGCTTCCTCCACTGCCCTGACTCCAAGCTGGCTGGAGTGACAATACAGGGTTGTTAGGCCAATTGTGTGGAGACAGAGGACAGCCTACTCAGGTGTAAGTGAGACTGTGCTTAGCTCCGCCCCCATCAAGCCAGTTAGTGGCCCATTAAGGCCCATCAAGTCACAAATAAGCTTCCATTGTGTGTCGTTGTCTAGAGGGAATGCACAAGGCCCAGCTGTCACCCACCCCAGACATGTATTCAGAGACAGTCAGAAGGCACAGTATGATTATAGGAAAAAACTGCCCGCTTTCTGAAAGTGGCATTTTCAGACTTGCAACTCAAAATCTGACTTTACCATAGTTGTGATTATAAATTGTGAGTTCAGAGACACCAAACTTTAAATTTCTATCTTTTCCCAATTGGAAATGACACTTATAAATTGTAATAAGGTAATCCCAATGTTAACCTATGGGAGATGTAGGCCTTGCAGTAGTGAAAAATGAATTTAGTAGTTTTGCACTACCAAGACATTAAAAACATAAAAGTACATGTTCAACTTTTTAAATACATTGCACCCTGCCCTTGGGGCTGTTCAGGGCCTGCCTTAGGGGTGACTTGTAAGTATTGAAAAGGAAGGTTTGGGCATGGAAAGAGGGTTAACTTGCCAGGACGATGTGGCAGTTTAAAACTGTACACACAGGCTCTGCAATGGCAGGCCTGAGGCATGTTGAAAGTGCTACTGAAGTGTGTTGCACAATCAGTGCTGCAGGCCCACCAGCAGCATTTTAATTACAGGCCCTGGGGGCATGTAGCGCACTGTACTAGGGACTTATAAGTAAATTTTATATGCCAATTGTGGATAAACCAATGTTACCATGTTTTAAGCAGAGAGCACATGCACTTTAGCACTGGTTAGCAGTGATAAAGTGTGCAGAGTCCTAAAGCCAACAAACATGAGGTGAGTAAAAAGGGGAGGAGGAAGGCAAAAATATATTTTATTTTTCTAACCTGATATGGAGTCTTATTGTGACATTTTCACTGTGTTACTGTTTGAACTGTTGCACAAATACTTTACACATTGCCTCTTAAGTTAAGCCTGCCTGCTCTGTGCCAAGCCACCAGAGGTTGCAGGTTAATTTATGTTGTGTATCTGACTTACCCTGACTAGGATTGTGGTTCCTGCTTGAACAGAATACATACCTCTGCCAACCAGAAACCCAATTTCTAACAAGCTGTACTAGTGTTTGGTTCAGAGTCCGATGCCTCTATGTTAGAAGTATCAGAAAAAGTTCAAAGCTGTTTTTGGTATTGCTGCCCCTTACTGATAAATCTCCATTTATTGTCTTGTTGATAATACTCATCCATGGGGTAAGGATATGTTTTGTTTTTGTAATAGTTTCTGATATCTGTAGCTAGTTTGTCTAGTTTTCTTTGTTGTGTGGTTATTCTGAATTCGGGAACAGTCTTTTCCAATGCAGATAAGGCTTCTTCAACATTAATCGATGATTGGCCATCCAGTATTTCATTCACTAATTCTGCTATTTCATTTTCCAGTATTTTCCCGTGTTCCAAGGCAGTATCAATGCCTGGAACCATCCGTTGACATGAAAAAGTATTGCCCAAGTAACTGAAACTCTCACAGTACTTTGCATCGTCAGTAAAAATTGCTGTTTCGTTTCTAACCTGGAACCCCAAGGTAAAAGTGTTTGACTGTAAATACTGGGTCATAAGATGACCATGTAACTGGGTACGAATTAATCTTTGGTTCCATTTCTCAAGTTTCTCAATTTTCTGATGTAAATTGTTGTCTATTGGGATAGGTATGGATCCTAAAAAAGATGATCCTTTAAGTAACTTTAGTATATATTCCTCTGTGTAAGATTGTTTCAGACAAATCAGAGCAGAAAGAGGTGTATCTTGTTTAACCATATTTGCAACCATTTTATTGCATCATCATTGTTCATGTAAGCCACCGAGTATTCGCTCTGGAATTGGTGTTGAAGGAGGTGTTGAGATCTGAGCAGATGCTCAATGAAGCCATCTCAAAGATTTGTTGGTGTTAGGCAGAGGAGAGGATGGACGGTGAAGGAGGCTGTTGAAGACAGAGCAAGAGGCTGGTGAAATTGGAGGTGCCCTTGGTCCCAGAGAAGACATAGGGCTCCATGACATGGTTAATATTTCGCCTATTGAGTTGGGTTTGATGGCAAAGGTCTTGCTGCTGCCAGTCGACAAACTGAGAAAATTGATAGAACTACTACTGTACATGGAGAGCAAAAAAAAGTGTGAGCTAAGATTTGTCAGCAGGTGTTGGGACATCTAAACTTTGCTTGCAAATTGGTGGCACCCCGATGGGCAAATTGCCAGCAGACAGTGTTTGTGATGAGATATTGTAATTGTTGCTGTAATTGAAATTGTATTTGTATAGTGCTTACAAGCCTTGACTAGACAAGGAAGCACTTCATGGAGAGTAGCACTGTACCCCAGAAGCCAATTTAGTGTCTAATCCAGTGGCTAAATGTTGGTTGACACCTCCTCTGACCCTTTGCTTGCCTGGGAGTCACTTCCGCAGGATACCCCTTCTCCCCAATCTTATGTTCTGTACTCCCAGTCTCCCCATTTGGGTCCACTAGACTGTCTCTTCTCCTTTTTCTTGCTCCTTGCAACTTTTTTCAACATTCTTCCTTTTGTGTCACCTCCACTACCCCAGACCTCGCTGCACTCCTAATAATGTGGGGCAGGGATGCAGACCATCACTGTCATCGGGACATTTTGCAAAACTGGCCTCTTGAGCCTACTGTGCTGTGTAGGCATCGCAGTAGTCCCCTGCCTCACAGGTGGCAACCGCCCCATTGTTCTCAAGGTTGTAATGGTAGTCTCTACTTTATGCTCTACTTCTGCTGTGTCAGTCCTTGTACTCCTATTTTGGCATCTTACATGCTTATCCCACCCAACAGTCACCTTAGCCCTGACAAACTGTATCTAATACCTCAGGGCAATTCCAAAAATCGAGAAAATCCTTCTTGTGCCATTAGGAAAGAAGACAAAAACACTTTTCTGCCAGACTGTGCTATAGGAGGCTTTGTACCAAAGCAAAAATATAAAAACCTCGCGTTGGAAATAATACTGCAGTTCACGACTGAAGGAGCATTTCAGACTAACTTGCTCCAATTGTGCTGCATTTATGTAACAATTTTCCACAAAATCGTGCTGTATTTGTCAGTACAAAACCTTCATGCATTAGGACTCGACAGCTTATATTACATACTCCATTCTTTATTACTTGTCCTGACAGTCGACACTACTGCTGTAGTGACTCTCTTTACAGTTTCGTCGCTGGTTTGTTTTAGAACCCACTGAAGAGTGAACAGGTTTTGGAGGCAAGCTTGGTGCATGGAGGTCAACCATGGCTTGCCAGGATAAGCAGCTGAATCCTCCTGCCTTTCCTTTGATTATAATGGAGGGGTCCTTGCAATCCCTGGTCTCAGAGCTAATGAAGGCAGCATCGAGGACAAAAACGCCAATGGAAACCATGCTTACATTCTGCAGTTTCAACTCCTTGTCCTTCTCTGAGCCCCCAGCAACAACAAGCATTTGCAATGCAAAAGGTCTTGCATTTGCGAGAGTTAGAGCGTTGTAAATGACAATGTTTTTACCCATGTGTTTGGTTTGGAGTGGAGTGGAGGTATAAACAAGTATTTGCAATGCAATTGGTATTGCATTTTGAAAGTTAGAGCTCTTTGCGTTGAAAATGACAATGTTTTTTACTTTTTTTGTATGTAGTGGAATGATGATATTTACATAGCGCTATTGCCATTTGTATGACTTTGCAGTGCTGGATAACCAGAAAATGAGAAATAGGTTATGAGGGAGGGGCGATAAGAGTAATATGCTGGCTGGAAAAAAAAAGTAACAACAAATGCAAGATTAGGTAAAGCATGTGAAATGTAAGCAGGAACAATATAGTTAATGCGTTTACACTTATTATTCAGAAATATTTGAGTGTTTTTGCCTGAAAAGTTAACATGACCAGAGCGCCGGAAGGGACCTGTTTGAATATCTATTGCTAATATCCTTACATAACGTAAGCAGTATGGTTTTTAAAAAAAACACATCCCTGAGCACAGCCGCTGTACACATTTCATAACTAAAATAAGGAAAACCGCTGATAAGGATCATAATAAACGTTTTCCAATTTTATGTTTTTTAGCAAGTGAGGAGGAGCGAGACAGAAACAGAAAGAGAGGAAATAAGAGGAAGAGAAAGAAAGAGAGGGGGAGGGGGAGGGGCAGCAGCAGGGGCGTAGCTAGGCCTTAGGCTGCCCGTGGCGGCCCCAGCGTTTGCCGCCCTAGGCAAAATAATAGAAGAGCAGGGGGGGGGTTGGGTGGTCGCGGCCGATTCTCGCGGCCGCAACGGCCGCAAGTAAGAGCGGGGGGAAGGGGGCCCGGCTGCCGCCCGAAAAATCGTGCCGCCTGGGGCGGTCCGCCCCCCTCGCCCCCCCCTAGCTACGCCACTGGGCAGCAGCAGAGCAGGCGAAGGTAAAACTGTTGTTCAAAGAATGTAGAGAAAACGAAAGTAGCGCTTCACTGGGAAACTTTGTAAAGTGGCGCTAATGTGTTTGTTTGTGAATTAAAGTAAACCTGAATACCATGATGATATTTCATAAAGAAAGAGATGAAAGGTTTTAGAAGAGGGAAATGGTCAGTATTACATATGGGGGAGTGTAGAATGGGTGGGTAATGTGACCTAGGGAGAGAAGAGCAGGGGTAAAAGAGGGGTGAAAGCAGTGAGTGCATGGAGGGAGGACAGGCAGCTAAAAAGACATCTTGGTAGGGAATTTGGTTGGTTACAGAAAGACAAGAGAACTGGGAGAAAGAATAGTGAAGAGAGAGGACCAGGATCGGCTTAAAAGAAAAAAGAGCAAAGACTGGGGGGAAAACGAGCAAAGGTTGATTGGCACCTGTGGCGGAAGCTTGTTTTGGCAGGCCGGGTTTGTAGCTAATAGAGTTATGCACAGCCCCTGGGTCTCAAGCATCCTTCTGTGAACATGCCTCTATTGCCACTTTCCATCCCGTCCTCTAAGTTGCTGGTACCCACCTGAAACCGCTCAGCTGCCCTTGGTTCAGCATACTAAAGGCTCTATTCCTTGCCTTCCCAGTCACATCCGTAGTACACTTCCTTGCAGCACCAGAGCACCACTCTCCGGGCCCTGCACGGTATGGAAGAGCAAGGAATACTAAGGACAGGTGGCCAGCCCGCAACGAGCAAGCGCTACTGCAACTAGGTGGCCATACCCTAACAAGGCAGCCTGTAATATCTTCATGTTATGTTTATAGTGTTCCCCTTTACCTTGTAACTAGCTGCTCAGCCAGTGTGAGTGTTCTGTGTGGAATGTTGACATGAGTGGAATGCTTGGGTGCCTGGTGTGTGTTGGACAGTTGGGAAGATGGGCTGAGCAGCTAGCAGGCTGCTCCTGGTGGGGCTGCTATCCCTATTACCTTTGATGTTAAAGACTTGAATAAATCACTTGAAAGACACCACCTCGCTTTGTCTGCTGTGTCACCTCTACGTATGGAACTAGCTTACTACACAGCCATCATGAATCACAGAAGGGTGGAGGGTTTCAAAAACATATGGATGTAGAGCGAACATGTAGGTCTGAAAAATACATGATTATATATCTTTCCAGTCAGAAAATAAAGGGCGTGCCGCTACTATTTATATTTTAAATTTTATAGAATATTCTATACATTATTATTAGCATTCTTGTACTTAACAAAGACAACAAAATAATTCCTTTCTAATACTGACAACAACATAGTTGTAGTAGAGAGATGACAAAATTTGCTCAGAAGTTCTATTTTGATAAAGGCACACTGCTCTAAAATGGCCATCGCTATCAGTGTGCAACCAACAGTTCCGTAATCACGGAAACAAAAGACGGCGACGAGCTGATTGTCCAGCTGTTGAAAGTTAACAATAGGGCACTTCTCATGGGTCAAACTGTTGCACAGTGTCTGTGGGCTCCTACAGCTTAAGCGTAACCAATGGGGCGGGTGATTGTATTTACGCCACCCAGCTTCAAAAGCAAAATACACAAGCGGGGGTGCCATGATTGTTTCAAAAGTAAAGAAATAGACAAAAACATTTTTTTCTATTTCTTTACTTTTGAAGCAATCCCAGCACCCAAGCTTTAGCTTAAGATGTTTAAAGCTAAAGTGCAGGTGCCCTGATTGTAACAAAAGTAAACAAATAGAAAAAAAAGGCATCTGCATGTTTTTTTTTCTATTTATTTACTTTTGTTACAATGGCGGCACCCGAGCTTTAGCTTTAAACATCTTAAGCTAAAACGCGGGTGCTGTGATTGCTTCAAAAGTAAAGAAATAGAAAAAGAAGCACAGGGGATGCGTTTTTTTCCGATTTCTTTACTTTAGAAGCAATCGCGGCACAGCGCTTTAGCTTTAGATGTCTAAAGATAAAGCGCAAGTGCCATCATTGTAAGAAAAGTAAACAAACAAAAAAAAAGGCATGCGGCCGCGTTCGGCAATCGCAACTAACAAAAGAAAGGCTCAGCCACCATTATTCCAGCTGAGGCATGCCGTGCTGGTTAAATTTAATAAAATATGCATTGTGGGAGAGCGTGTTGCAGGCAGGAGAAAGCCCTTTGAGAAATTAGTGCTCCGACGCAGTAATTAAAACATACCGAGCAACAACACATATAACAGGGGCCCATGGGAGGTTACAAGAAGAGAAAAGGCGGTACTAAGGAGGGACTAGTAAGCCTATTGACCAATGAAGAAACACCATTTACAAAGGACAATGACAGGTGCCAATTAAAAAGATGGGCGGAAATTGGGCGGATCGTCATACCCATATCCTGAATACAAGAAATCTCAAGGAGCCCCACGTGGCCATTAATTAATCATTAATTAAAAAACACTACGTACACATTAATCTCGTGTGTTTGAGTATTTATCTCATTTTGCATATATTCTTTTTCATATTTGTGATTTTTATGAAGATCATATCCATCTGGTACAATCAAAACATTAATCAAAACAAACTGCACCTACAATAGACGTAACAAATCACAACGCAATATAATACAAAACATGAAAGTGATTCACAAGTACATTATCTGCTGAACAATCTGGAGTTATAGCCAATGAATCCAAAATAACTCACTCTATTAGTTTTCCTACCCCTTATGTATAACATGGGGTTGTATGACCCATATTATGTTTCCACACTCAGTATTATCCAGATAATATTAATACTTCCTTCCCAGGGAAGATCTGATTCTTACCGCTTCGAGCCAGGGCAGGAGACCACAGCCCCCAGGCTCCACCACTATAACGTGTAAGGAAGCTCATAAAGCTGACGCAAAACCCCGCTGCACGGGACCCGATTCTTGGCGCTTCGAGCCGGGGCAGGAGACCACAGCCCCCAGGCTCCACTGCTTAAACGCACCAGGAGGCGCAGAAAGCTGACGTTAGGCCCCGCTGCACGGAACCCGATTCTTACAGATTCGAGCCGGGGCAGGAGACCACAGCCCCCAGGCTCCACCGCTTCAACCCTCCAGGAGGTGCATAAAGCTGACGCGAAGCCCGCTGCGCGGGACGTGCCCGAGGGAAGCCTGGGCCAAGGGCAGACCCGTCCACGCTTGTCAGCATCAGGAAGAGGTGGGGCGGGGCCACCCCCTTTGGTTGCTGGTTGTGTCTCGATCTTTCTTCCTTCCAGCTGCTCCAGAGTGCCCCAGGTTGGAATAAGGTACTGAAACAACCTTTTTCGCGTCGGCCTGTTGGACATTGCCTTTTCTATCTTTATCAATCTCTCCAGCCATAATTGAATCTTGGGACATTGTCTTGTGTGACATTGGTGTGTGGGTTCTGAGCGGGGGGCTGTGTGCATGCTAGGTCAGTCTTCCCAGTCCTTGGACCAGCCTGCCTTGCTCTGCCCATTTGCAGGGATATACCCATACCTAGAGTTTTACAGAGGTCCCATAGAGAAATGGGCAAAAGAAAGAGCCAGGACAGGGCCCAGGGCATGACTCATCCCAAAAAGAAGGTCACGGGTGCTGTTCGCCACGAAGCAATGGACAGGATAGAGTTGATTCTGACTGAATGCCATGAAATAGCTCACTCAGGAACATCTCTCCCGCCTTCCCAACCTGACAGCCCTTCAAGTTCCGTTTCTAACTGTGGAGTCCTGATGGATATGTCTCCCGTACCCCAACTGGCCAAAAAATCTGTTAGGCAAATCCCCCAGATGTTTAAAAAACATACTAAAGGAAGGAGTAAAGGCCTTAGAAGTAGGCCCATTGATCTTGAGCCAGAGCCAACTACCCCTCTGCCCTGTAGTCAGACACGGGATCTTCCCGTCGAAATGTATGTTACACAAGTAGAATGTCATAACAGATTCGAGCTTCTTGCTGATGATGAGGTTGGGGTAATAGTGGGTGGGTCGGATGGCTTCGGAAACAATTGCAAAATCCTTGCTGGTGAGATACAGGCCCTAAAAACAATCATCGAGTCCCTGAGAGACTAGGTTGCCGGCTTTAGACTGGAGATTGCTGATTTAAAAGGGAGGGCGAATTGCGAGAAGGCTGTTCCAACAGAGGCCTGTACAGCATCATTGTCCATTGCCACTAAGGGTACTGATGCTAGGCGATTGGGTTCTCCCAGGGTGGATGAAACTAGACCAGCGGATAGTGCTACCCGCGCTAGGCTCACTCCCCCTCTTCCCATCCACCCAAGAAGTCACTGTTCTAGTGACCCGTATACTAATATGTCAGTAGCTCTACGAGGGGCCAGTCAAAGCAGAGGAGGGGGTAGAGGGTTAGATAGAGGCGAGGTTACACTAGATGAAGCGTGCTCTCCTGAGACTGACTCTGGGGGTCCTTTTGGAAAGTGGACAGTGAGGGATGGTATCTATACTAGATCAAATGTCCAGGGTAATAGAGCAGTGATATACCTTACAGAGGTACCCAAACCCCATAAGGATGGGTACGAAGACCAGGACTCTCTCAAGAATAAGATTATTCACTGGTTTAGGACTACTCAACACTGTTATTCAATTATAAGAGATGATATTAGGCACATTGAAAGATTGTCCCTTTTAGGAACACCTACGGATGTGATCAAAGTTAGTTTTTTCTACATGGAAACAGTTGTTGGGTTAATGTCAATTGACTCTCGCACCATTCCTACTGTTAATTCCTCTATTACTATTAGATATAGACCCCCAAAAAGGCCAGATTTAGTGCGACCCAGGCCTGTCCCGGAAAGGAATTCCCCAATTGATATGGGTGACACAAGAAGGCAAAGATGACTTCAGGAAGGAGGCTTGTTAATGCTAGACCAAAATGTATGGACCCTTGGATCATTCTCAATCTTGCACCAGTCGGAAGTCCCTAACCACCTAGGATTGGCCACCAGTCTCAAGGCCTATTGTGAGCTACATGATGTGGGCACAAGGAGGGAAAAGGTCCCTTCTTGCCCCGTAATTGAGGAACGTGGGAAATTTGTGGATCCTTGTAATGACCACAACAACACTAAACTATGTGATCATCATTTAAGGGTTCTGGTCTGGAACGTGGCAGGTATAACAAAGTTTCCAGTTGACCCAGACTGGTGTACTTTTGTGGACTCACACGATGTGATTTTATTAAAATAAACCTGGAGCTTGTGTACTCCCCATTGAAGTGGGTTTTCTGCATATGGTATAAATGACACCAGGAAAGAGATGGGTAGACCATCAGGAGGCTTGGCAATCTGGATTAAAACCGCACTGGGGTCCAAAGTCAAGTTGGTCCACGTTGAATCCCAAGATATATTAGCTCTAGAGTTATCACTCTATAGAGGCTGTAAAATTAGGATTTTCAACGTTTACAATAGAGTTGTGCGGGGCTCAGAGGAAACCAATACGATCCGTATACTAGATTATGCACTGTCGGAACTCTCAGATAATGTCCCCGTGCTTGTAGCAGATGATTTCAACTGTTCCTTTGAAGCTTTTGCCCTCTCCCCGTCAGATTTGATGAAGGAGTGGGATTGTGAGTGGCAAATCCCACAACTAGATCTTCCAGCAGTTAGGTGGTCAAAGAGAGGAGGTCAGGTGCTGGCCTTCACACTGCAATACGACCTGAGAGCCACAAATGGGAGAACGAAATCCGACCCAAAAGGCGATTTTACCTTTAACAGACCTGGTCATGCTAGTAGATTCGACTATTGCATGCTTGCCCTCAAACTCTGGCCCCTAGTCCATGATATGACAGTAGCAAAAAGAACCGACAGCGACCATAATGCCCTCATCCTCACTCTCATCAAGCAGGGTGAGTGTGAACCTGATATAATAGGTAGCCCTGATTTGGGTGTCCTATCCATCACAAACAATCAGAGAACAATTATATGGGATTGGGTGGAGGAACACCCTGGGGTTTTGGAAACAGTCAAATGCAAGGTTCGTCTGGTGCAGGAAGAGCTGGCCAAATACTCCAAAGATGAAGTAGCCCTGCAATTGGGTATTCCTCATGAACTTCTCTATAACAAGATCAGGGACCTGTTGGGTAAACCATGCAAGGTGCAAAAATTGGAGCCAAACAACATACTATTGAGGTGCGACCCCAGGTAGCATGGTTCAATCAGGACTGCAGGAAAGCAAAGGGGGATTTGGTACGTGCAGTAAAATCTAATGTGCGCCCAGTGGTGGTGGCATGTAGAGCCAAGTATAGACAAGTAATGGAGACAGCCAAGAAGAATTTGGAAGACTACAGATCAATCAATCAATCAATCAATCATGTCACTTATAAAGCGCACTACATACCCGCGAGGGTCTCAATGCGCTGGGGGAAGAGGGGGGTGGTGCTGCTACTGATCGAAGAGCCAGGTCTTGAGGAGTCTTCTGAAGGCCAGTAGGTCTTGGGTCTGTCGGAGGTTGGTGGGGAGGGTGTTCCAGGTCTTGGCGGCGAGGTGGGAGAAGGATCTGCCGCCGGCGGTCGTTTTCCGGATGCGGGGGACTGTGGCTAGAGGCGAGGCTGGTCGAGCGGAGCTGGCGGGTGGGGTGTAGAAGCTGAGTCGTCTGTTGAGGTAGGCTGGTCCGGAGTTGTGGAGTGCTTTGTGTGCGTGGGTGAGGAGCTTGAAGGTTATCCTCTTGTTGACAGGGAGCCAGTGCAGGTCTCTCAGGTGGGGTGTGATGTGGCTGCGTCGGGGGATGTCGAGGATAAGACGTGCAGAGGCGTTCTGGATGCGTTGCAGCCATCTCAGGAGCTTAGCCGTCGTTCCTGCGTAGAGGGCGTTTCCGTAGTCCAGCCTGCTGGTGACGAGGGCCTGGGTGACTGTTTTTCTTGTTTCGGTGGGGATCCACTTGAAGATCCTGCGGAGCATTCGGAGGATGTTGAAGCAGGATGAGGAAACGGCGTTGACCTGCTTAGTCATGGAGAGGGTGGGGTCGAGGATGACCCCTAGGTTGCGTGCGTGGTCGGTGGGTGGCGGGGCTGTTCCCAGTGATGTTGGCCACCAGGAGTCGTCCCAGGCTGAAGGGTTGGAACCAAGGATGAGGACCTCCGTCTTGTCCGAGTTCAGCTTCAGGCGGCTGGTCCTCATCCATTCGGCGACGGCCTTCATTCCTTCGTGGAGGTGGGCTTTGGCGGTGTGAGGGTCTTTGGTGAGGGAGAGGATCAGCTGGGTGGCACTGATAGCCAAGGCCCCTAAAATGTTTTAGAACAAAGCAGCGCACTGACTCAAGGGTAGAAAGCCGGTACTGGAGTTCACAGTTCAGCTCGTGGAGTGGGTATCTCATTTTGGGTGCCTATGAGTCAGGCACCACAGGGACAGAGGAAGCTAGTGAAAGGATAGGGGAGGACCAAACCGGAACTGCTGAAGCTCTGGTATTCTCCCTGGAAGAAACACAAGCAGCGATTCACTCGTGTGTTCCAGCTTGTGCCCCTGGTCCCGATAGAATCCCAAAGGATCTGTATAGAGAGGACATAACTCTTTAGGGCTCCTACATTAATATGCTCACTAATACCATCACATCTGGTGTGAATATTCCCCCATCGTGGAAAATAGCAGAAATTATCCCCATCTACAAAAAGGGTGATAGAGCCAACCCGGCTAGTTATAGGCCCATAAGTCTTATTGATTCTCTGCAGAAAATCTTCTGCAAGCAGATTTTGGCAAGGATCCAGGATTGGATCCTAGAGTCCCGAATCTTGAGTGACTACCAGGCAGGATTTCACGTATACATTAGCACTCTGGATCAGGCCTTCCGCCTCCTTTGCATTTATTGGAAGGAAATGGCCATAAAGGGTGGGAAGTTATATGTGGCCTTTGTTGATTTACAGTCTGCGTTCGACCTAGTGCCCTGAGCCAAACTTTGGAATGTTTTAGAAGAGATGGGCCCACCCTGTAATCTTTTAGATATTTTTTGATTGCACTCATCAACCACAGCCCAAGTTAGGTGGGGGGAGAACAATCAATCAACGGAGCAATTTCCAATCCAACGAGGAGTGAGACAGGGATGTGTGCTAGTGCCCACACTTTTGAATCTTTTTATCAATGGGGTGGTAGGGTTTTTAGATCGAGATGGGTGTGAGGCCCCCAAAATAGGCGCAAGAAAAGCTCTTCTTTTTGTAAATGATACCTTACTCATCTCCAAAACCCCACAAGGTCTCCAACCGCTTCTAAATGACTTTACACGGTTCTGTGATGAGCAGGGCCTGGTATTGAATGAGACCAAAACAAAATATATGATTTTTACTAGAGGGATTGTTAAACCATCGAAAAGACGTCTGTATGTTGGTATCTACACTGGGCTCCCCATATTGAGAAAGTGAAACTGTTGTTAATACAGCAGACCCCCCATATTAGCAAAATCCACAAAACTACGTTGTTTAGGAAAGTGGCCCCAGCCCTGGAAATTTACAATATCAAGGCTCTACGGGGTCCATTTATGGAGCGGAACTCGGGGGTATTAGTAATACAAATTGTTTGACCACCATAAAAAACCGTTTTCTTAGATCTCTCCTAGATTTACCTCCCAGTACTCCTCTGACTCCACTTTTTTTGGCCTTTGCCCACAGACAGCTGGCCCATAAGTTAGACTACAAACTATGTTTTGGTATCTATTGTGGTCTGTTGAAGAGCTTACCTCCTACCGAGAAGCTATGACTGGTCTCTTGAGACTGCCCCAGGTAACATCAATCCCATGGTTTAGCTCCCTGAGAGATCTACTCGGGAGGCTAGGGAAGGAGGCGTCCTGGCTCAATCCTGAAAGTCTGTCTCTAATACCAAAGGCCACGGCTTAAGTGATGTTCTGGGAAATAATAGCAGTGAAGTTGGCAAAATCGGAGGGTAGTTTGACCCAGGATTTTTTAAATTGTAAATGTGTTTCTTGTTATGAGGATACCATTCATGAAATTGTTCCCCCTCTGGCACGTAAACGTTTTTTGCAATTCCATTATAAGACTCTACCCACTAAACTGTTTTGTAGTAAGTGGCGCTGTAATGCTCTTACTGATGATCTCTGCCCATCGTGCAAAGCCAGTTCAGAATCCATTGTGCATTTATTATTTTTTTGTCCTAACTGCACAACCCTGAGGGCAAAGTGGATAATCCCATTATGTAGATTGGTTGGCCCTGGCCACTACCTAGAGGTGTCAAGAACTTTGTTTACTGACACACGTAGGGTAATAGTTTTTGGGTTGGACAAATATTGGCACGCACTATGGATTAAGCGTTCCAAATGCATTGTATGAATTACTTTTTTTCCTCATTTTTACTTTTAAGACTGTATTTTATGGTAGCCATGTGTTTTTAAAAATGCTTTTTATATTTTTCTTAACTAGTCTTGAGCTGTGTACTTTTGTGATCGAAATAAAGTTATATATGATATGATTCTTATTGGAATCCAAATCACAATTTGATCCTTAAGGTGGTACTTCCAATGAATCCCCATGAAGAAATGCCGTGTTTCGACCTCATGAAGTATAGGGGTATATACAAATTAAAGAGGTCATCATCAGGGCAACATGAACAACTCGTTCAGTCTAAGCTGAATGGTGAAAATGAACACCTCATGTGTGCAACCCGTTTACAGCCGTCAACAGAAACCTGAGAAAGTCGACTTTTTTTCACTCAGCCGGTCTTTTCAAACACAGTCAGGACCTGCTTCCGTCAATAATCACCATCCAAGTTGGAATCAATTACATATCCTGAATACAGCATGTCTCGAAGAGACAACACAAGCACTGCCTAAGTAAGATCTAAAAAAAAGACTAGTGAGAAGCAAATGGATGGAAAAGAGGTCATTATGTGAGATCATTAGGGGTCAATGGTTAAAGGGTGTGGCCTCTGCTACTATGACATTTTGGTGAATTTACATCCATGATATAATAACCACATGCGAATGCTACTACCTTACTACTCGTCACTGCTCTTGTGAAAGTTGTCAGCTATAATATTGTGTAGTTAATAATTTTTCAATACTGTCGTTTTTACAAATATGTATTAATAAACAGACTCATTTCAATCCTTCAATTTGTTTGCTGATGAAAAACCTGCCCATGAATAATACCATTACTGCATGATTATGGTTTTACTGTACACATTTTTTTTGATCTATTTTGATTTTCCAATGTCAGAATGGGGTATAACATCTACTTGCACTTGTACCTCATGTTAAAACCACACTATTTCCTCATTTCCTTCCTGTTTCACTCACTCCAATTCCTCCTAGTGCTATATGCAAAGGTTTGAACAGGGAATATCCATGACCTGAACCAAATTAAATTTCACTGGAAGTCAAATATCATGCACAAACACAGCAGAATGAGCCTGTTAGCGTTTTAATGCTCTCATTTAGTCACCTGTAAGTTCCTTTCCTTTCTGTGTTTTATTAGACAAATTGGATCCTACACTGTTCTTATAACCGATCTATGAGACATAATAAGATTCAAACAATTAGGTAAGGGAGGCAGAATTACCCCAAAATATAAAACATGGGAGGAAGTGGCAAAAAAACATGAATACAACTAACTTACTCTGCACAAATGAACTGACAAAGTGATTCATTTTTCAGTATTCGGAAATGTTATACAATTAAATACATGTTTATTAAACATGCACAAAACTGGTTATTTTCTTACAGAGTTGTTAAAAAAGTTTTTAAAAAAAATGTAATCTAGTGGTCTAGTATATGAGCCGTTCTGTACACATTGTACTAAATATAATTTTAAATCATTTTTCCAGAAGTGGTTGACTTTTCCACCAACACAAATGTTGACATTTATCTTTGTAATGGGTTAAACTAACTCTACTTTAAGAAAATAGCAGAACAACGTGTCTTTTAAAGTTGGCCATTTAGAAGAGTGGAATACATTACGAAAATGCACAGACTTGAAATGTGGATATCATGCTGTGAAACATTTATTTTGAGGTAGCAAACAATGAAAGAAAATATCTAAATATATCTCAATGAAAGAAAGGACATCTATATTTTAATCATTTCATCTTATTCAACAATTCGAAAGCCCTTTGCTTTGATTCAAATAAATACACAATTGAAAGAGAAACCAGACATGCAACAAGGCAGATTTTGCTCATGTGAATTAAATATGTAATAGAAATTCATCTAAAAGGTGCATTACTTCATGTTTCCTGTTGTAATGCAGCATTTTCCATTTTCTTTCTTTTCACACTCTTTTCATGTGTAGCTGTTAGAAATGTGAAGGTGACACATCCCTTTTTTGCTCAGGTGCCCAAAGCATTAGTATCCAGGTCTTTTAAATGTATATTATAAATAAACCTAGGGTCAAATAATGCCCCCCTACTGACCAAGGGCCAGATGTAGGAAGCCAAATTGCGATCGCAAACGCAGAAATTCGCCGAATTTCTACGTTTGCGATCGCAAAAGACCCATGTGAAATGTAGAGAGGGAAAAAGGCAAGCGCAAATTAAGGAGTCGCTAAAAAAATGCGAAGTCAGTTAGCGATTCCTTATTTTGCGAATTTGACCCACCGACTCCAAAATAGTGCCTAGCAAACTGCAAAATCGCTAAAAATAAATCGCAGACCAAAGTAAGAAAAATCGCAAATAGCGATTTTCCGGAAAATCGCTATTTGCGAGTCGCAAATTACCACCAACTCAAAGCAGGTGGTAACCAGGTGCACTGCATATAAACAGCCCCAGAATGCATCAGTCTCAACACAATGGCAGCCCTCTATGTCATTGCAAGGCGGATGCGGATTCAAGCAGCAGCACAGAGGATGAGGAGGCGACAGGAACGCTTATACAGAGTGCGCATCACCCTTTTCCAACTCACAGAAGAAGAAATACATGAGAGGTACAGGCTTCACCCCACTACCATCCTAGACCTCATACGTGACCTGCACCCCATCCTGGAGCAGCAGACACGCAGGGCGCACGCAATTCCACCACATGTGCAGGTCCTTTGTTCCCTGCACCTACTTGCATCAGGTAGTTACTAGGGGGTGATAGCTGTGGCTGAAGGTGTCTCACAGAGTTGCCTGTCACGCTTCTTCAACACCTTCCTGGATGCCATGCTTCAAAGAATGCACCATTATATCCGGTTTCCCACAACGCAAATGGAACTGCATAAGACCAAGATGGATTTTTATCAGATGGTCCAGTTCCCACATGTCATAGGGTGCATCGATGGGACACATATCGCAATCTGCCCCCCCTCTGCTACTGAGTACATATATCGGAATAGGAAATCATATCATTCGATCAACGTTCAGGTCATTTGTGATGCGATTCACATCATAACTGATATAGTAGCGAAATTCCCAGGGAGCACGCATGACTCCGACATCTTCAGGCACAGTGGAATCTATACACGTCTGGCTGGGGGTGAATTTGAAGAAGGATACCTGCTAGGTAAATTTATGTGACACACCCTGATGTATACCTTGGTTGTATCTGTTATTGGCTGTGATTGATGTTTCATCTTTTCCCTCTTAGGTGACAGCGCATATGTGGTGCGTGCATTCATACTCACCCCATACCTCAACCCATCTACCCCAAGTGAGTGGAGATACAATGCTGCCCATAAGTCCACACAGAATGTGGTGGAGCGGACATTTGGACTCCTGAAGAGCAGGTTCCGCTGCCTCCACAAGAGTGGAGGTGCACGGCAGTACCGCCCCGAGATATGCTGCAAAATCATTGCTACCTGTGCCATGCTACACAACCTGGCCACAAAGAAGGGAACCCCAGTTGAAATCACCGATTCGGACTCAGAGGATGAGGAATGTCCACGGCCACTGCACAGCGCAGCAGGTGTCGTAGGAGCAGCAGATGGGAGACACAGACGTGCTGAGATCACACGCAACTATTTCTAAGTAAGTAATGAGACAAAGCGATTAATGACAATTGTGAAACAGTGTTTTATTGTCCTTACATCAGGCAATAGGATTGCACACCGCCTCACCATATTGGCCTCTGAGTGCCCTGAGTAGCCCTGCGTGGCATTAACACACTGCATGCACATTGCATAACACTATCAGTGGGTCACATGGGTTACCTCACCCATCTGCAAATGTCAGCAGCAGCATGGACTCATTTCTTGTGGCCACGCACAGCAGTGCCTCGCTCAGTTTGCACACTGCCCTCCTTAGAGGACTGTCCTGCTGCTGGCCCCTGCCTTGCACTATGCCGTCTTGGCTCAGCAACGGGTGGAGTAATGCTGCTGCGGCTGGTGACCTCCTCACTGTCTCCACCATCCCCAGACCCTGTGGCAGCAATGTAGGCTGTCTGGAGCAGTTCTACCGCAGTGGTGACCTGCACCAACCCCCTAGCAACATTCTGGCTGCAGTGGGCCATTTCCAACTGCATGGCCACTGTGCGTCTGCTGAGGACAAGTGGCATTGCATGGGCGGTTCACCGCCTTTGTGTGTGCCTCCAGGCGCTGTTTTCCCTGCGCCTTGCGCCACGTTCATTGTCCAATTTGCTGCACAACAGCCTTATTGCCTCAGCCATGTCCCGCATGCCCTCTGCAACAGTGTCGTTCAGTCCATTGATGCCCTCCTTAATGTCCCTAAGGTTCTTGTTCATGGACACCATCTGACGTTGCATTGATCGCATTGTCTTCCCTTGCAGCCGCTGCACCTTCACCATGGTGCCCTCAAGACCTGCGAAGACACTGGATCCATCATCCTGCGCATCAGGACTGTGTGCCCTTGGTCTTCGTCGGGGACCACTGGTGTGGCTACGCTGCATGGGTGTCTGTGCCTCAGGAGACTGTGCTGGCTCTTCGTGCATGGTCTGTGGAGCTCCCGTGCTCTCCTCCTCTGACCCCTCCATCCCCTGCAGGCTACCCACTGTGTACCTCCTGGGTCTGGGGGGTGGTGGTGGTGGTGTGACATCTGTGGGTGACAGAGTCTCTTCCTCCTGAATATGGTGTTCCCCAGGTGCCTCTTGTGTCTCCCTCTCAGCAGTCTGGGGCGCAGGTTCGCCTGTGGATACAGAATGTCAATTTACTGACTTGCCTTGCAGCATTTGTGTTACATTAAATTACATGAGTTGCTATTCACACTAACAGTCCTCCGCTTGCTTATTGACTGATGTGGGGTCCCTGCACTCGTGTTCAGTTAACTCACTGATATGCTATATGGGTTTTGGGACTTCATCTCCCATGATGCATTGCTGGTTGTTTGCAAAATATGGACTGGAGTGGAATTCTGACTTGCCCATGGGGGATTGGGAATAGGGGATTGGGGGGAGGGGGGTCAGGCCATGCTGTGCATGCGTCTTACCTTGTCTGTTGTTGTCTCTGGCTGAGCTGTCCACGTCTCCTATGTCACTGATGGTCTCAGGCTGGAGGGTGGACTCCACCAATTCATCCAGGGGTGTGGTTGCAGGCGCTGTGGATGGTCCGCCACCTGTCTTCTTAGCTTGTTTTAGCCTGTCAGCCACCCTCTCCTTCGCACGGGAACGCAGGTCATACCAGCGCTTCTTCAGGTCGTCGATGGAGCGCTGGGTGACACCAATGGCATTAATTTTGCCTTGTATTTCCAGCCAGATCTTTCTTTTCTGGGATTCTGGAACATGCAGGGATTTCTTCCCAAACAACTGGTCGTGAGTCTTCACCACCTCTTCAATTAAAACCTCCAACTCCTTCTCGCTAAATTTATGCTTCCTCTTCCTCTCTGCAGGCTCCTTTCCCTTCTCCTGTGTGTCCATCCTGGTATATGGTGTCTGCCTGGTAACTCCTGTGCAGCTCCTGGGTGTGTGCTCCTGCTCTCTGCCTCTCCCACAGCCTCAGGCACAGAGAAACAGCAAGAGTGTGGCCTCTTCCTGTGTGTGATGTCATCAGGGTGCACCTTAATGGCAGATTCGCTAATTTGCGATTTTTTTAAATTGCGTTTTCGCTAATTCCGAATCGGTAATACTAATTCGGTATGGGGTTTGCGATTTTTACCGATTCGCAAGCGATTTGCGAATTTTTATCTACATGGCGGTTTGCGAGTTCTTAATAGCGATTCGGTAAAAATCGCTATTAAGGACTCGCAAATATCTTTTTACCTACATCTGCCGCCAAATCTCATAAAAATGTGGTTTACTGAATATTAACTTGTTTCTGTGTTCTGTTATTGTTGGAAAGTGGTTTATTAGTAGTGATAAGTAGGGACCTACCACTAGTAGGTAAAAAGACCACAAACACAATAAAAAGTTCAGTCAAGGTCTCAATAAATTATTCCCTTGCTCATCCCTTGGTAGCTGGCAAGGAGCAGGCAGGCTTAACTAAGGAGAAAGGTGTTGAATTCATTGAGAACAAAGAATGGCAGCAAGGCACACACTACTGCACCACCCAGTATAGTCACATACAAATCACCACAAAAGATATATTGTCCACCTCAAAATGGCCAACTGCCACAAGGCCATGAATTAAATACGAAGTTAACAACAGGATGAGAGGCAATACAGTAACACTCAAATTTAAGGAATTTCAAATTTCAAAAATTCCAATTTCCAAGGTTCCCAATGTAAGCAGGAAATTCTTACTCATTTTCTTCTTGATTAGATAAACAGGCGCAGCCAACGCGTTTCACCCATCACAAAGGGCTTTTTCAGGGCACTTTAAATGGTGTTGAATGAAAACTATAAAAAATGAAACAAGCCATGTTCCTGGTACCAATCCAAAGATCCTTTTAGTGTCTTCACCTCCATCATTTATCAAAAGCTGCATATGCATTCGTGAAATCGGCACAATTTATGTCCATTCGATATTCGAAGTTAATCAGGAGTCATTGCGTAATGTAGATGAAGGAGCCGACATAGTCCATGTGTCTATTGACAAACTACTTGAATCCAGTTTGCGTATTCCTCAAACCGTTGGAGACATCCTGCTCCAGCGTCGCTTCATTTACTGTTGAATTCATCTAAAAACAACAATACATTAAATAAGTAAGACACAATACAAAATAAAAATACAACATCAATTTATAAGCATAGGTTATATTTTTATGAACAAATAGACATCACAATGACAAACATCCAATGCAGGGAACCAGAGATATGAATTTTTAAAGATTAAAAGTAAAACTAGCTGTTAGAAGCAAATAGCACTCAAAGGGGTAAAATAAAAAGGTCATGCTGGACTGTGACAAAGTCATGAGTTCTTTTCACTTACTTCCAGAAGTGTTTCTTGATGCGTAAGGTGGTCCACAGCACCAGCCAAGGGTTCAGATGCTCTGGTTTGCCTCTTGGGGTCTGGGACTACACTCCCACAATGCACCTGGGTAACTTATGGAGCTTTTTACAACATCTTCCTGAAGTCCCTCTTGTGGGTTCAAAGTGTCCAAAACACCAATCCAAGGGTCTAGAAGCTCTGAGATGGTCCTTGGGATGTTGGGACTACAATTCCCACAATGCACCTGGCCAAATTCATAAAGGTTCACCGGACGCACTCCAAGATGGGGACTTCTTGGTGGAGATGATGTGGGTGAGCTCTGTTAACCTGTAGCTTTCAGGGAGTACACTCCTTAATCCTTGTGAAGCTAGGCAAAGTCCCTAGGGCTGTAGTACCAGATTGTGCAGCAGGTGCAATCCTTCAGAGTTCAGTCCTTTGGGTGCAGATCAGGGTTCCAGCAGGGCAGTCCTTCTCATTGTTTTTCAGGCAGTAGATCTGAGATGCTTGGCAACTCTTCCATATTTATTCAGTGTTCCTGGGCGTTAAGTAGGGGTGCACCCCTGACCAATGGGAGGCAGGGTACCACCCTTCGGTATGAACACTTCTTTCAAAGTGTGGCATATTCTTGTTCTGGAAAGCACTATTCTTCCAAAGTCCAAGATGGAGAAAGTGTCTCCTGAAGAGTTGGATGTGGTTAAGCCAACCCACTGGTGTAGCTAAGATTCTCTAACACTCTCCTTCCAGCCCCTTCACTAACCTAATTACAGGGGCTCCTGTGTGCCTGGGGATGCAGGATGTGGGGGTGAGCCTATGCTGTCCTAAAGTGTAATTCCCTCTTTGAAGACCAGTTTGGCTACTCCACACCCATCCTGCCTTCTGCTTCTGCAGTTGCAGTTCTCTACCCATAGGAAATCCTTTGCATCTCTAGCAGGCCACTTCACATCTCATGAAGACAGCTTGGCTCAGCCTGGCAGAGGCTGGCCAATCAGGAGAGGGCAGTTGGAAGACTGGATTTTGGCTTATAGAAAATAAAGTTCTATAGCTTATTTCTGGTAATAGTTATTATAAATCTAACAGTGCAATTTGTTGTATTTACCATAACTATCATTTTAACTCTTTGAATGATATTTCTAGCTCACTCCTATCAATATTTACACTTAAATAAAAATTTGCCATTTTAGCACATGGAGCTCGTTTTCTACAATTGGGAACAACGAAATTAACAGCTTTTCCCTCACAAGGGCTTATAAAACATATTTTATAATGTCACTGCTTATAGTTACAAGGCACCATACCCCTGGGGCACCTAGAGAAGACCTTAGGGGGTGACGTATATGTAATAAGATAGGTGAGACTTTGGAAGTAGATTTAATTCCAAAGCCGACTTTGCATATAATTTACCTTTTAAAGCAGCCTGCAAGGCAGCACTGGCTTTTAAAATGACAGCAGGCGCCACAGCAGTGCACACTTAAGTGCAACTACTGGGCCTCTAGACCTACATGCCCTACCATATACTAGGGACTTACAGGTAGGTTGTCAGTACCAATTGTAATTATGCCGAATGACCATGTTTTTATAATCAGAGCACAGGCCCTGGGACTGGTTAGGAGAGCTCAGGGCACCATCAGAGCCAGAAAACCAGCATCTAGTATTCAAAATGGTGGCAAAAAGTGTGAGGACATTGCAAACAGGTCCTGGTTTCTCACAGTAATATTATGTTATGTTTTGTTATGTTATGTTATGTTATTTTATGTTATGTGGCCGTCAGCCCAAATTATTGGACCTCTAGACAAGATTCTCATGGGCAGACTCATTTCTGTGATTCTGTGCTTACCCAATGGAGAGTTTTCATGGTGGGGCTTGAAGAGAATTCCTTCCACTGGCCATAATAAATGTGAGTGGTGTGGTTGTAAGATTAGGTTTTTCCATTCAATGGTGTTTCTTGGCACAGAGTAGGCAATCGTGCAAGCCTCTGACCTTACTCGAGATAATAAGAGTTATGATATAGGTAATCCATGTGGTGTGCTCTATAGTGGAGTTTTCATGTTGTATGGTCCTCCAGCTAACCTCTGTTAGCCACAACAATGTTTCATGGTGAATGGGCAATGGAACTTCATATGCCCTTCAGAAAACTGTAAGGAAACCATATCTGCAAATTGCTAAATTACATGCATCTACTAGCTGGGGAGGCCTCGCAGCACCCCTCTATACCATGTAGTTCATCAGCATTCTCAAGTTTTTGCTTTTTTATCTCAGACGTGCAGGTCACTCCACCAGCTTTGTTTTAGCACAGTCAGAAGGTTCCTTTATCACCTCAGGGGCCTGGATATTCTACTCCACCTAGGGATCTCTGCTGCTAAGTCTACCTACCTATTGGCCCATGATATGCTGGTTGCATGGATGTTGGTCCACAAGAAAGTAAGAAAATGGAGATTTGTAGATTTACTCACATCAGTGCGATGCTCTAGTATAATGTAGGCTTTAGAGTCAATGGTAGAGCCCTTCTACTAGGCTGAATGGTCCTCTAGAGGTCTAGTCAAGCTGGAAGCCTTGTTAAAGAATAGAGCCCTGAAAACCTATGTCAATCTGTGTACTGAAGGCAATGTCAACTCCTCAGAAGTCTGGTGCTACTGGCAACTAGTACATTGGATCAAGAGCTGACTGGAAGTGCCACCCCTTGTTCCCACCCTCCTAGTGGTTCTCCAGGATATACAAAAATGGATTATGTATAAGGGAGCAGATTATGGCATGAACATTATTCTTATCTCTAAACACTTCACTGAATGACAGTAGTAAATTCACATTGGAGGCCGATACTCTCCCTAGCCCACTCTGATGACATATGTGTTTCACTCATGCAAGCACGACAAAGAGATCAAAGGGGCAACAGCCAGAATCAACTCAAGTGTTCTTATTTGAGGGGACTGCAGAATTAATACTGGCTGCCAATTAAACTGCACAAGGCAGGTCTATCATGAGCCCCCAAGTTGGAACCGCCAATCACTAAACGTTGATCTGATCGATATTATTTGGTCTTGTCCTACCCATACTCAGTATTGGGTGGGTGTTTGGCATTTTATCCGCCAAGATGATTAGCTATATTCTTCTTCCCTCAACTAGACTCACACTTAAGCATGCTGTGACTCATATGTGAGGAGTTAACTCTGAAACTTTTAACTTGAACCCTTGGTAATCCCAGAGTCTGCTCTCACATGAACATTGGTTGATGACACTTCTTTACATGGCCCTTATGAACAGACTATTTGCAGGCTAAAGGATCAAATGTTCAAATCTGACCATATTTGGAGGCACTGCCTACAAAGGGGTATTTTCATTATTCTGAGGAATGTAAGGCTTTACTCAGTACTTCTTTTAAATAAAATAGAAACCATGCAGAGTTAAAGAAATGAAGGGAGTTCAGTTTGCCAATGTATGTAGAATTCACAATCTACCTTCCCATGAAGGAGATCACTATTCATTTATACACAATTAATATTAGGTTGTTCTCTTAAATTCCTAAAGAAGAGCAAAGAATGGAGACCCAGAATCGAGAATATGGAGATCTCACACTAAAATAAGCCCAAACTCCCATTGTCAGTAGAAACACCACAGGAAATTAACAACTTGCAACCTAGCACCAGAAAAATAGAGATCTATACTGCCCAGTCCCAAAGAAGAAGAAAGGCTCAATTTCATTCCAAAAACTACCAACACTAGAGGTAAGCTGTACATCCCACCAAATAGTTAGGGCATCATTTATGAGGTTTTGCCGTAGGGCAGCGCTGCAGGCCTTCCCGCCGGGCTGCCCTTCAGCAAAAGACAAGGGCAGGAATGCACTGTATCTATTAGATAAGGCGCATTCCTGTCCTTTTCCCCAGCACCGGCACACAATGGGCGCCAACGTAGGTACCTTTGCACCATGGTGCAAAGGTGCCTGCGTTGTGGGGATGATTATTTTTGTGCAGGAAGGGAAGCCTTCCTGCACACAAAAATCACAAGAGGCTTTTTCCTCTTTCTATGTGTACTGCAGAACGCAGCACTCATTGAAAAAGGGAAAACGAGGAGAAAGAAATATATTTCTCCTTGTTGGCACTGCCACAGAATTATGATTTCTCGTACATCTGGGACAGTGTCAAAAAGCCATGGATGTTGCTCGGAACGCCCCCAGCAGCACCCATTGCACGCCCCTTTAACGCAGAAAACTGCGTTAAAGGGAACGATATTCACGAGGCAGCATTAAGCCAAAAAAGTGGCTTAGTGTTGCCTCGTAAATATGGAGCAGGCATCTGCGCCACGGAACGTCTCAAAAAGTGACATTCCGGTGGTGCACGGGGCCTCATAAATGCAACCTAATTGGAGCCCCTATTTTTTACAGTGAATGTTCATATGGAAAAATCATGGAGTGAATTTACATTCATTGAACTTCAGTGGAAATGATGTGCCAATGTGTTATTCTGAAAATGCAAATTAATGTTAATAATCAGTGTTATAAGTACAGTACTAAAAGACACATGTCTTCAAGACCATCCAAGATTAATCCAGCCACAGTGACAATTTACTTGAATCCCCCGCTGATTAATTGCTTTCTGTCAATTTTACCATTACAAAGTCTTCATGTTCATCGCTTCTCAATATTAAATACAAACTTCATTAGGGTGAAATTTAAAATCTTATTCTTGCTACCTGATTCCAAAATGTCCGACATTAAATTGCGGAGCCCTTGGGAAATCAGAACACTCAGGGGCTAAACATACCAACATTTTTCAATCGCAGAGACTGCACTGAGCTAAATGTCAGGCTCTCCACATGCAAAAACACAAATTGCAGTACACAGTGCTGGCACCTTCCTTCCGATTTGCAAAGATATGTCTCATGAGGTTTCAAGCCTTTTTAAAGCTAATCTTGCACTTTGAGCCCCGCTATTTACACAGATCTTGACAGCTTTTTGTAATACAGGTTTTATAGCTACTTGGTCTGAATCACTTCTGGTACCAATCTACAAAAAAGGCAATCATCTTAACCCTGCTTGTTACTCGCCAATCTTATTATTAGATTAATTGGCCAAGGTGGCCGGACGTATTGTCCTGAATAGGCTTCAAGATTGGGCCGAATCTAATGAAATTCTATCTGAGCTACAATTTGGCATTTGAGCAGGTCTTGGGACAGGTGAGCAGGGATCAATTTCAGTCTATTAATCAGTAAATATACGCTGGCCAAGTAAAGCAGCCTGTTCTTGGCATTTGTAGACCTATCATCAGCCTTTGATTGTGTGGAGCATGATAAATTGTAGACTATAATGGCCGATTTAGACGTTGACCCTCCTTTATTAGACTTCCTCAGGCAATTATACACTGATACTAGAGGAAGGGTGTGATATGGAGTCAAGGGTGAGTGCACTACATCATTAAGCATAGAGAAAGGGGTGAGGCAAGTGTGGGTTCTGTCACCTTTACACTGTATATTAATAGTTTGGACTATACACTGATTGATCAGTGCTGGAATTCACCACAAGTTGGACATCACCCAATTCCTGCCCTCCTCTATGCCGATGATGCTGTGCTTATGGCACATACACAGATGGGCCTTCAACGCCTACTAATAAGCTTCACTACTTATATGCAGGACTTAGGTCTGTTAGTTAATAAATCCAAGACCTTCATAATGAAGTGTGGGGAAAGGAATTTAAAGTGTAGGGATATCCTCGTAGAAAACAAGAGGATCAACTTTACTAGGATATTTTCTTATCTAGGTATTCTGTTTGACCAGAACGGTATGTGAAGTCAGGTAATTAAATCAAGGAAGCTAATGTTTGAAAAAAGCCACGGCAGCCATGTCCAACTTTTTAAGGAAGTTGGGCAGAAAACCCTCCAAAGAATTCATAAATATATATAAGGCGAAGTGCTTATCAACAGCTGGCTATGGAGTCAGAGTGTGGGGGTCTTCTGATTGCCAGTCCTTACAAGTGGTGGAGAACTCCTTTTTAAGATTCCTCTTAGCGGTACCAGGCAGCTGCTCTACCTGCGTATACCATGCTGAGTTGGGTTTACCTTTTTTATCTGATTTAATTAAGATCCAGCCAATTCTTTTATGGCACAAGATCTGGTCCTCTGAGAAAACCACTCTTAATTGGGAGGTCATAAGAGATTTTCTCAAATTACATCGGGCACTTAGTATACCCTCGCTGAAATATATTTAAAATTTCATGAGAGATTTGTGTCATCCGGAATTTTATGAGCAGCCAGAATCCCTAGAATGTAATAATAGAAAAGAAATTAAAAGTGAGTGTATGCCGTTATAGGAGGGACTAAGACTGACCTTGGAATTATCAAAGCCGCGTGTTCGCAATAATCAGATGATTTTGGTCACCTATGATATTCAGCCATATTTAAAATGTATTGAGGGGACCCAAGACAGATTTGTCCTAACACGTTTTAGACAGGGCATTTTTCACCACCTGATGAGCTTTCCAGAGATAATTGACTGGTCGCAATGCCTCTGCAAGTGCCCTTGTGATGAAAAGTCACAGCAGACAACAATTCACACTATGTTATTCTGCAAATTTTATGAAAAACAGCGAAAGACTTGGGTCCTACTGATAGTAAGGTTGCATGTTTTCAGGCAATGTTGCCCAGCATTTTTATTCCTACAGTATCTTCCCAATGAGCACATAATGTTGTCTATGGCAACGTTTCTAAAGAACACAATTAAATGTAGACAGACCATTATAATATGATTTTTAAGGTGACGTAAAAATATTTGTATTTATGGTAAGATTTTTAAAGAAAGTGACTGATAAAGAAATTCTTTATAATTGGTGTGTTTTTTATGGTGAAAAAGATGTCGCTCAAATTTTTGTATAGAATGCATATTGTTTTTTTAACCTTTGCTAATATTAATTGTTTTATATGTGTATGCGTTTATGGTCTCCCCTGAAGCAATTGAATAAAGCTTATTTTGATTGATTGAGGTTTCAAGCCATTGACAGATTACTTACCTTTACAAGAGTGCCATATCAAATAGCAAGTGGAAGCTGAGCATGAAGGGCAGATTCAGTTTTGTGAATGGTAGTTTTGGCTTCAGAGGAAACATTGCAGTCTCTCCCTCTTTTTGGACTTGAGCTGTGTTCAGGGTGTTTTGTGAAATTGCATACTAAGATGTAGGTCTGCTGTCCCTTCACAGCCATTGCACTGATTCACAGAGGAAATCCAACAGCATTAAAGTTCACCATGCAGGATTTCCAAAAACCCTTGTAAATCACCTTTTAGTGCTGTACCAAATTAGTATATTTGACACAACACAAAAAAGAATTGGGTCTCATCGCAGCACTGTCCAAAAGCATTTGTAATATGGCCTGTTCCTAGATTTGAATCCCGGGACAGCTTGTGCAAATGAACTGCTGAAAGATTACGCAAATGGTGATATGAGAAGGGGAGCAGTACTTGTTGAATCTGTTTTGGACTAAATTGTATTTGAGTGATATGCCTATTCTGGAATTTCGATGGGGTGGAAAATAAATTACCTCCACTTTTGGGAACCATAGACCGCAGGCGTACATAATGACACTGCTTATGCCGCTTATTCGCCACAAGTATCTAAGGTTTCCGTTAACACAACTAAAAACAACTGGAAAAGTCTCAACTTTTTCTGTACATTTTGCCTGCATTACGGGGTTAAGTCAGAGCCTCTGCTACACTTGCTGTGGGGGATGTGGCTTAACAGCTAGAGCGGCTGACATTAAAGCTGGAGAAGCAGGTTCGAGTCTGGCTCCCTGGGAGGCTCAAGCATCCTGTGATTCTGGGAAATCACTGTATCTCGCCGTGCCTAAAATGAATGTGTCTTTCTGTAATGCAACTGGTGCTCATGTGAAGTGCTCTGATACCTTCGAGTCGAGTTTGCGCTTGATGGAGCATGATTATTTGAGAATAATTTTGCTTGATCAAGTCTGCTCATTTAGTGTGAAACTAATATATATTTTATGAAATGACTAACAGTGTGGTAATTTCAAAACATGTAAGAGTTTTTTTTTTTTTTTAAATAAGTACAACATACAAATGTGCAAAAATGACACAACATATTTAGTATTCAAAAGCTGCAATGAGAAACATGCAGAAGGGTTGTAAACTGGAGTGATGAGAGATATTTATGTCACGAGAAAGAAACTCATTAAATGTACTAAAGAATATAGTGTAAAAGTAAATTGTAAGTAGTAATAGAGATATATGATAATGAAAATGTTTAATAAAGAACGATTCTTGCTTATGCTTTCCCCTGAACATGAAAGCCATAAAAAAAGTGATTGCATATACTTTTAGAAAAATCGTATTTAGACTATGCTTATAAGTTATTTGAAAGATGCTTTCTTATATCGTTTCTTATGTATTCACTATTTCTCATACATTATTAATAGTGGTGTGTTAGATTCTTTAGAAAATGATGATTTGTGGTTTTTCCATGTAGGCCTCAAAACCTGTTAGTGTATTATTTTCTTTCCTAACGAAGGCCTCAGAAAAAAATTATTTTGTGCTTCATTATTTCGAAAATGCTGATCTATTTGCTTCAGTTGTGAATGTTTAGCACTACAGTTTCCTTCCTTCGGGTAGAGTATTTCTCTCTATGAAAATTGTGTCGACTATTTTGCAAGCTAACGAGGAAGCGAGTGCGTGGATATGAAACGTTTCGATTTGCTTCCTATTTCCGAGGTGACATGACGTTTTACAAATGAACAAAAGCATCTTGTTAAAGTTCCGGATGAATTAGGCTGGGGAATGATCACCTCATGGATCCTAACCAATGGAAATGTGTAAAACTGTGAAGAAGCTACATTTGGGGGCTGGAATTTTGAACCATTTGAGGTATAACTACCCCGGGAGAAAGAACAAAATTGGGTTGAATGCTTTCCTGGATGCTGGCTATTTTCCTTGTGATTCTGGGCGCGACATGCTGTCGGTCCGAACTTTGACTCCTTCCCAGAACTGAACTATCCTGATTTTCCTTGCACTTCATCGGCTGGTGATGTTACATAAGCTATACCTTTTCAGCTGAAGGGTTAGCAATTCAGACTTTTGCACGCTGTGCAATAGTTCCTTGACCTTAGGTTCATATGAATCTCGAATTGCATCCTGAAATGGCAATGTCTATCTTTTCTTTATCTCTCTCTCTCCCCCGCATGCCAGTTATTGATTTTTGATGTATTTGCCATGAATTGTATTTTCTATTTTGAAGTTACTTGTAATCATTTGAAATAGCAAAAGTACTGACAATTCTAATGTGTTTTTGTGTATTGACCATTCATCTTGAAATTCAGATAAAGGTACCTTGATAAATATACTGAGTTTGTCTTTCTTGACGTGATTTATTTGACATGATATGTATTTAGACTGTTGCTGTTAGTTAGGCATTTTCTTCATTACAGGTCCTCATGAAGGAAATAGCATTTGTCTCTAATTATCTGAGTCCCTATTAGCTCTTACAAAGATCTATCAGACGACCTCATGATTTGTAAGTGGTTGTAGAGTTTCTACGGGCCCAAGCTCTTGGTAATAGTAAATGATTATATAGTTTGGTTCATGGTATTTTGGAGGTACTGTGAATGATTATAATATTTACACCGCTTCCGCTGGATCACGCCATATTAAACTGCAGAAGAAAAAAAAACGTGTCCCACCTTGCAGGCAAACTGAAATTTTGCTTAAAATCTGAAAGCAGCAATTCTTGTTAACACCAGTGTTTCGAGATATAAAGCTCATACTATGGGCCTGATAACGTGTTGCACAGTACTGAGGCAATGGTAAAATTACATGAGATTTTACCATTACTCTTACTATCACCGTGAGGTAAATCCACACCACTATTGTGCAATTACGAGTAAACCTCACCGGAATGGAGAATTACAATGTAGAGCGATTTGTCCAGTCCTAAAATCCTACATTATTTTTAGTTCCACAGGGTTTTAAAACTTACATTTACCATCTGCTTTGAGCAGTTAGTAAATGAATGTGGTGATCTGTGAGTGTGGCTGGTTGAGGAGTGTGGGGAGTAGGAGAGAAAAAGGAAACCTTATTTTCTGGCAGAAGAAGCACTGTAAGCTCCCCGCTCCGTGTAAAAAAAAATGCAGAACGAGGTCTGGGGTTGCTTCAGTCCAAGCCGCAAGCAATTTTTCCAGCCGGGCAACTGGCCTGGGAAAATCAAGCATAGTTCTCTCACACTCAGAAAAAAGCTAGTGTGGAAAAAACCTGCCCACTCTGAATCAGGCAGAGCGAAACTGCATGAGGTAATTTTGCTCTTCCTTACTCAGGGGCCGATTCCGATCTCGGCCGGTAGGGCTCCGAATCGGATTCGGCTTTACCGGATCCGATTCGGAGCCCTGTTTCCCGACCGAACCGTACGCGGGTCCGGCCGAGCGAGTAAGATGCGAAATCGCCGACCGACTCGTCCGGGCGTCCCGACCGCTCCGACCGACTCGCTCCCGGCTCGAACCGCTCCGACCGACTCGCTCGGACTCGACTCGCACCGCGCAATGGAGACGTTTCCCGGCCGGGTAAGTACGATGCGCGCCGCGGAGCAGTCCGACCGAGCCGCGCACTCCGGCTCGTAAGAGCTGTCGGAGCCGTACTTTGGGGGTCCGTGTCGGACCCCCTGTACGCATAGCCGCGCGAGTCGCACACAGGGGGACCCATGGGGTCCCCCTACCTGTGCGTGTATGGCGCGAATCGCTTCGCCGCGTACCCGCTGTAGGGGGCGCCCTTGTCCGACTCGCACCCATTGAGTCAATGGGAGCCCGCGACCCGGAGAGATTTCCGACCGAATCGGACCCGTGCAGTCCGACCGACTCGGAGTCCGATAACATACGGACGCATCGTACTCGTTCGGTCGGACTGCACGGGTCCGATTCGGTCGGAAATCTCTCCGGGTCCGGCTCGGTCGGAGAAATTTCCGGCCCGAATCGGAATCGACCCCTAAGAGTCCACGACTAAGAGATCATTGTTCTATGTTTTAACCTCTTTAAAATACACATTTTTGGAAGAATTGTCAACTTTATGGGTAAAGTATGCAGTAGCTTTAGTAAAAAGGCGCAATTATTCCTGTGGCCAACTTTGAGAATTTCTGACCATTAATTAGTCAGTCTTTATGACTAATGTAAAAGTATATTTTTTGTATTGAAGCGCCAATGACTGTTATTAACTTTTATAACATAAATTTTCCTTAATCATGTTTGATGAAGTGCTAATTATTTTAGGTTGTACAATTCATGTAGTTTTCATCCTAATGCCATTTTAAATATTTTCTTTTTTCTAAAAATCATTAATATATACACAATGGCCTAATGGGAAGTGCAATGTGAGATCTTATGTTACCCTGAATACTTGTATTTTTTAATATAATCCCAATATTATCCCATTCAATCGTAGTCCATCAGTGTCTTATTTCCTCCGAACCAACAGTATTTCTGAAGCCCCTCCCCTGCTAAATAGCAACTATGCGAGGTCATTGCTTGTTTCTGAAAGACATGAATTTCTAAAATTCCGTTGTAGTCAAGTTAAGTCTGGAGCCCTCATATCTGTAGTTCAAATCTCTGCTAAAAGTAGACACATTTGTTTAATTCCACACTAATTTTGGAGTGCAGCACCTGCGGACAACTACCTAAGATGGACTTTCCATCATTATCATCATCAATATATGTGGAGTACTCTCTGCTCTTGTTTATGTTACTCTTACTATGAGCTGTCAGAAGCAATATGTCTTGATTGTTATTTTAAGCTTGGTTTTATCAAACATGTAAGCTCACTTATTATAAAGTGGATAACAGTATTATTTATAAAGGTTTATGTACATTCCTAACCCCAGTGATTTGAAGGGTTATTGCAACAGTGGCTATAATATGACTACATCACAAAAAGTAATAATCAGATGGACCGAGCCATACAGAGGATCGAAAAGCTGAAGGTTTACTCCTGCCAAGGGCTTGAGTAATTCTCTTCGCAGGATTAGCTGAGGCTGTAGCAATCGAATTCTTTCTGAGGCAGTATAAGGTCGGTCAGCAGACTATGAAAAGATGTAGAGGTTTTTTCTAAGCTGAACCATTTTATTGTAGAATTTGTTGCACTAGTTCCAAAGAGTCTCGGTACATATACTCATATATATCATTCTAGGCCCTACTAGAGATTTTCATTGTACTGAATAGACTAGTACCATAGTTCTTCATTTGTACAAGTTCAAATAAATCACTGGTCATTTTAATCTAAAAGTCTATTCCTGTTGAGACATACAGATCATGAAACATTTCAGAATTAAACCTAACTCAATACGTGAATTATAAAGCATAAATAGCATACTGTATGTACAAAAGGGATTTTGTCAAAGATTTCTTACGATTTATGTGTCTAGCATGGAAGCCATCAAGAAACAGCCTTTCAAGAACATGGCATGATGACTGTTACACTAAGGCCCACAAGTGTTTTAGACCATAAACTCATGCCAGCGAGCCACATTGTTTGTGTGTACTGGTGACATATAGGATCATTCGAGAAGTATGGATGCAAGTTCAGGCGTCCTAGAAAGCACACAGACGCTGCACCCTGCCTTGCTCTTACAATGTACCTCTCCTTCACATGTCTCTGATACAGGCGCAGTGCATCCCTTAGGGCATGGGGGCGTTGCTCCACTGATATTTTGGCCCCTGTGGCTCCCCAATTACATGTAAGTAAAGACTTGCATTTCATTCTGCCGCGGGCCGTTGGAGTATTAAGGCATGAAGAGGCGGGTACCTTGAGAAGGCAGTGCAGGTCTGAGGAGGTGGGGCTTAACAATATTATTGACAGACACAACACCGCCAGTCAGAGGGGCCCAAGTGCACATGTCGGGTTGGACGGCGGCCTCTCTCCGGCCAACCTGACATGCGCACCAGAGGCCGCTCAGAGTCTCTTCCCCCCTGCTCATACTGGAGCCCGGGATGACTCATAGCCGATGCTCCTGGACTCAGTAATGAGTGTTGAGGGTGTCTGCCCCAGCCAATCCAGGCACTGCTGTAACAGCAGGAGCAGCATCTGGATTGGCTGAGAGAGATACTGTAGTTAGTGAGGCCTCTGGGGCAGTGTGTGTGAGGCAGCGCGAGGTGGGAGGAGGCCGTCTCTCTGGCTCTCCCCTTTTGACAAAGAGAGACACAGGACGCAGCGAGGCATTTGTTTTTAGGACGGCACCGGGTCGACTGCCCATGTGTTTGTGCTTGGTGAGTGCAGGCAGGCTCTCTCGTCAAAGAGAGGATTTTGTGTGCTTTCGATTAAAGAAGACTTTATTTTCAAATGTTTCCTGTTCCGCCGCCCAGTACTTGCTCTCATAATTAGCTCTGAAAAACGTTGCCCAGTGCACCTAGATATGTAGCCTTCAAGTGCATCATGAGTATTTTGGATTTTGTGTGTCCATGGAGCTCGAAATTGTATAGATAACGGGGGTGTTCCCGGTGTCTAGGATGTAAAAACCTGAACTTCCGTTTCTCACTACGTTGTATATTCATGCCTCTGCATTCATACGATTGGTACACCTGCATTATGAAATGCTACTGATCTCTTTAAGGGGCCTGATGTTGGCGGGCCTCCGATGCATTGTACAAAGAATTCAATAAAGTGGTTCTTAAAAGTTATTCCCCCTGTCCATCAGGAGAGTACATCTTCTAGTGGTAGGGAGAGCCCTCGCCCTTCCTCCCAGATGCCTTCCCACTTCTTAGCTAGAATGTTCAACACCCCGGATTTCAGGTTATTTTACTCTAACTCAGGGCACAAGTCCTAAAAAAAGAAGTGGGGGGACGCTCCAAGTTAGGTGGTGTCACCGGAAGTGACGTCACGACAGGAAGTGACGTCACGAAAGGTGATGGGGGCAGGCTGCCAGCAGCAAACCTTATGATAATAAACAATCTGCGAGGCTTTCAGCATCAAACTGTGGGTTTAATGAGACAATGAATCACGTGATATGAAGGGAACACTGGTTAGAAAGACCGCTGGGATTTTTTGATTTCCTCGTGAAGCCCTCAATGCGGCCAGCTTTTGGGCAGGGGGGATGGCGTCCACCCGGTAAAATAAGTGGGGGGACGCCGTCCACCCGCGTGGTAACCCGACTTGAGCCCTGCTCTAACTAATGTAGAGGGCGCAGCTGGGGTGGGGGTTTTGATCAGTGAGAAGCAGGGTACAGTGACGGGACAAAGAACACCGCGGAGAAGTGGCGTTGGCTACAGTGTGATCCAATTAAACAGCAGCATTAATCAGGTTTGTAACAATGCATGAACCCGCACTCGGAATGCCGGAGCGGTGCTAATCGGCAGTCTTCATTTTTGCCTTGAAAGACTCATTCTGGAGCTGTTGTCTTGTTTTGTGTCAGTGAGGCGCTTACCTCATCCTGTTGATGGCCTCTGTGAAATGGCACAGACATTCAAGTCCTTTCAGAGCTCTCCTCTGGAGTGCTGGTGTGCCCGGAGCTCACCCGCACCTTCCCTTCGGAGGAGAAATCAGTCCTCCTCTTGCACCCTATTTCAGTGCCATGCAGGGCTTTCTCACAACACTACACCAGCAGCAAAGAAAGGCCTACCCTAAAAAAGTGTAAAACGCTGTGCCTTTCTACAATCCCATCAGCTCATGGCATGGTGTTTTGTAGCATTGATATAGCGCTTCATACTCCGAGGTGGAGTCATATTAATTTTGCATTTATGGTCCGAGCTCGGGACTCTAGGAATATGGAAAACATAATTCCAAACACAAAGACGAAACCTCACAGCGTGTATTTAAATGAGCTTTAAAACTAGGCTCCTGCTGATCAGAATAGTAAAGGTGCCTGCAAGATTCTCGGTTCAGCTACATCTGTTAGTGCATGGTCACTGTTGCCTGGGTCTGCACCCCATGTCCAGATTCTCCTCTCTGGCTGACTAGGTTCATTTTGCATTCTGATTTTCAAATAGCTCTCCTGCCACCCTTAATTTGTTTCGTCATGCTTCAGCTCTGAGTTATGCAAAACACAATGCAATCTACTTTGTCTGGCAAGTGTGTGCACATTTCTCATTCTTAGTGTACTTTAGTTGTGACGCCTAGAGGAACGGAATGCAGGTGCGGCCACAAGGGAGCTATCCATACTTCAATGAACAAACTTAAAGATGTGATGCAAGGTTATGGCTTTCATTAGGTCAGAACTCTTCATTCCGCGAGCTCTTTGAATTGTAACAGTAAATGTAACTCATCTGGTGCTTGCATTTAATAAAACAGAAACTACTGATCATTGTGTATAGATGGCATAGGCTTCACATCTATCTACAATATTTTGGATGAGCTTTGGCAACTAGAACAGACCTTTACACTTATTATCTTATCTAACACAGTGACCTATGAACTGCCATTAAAGAGCTGCATGGTACAGGTTAGAAAGGTATGTGTGTTTTTTCCAAGTCTTTCTTTATCTTTATCCTTTGCTGAAAAGGGTTTGTTTGGGTAGAAATCAATTCTAATTAGCAAAGCGAACACTAACCACTGTGCTATGTTCTCAATCTTGAGGTTGCGCCTCTCCAGGCCAATCACTCTTAAAAATGCCTGTAAGTATGAATCAGATGAATCCTACACCTTGTAGTACCCTTTGTCTTATGTAATATTTTCTATACACTGATTTACACATGTATGATTCATTGTTATCTGAAAGTCTGTTATGAAGTTCTGTGGTTATACTGAATAAGCAGCTACCTACCTCATCATATGAAATCGCTTTATTGATGTCATAGCTACACTTTCACAATTTCTTATTTAACCTTCTTGCTTTCTGAAATTTCCTTGAAAATGCACCATTTGCCTACTCATGATTCCAAGTTTTCTCCGGGGGTGGGGGGAGCATCCCCACAAACTACCATTATGGCGGTCGGACTCGCTAGCTACTCTCGCTCGCCACAGGGCACTCATGCAGATCTTTTATGTTTCACCACTTTCAAATGTCACCAGCCGCCACTGCTCTGACATATGATTGATGCATACCATATCCTACCGACCTTACAGATGTGAACCACATGATTAAGTAACTATTTGCCCAGTCTCATAAGGCTCTCAAAGGGAAGTGGTATCTGACACATGACTGACCTTGCCCTCTTTGTAGCTGACATTCAGAAGGTGGAGTATAAACACGACTCACTGCACATATGATTAGAGAGAGTGTCCGAATGAAGATCCCTTTTTGACGCTCAGGCACTGTCTAAGATGGCTTTGAAAAAAGATGCAGTCATTGGCCTGTTGTTGTAGCTCCTTCCACACCCATGCTGCCATGCAGGCAGTCTGTGTGCCGCAGGATGCTGCTTAGTGCCAGAGCCATTGCAGGCATAATTCCCAAATACTGCTCTATTCAGTGAGTAACAGCATGTGGTTTTGTTAGCTGAGCTCTGCGCAAGCCAAACCAGGACTCCAGGACAAACTGGGGCCTCCAATCTCTGTCCCCTGGCTCTCAGAGACAGCACGTGTTGCCTCGCACAGAAAATGTAATGACAAGTGATTGCTCAGCTGGCTGAAATACATATCGACTTTTAAATATAAATAAACTGGGGCTAAATAAATCCCGAGTATAATCAAAAAAGCAATAGAGATGTCCAGATGTTTGTGGGATACCACCCACACTGCCCTGTGCTCGATCCTCCACTGCTACAGTCCAGTGGCCCATCATTATTTTCTATAACTGAAACATTAATCTGTGTATCATCTGTATTTGTTTTCTCTTCAGCTTGGAGTATTTTTCCCCCTTTTTGTCCTTCATTACACACTTTATATACAGAAATAAAACAAATTACTGTTCTTACGTTTTGTTAGTTCTCCCTGTTGTAAAACATTTTACTCTCATTCTTGTTTCCTGCCCTGAAAACATTTTACAAGACAACAGAAGGAAAGAAAGAGCAACAAATTGCAATGATGCAATTAGGTATGATCGAGTGGAAGATTCATATTGCATTTTTCTCATCTGTAGGGGTGCATCATAATCACGTGTAGAGCCCACCCGTATATAATCCTGTCTTGTGTAAATGTGAGCGTTAGTGTAAACTGTGTTAATGTATCTACGTGACATATTTTAGTTTACTGACAAGTATCATAAGGAGTTAACGTAGGAAATAAATGTAACTAGCAGAAAGAGCTAACCTGAAGAAACGGTGTTGTGAAGTTTGACACTCCTCATGTACTTGATATGTTTAATAATGATACTTTCCATAATTAGGTAAAGGTGTTAATCGAAATGTAAAATAGTTATGCAAACTCGTAATGCTTATGTGATACGTCCTCATGTTAGCCAAAGCTGTAGGCCTGAAATGCAACCCCTGACAACTCTCGCTTTAGGATTAATGTTCTGAATTTCATGTGCACAGTGGAAGCTGTTCTTTCTCACGTTTTGCATTACAGGTGGAGAAAAACTATTTTAGGCAAATTAATGTCTTTGTTTTAGCACCTAGGCAAGGAGAGAAAAAGTTACAATTACATGGCTTGTAGGCGATAAGGGAAAAAGTCGGTTTCACACAGGAGAAGGCATGGGAACCAGGGATGAATTGTTGCAAAGGATGTACATGGAGAACACCTTGGAAAAGTACGCTCATGACTGCCCATTGTGGAGTAGGTGCAAGAAGTGCATGATGGGAATTATACCTGTGCATAACTGGTTGTTGGAATTAGGCATAGGCACTCATCTTCCTTGCCTTTGGAGAGGGAGCATCTCAGAACGAGCTCTTTCTCTTGCAATGGTGGCTTTATGCTGATTGACCCTTCTCAACCATGGAGAGACTTCTTAGGAAGACTCCACTACTGACACCTTTCCTCCTGATTCAAAATGCTTACTTGTTGACGTAGGGATATCACATTAGCGATAGAGTAGGGATGGATTTAAATGCTCTTCGTTGACCAACCCTCGATGCAGGAAACTTTGGGCTCTTGCTTCTTGATTGTCTGAATCCTCCTTCTCGAGCTAATAGTTCTGTTCATGTTGCACCAGCTGAATTGGGTACGTAGGTTTGGCTTTATGCTGTTTCATTTGTATTTCTATACCCTTGTGTTGAGGAAGTGTTTATGTTCAGTTATTTTTGGCTTTGTAATAAATCTAACTAACCTTCCTCAATTGTCATCTTGGTATTATGTATCATGAAGCGGTATTTCTCAATTGATTGTACATTACTGATTTTCTCCCCTTCACACTTTCACGCTGGATAAAAGATCCATCGGAGTTTGTCTCTAGAAACGTTCCAGAACGAATCGAAACAACCCTTTCAGGTAAATACGACATTCCATGAATCTTCAACGATCTGGCATGTATGATGATAACACCAGCTAATGTCAAAGATCACAGCTCTCAAACATCAGCACATGTGACTGAATTAAGATGCTAGGGGCCAGATGTACAAAGTAATTTTCAATCGCAAACCCTTCAATTTGCAAAACCCTAGAGCTTGTGACAACAAAATGGGTTTGAGGTATGTATTGAATGCATTTTGTGTTTTATTGAACAATATCGAATCTCAGCTAGGAAGGGGTTGAAAGTGGCATCACTTCCCATTTGTGATATCCTCAGGACCCCCCATCCCTGGAACACCTAGGGGAAACTTTAGTGGTTCTGAATATGTAGAAATATTGCAGATCCTCCCTCCACAGTGCTCCTAGCACCAAAGACGATTTTGGGCTGCACTTTATAACAATGTGGGGAGTTAAATGTGCAATTTCACTTAACCCAGGGCATATAAAACTCATTTTATAAGGGTCCTCCTTTTAAATACCTGACCCCCCCACTCCTGGGACAGCTAGGGGAGACCATGGGGGTACCTAATATGCCCAAACATTGTAGGTTATCCATTGTTAAGTGCTCCAAACACCAAAGTCGAGTTTGGGCACCATTTATTTTTTAAAAGCAGTCCTGCACCACAGAGCTACTTTTAAACTGACCTCAGGCTTCAGCAGTGCACACATGCAAGTGCAGAAAGGGCTGCTGGCCTCTAAACTGCCATGCCCTATTATATACTAGGGACTTAGAGGTAGTTCCAATCCCCCTGCCCTATTATATACTAGGGCCTTAAAGGGTAGGTCATGCCAATCACAGGGGTACCCCAACCCATAGTGTACCCTAGTGTATGTAGGTGTTTTCACTGTATTAAAAGTGTCACTTTCAGCATAGCACTGGCCCTGGGCCTGGTGGTTAGGCAGAGCCCAGGGTCAGTCAGAGTCAGTTACCACCAGTACCTGTCAGCAAAACGTTGGGGGGTGTGCAGGGCACAGGATGACTTTGCAACAATATCAATAGTCAAAACTGAACGCAAAACAACAACTTCAGTCAACAAAATAAAATCATATTACACTAGTAGAGCATAATAGCACAGCAGCACAAAAAACAGAATATGTCACCCCTACAACGAAATTCCACACAGCAAATGAGGACAAACTTTTGCGCCCCATATTACCGCCTCCGGGATCCTGCTTTCATAATGAGGTGGCAAAAAGTATTAGGAGCAAGCAATACCTTAACTTGTCGTTATGGACATGAAGTAACACCAGTCAAAATTGTTTTGTGGTCTGGTCCTCTGACTTTGCCACAGTCTTGTGCTGACTAGTGTAGTAAATAGTTGAAGAGTTAGGTCAGTGGTATGTTTATCACCCCAGGCAGAGGTAAATGGTAGCTTGTCATTGACCCTTTAATGGAATGTATTTTTGGATGGAAATGCAGGAACAGTTGTTGTCATCTCTAAAGTAACCATGAGAACTCAACATAACACAGTAACACAACACAAAGTAATAATAACACAACAAAAACAAAAAGAGGGTGCAGCAAAACAATCAAACCAAAATGCAACAACATAGTACAGCACAACAAAAATGCATTACTACAGCTCAAAACCACAACCATAAAAAATATCAGATCCACAACATAGTACAATGCAATACAATAACACAAAGCAACAACACACCACCAGAACATTGCAACATAGCCTAAAAACACAGCATAAAAACAGCTCAATGGCAAACAAAAACACTATAACTCACAAACATCAGAATAATGTTACAAACAGAAGAACATGAAACAACAAATGCAATAACACAATCAACCACAATTACACAAAAGTGCACTTTATTAATAGCACAGAAATGCACCACAAAGCAGAACAAAAGAAAAAAGAACAGATGATGGACGGAATGCTGAACAAATCAAGCATTTACCTCCAGTCACAGATCTGAGTTTAATCCATCATTTTGTTGCTCACCACGCCACCCCAGTTTGGACCTAGCAATATGCAAATAAGTTTTGACCCTGCACCCCATGGGAAAAGTCCAGACAGAACTGCCAGCCCAGGTCCTCCCCGGACTGGAAACACACATCCTGGGACCGGTTTCGGGGTATTATCCTTCATCAGCCAGGCTAGCTTGAATACAGTGGCAAAGTAAGCACGGGACTCCCATCTGGGAATACCCTTCCCACTTAGGGCGTCAAAGGCAAATAGAACAGAATAAAGGGCAGAATGCTGAACAAATCAAACATTCACCCCAGTCACAGATCTGGGTTTAATCCATCATTTCTTTGCTCACCACATCACCCCAGTTTGGACCCAGCCATATGCAAGTAAATCTTGATCCTGCTCCCCAATGGAACAATCCAGCTCAAACTGCCATGCCAGGTTTTTTCTCGATCAGAAACAAGCATCCTGGGACAAGTTTTGGAGTATCACCCTTTATTAGCCAAGCTAGCTTGAATCCAGTGGCACAGGGAGCACGGGACCCACATCCGGGCATACCCTTCCCACTTAGGGCGACAAAGACAAAAAGAACAGATGATGGACGGAATGCTGAACAAATCAAACATTCACCCCCAGTCACAGATATAGGTTTAATCCATAATTTTTTTTCTCCCCACGCCACCCCAGTGTAGACCCAGCATTCCATCCATCATCTATTTTTTTGCTTTTGTCGTCTTAAGCGGGAAGGGTACATGTCCTGGTAGTGAAAAACTCCTACATTTGTTTTTCACTATTGTGAGGCCTACCTCTCCCAAAGCATAACATTGGATTGCCTTATTATATTTAATAAGTGCTAACTTCTGATTGGAACCTTGGAACAGGTAAACATTTGATGTCTGATGTCTGAAAATTGCAATTTAAAGTTTTCTTTAATGGTAAAGTCAGCTTTTAGGTTACCATTTTTAAAATGCCACTTTTAGAAAGTTGGCTTTTTCGTGCTCAAGTTATTTGGTGTCTGCACTCTGTCCTCCATCACATGACTGGATGTATTTGGCACTTTGTTTATTCCTCCCAGACAGTCACACAATAGAGAGATTAGGTGTGCCTGGATGGGCCATCAACTGCCAGGATGGGGGGCACAGCTGGGCACAGCCACACTTTCAACGGAATAGGTTATGCTCTGCCTTCATACTAAGGACTCGTCATCACTGCATTCTTCATGCAGCCAGCTTGGAGCCAGGGCAGGGGAAGCAGGAAACGTCAAGCACTTCAAAGGGAATCTTCTACTTCAAAGAAGGCACCAAGTATAAACATAGGACCCTCAGACCACCCCTTCAGTTCATTTTCTGGGCCTGCAGAAGGACTCTCACAGGTATGCCTCCTGCTGTGACCTGCTGTGTACTCCACAAGACTGCTTGCTGCACCTTGAAGGACTACTTTGCTACCTGGAGACTGCCTTAAACCCTCGGGAGCCTGCCCTGCTGCTTGAGCCCTGTTTCACCACCTGAACCCAAGAAAACCAGAGTGACTCCAGGGGCTAGTTGGCTGGCTCTCTGATCAGCGCCTCGGTGACAGAAAAGGCTCCAACCATCTTGAACCTGCACCTGGACACAGCCTGAGTGAGTCCTAACTCCCCAAGTGGTGCCCCTGCAGTCCTAGGCCCTTGATGGTGTTGTTAAAGATGACCAGATGGTCAAAATCCAAAACTTGGGACTTTAAACATTTTTGGCTAAAAACTGCTCTGAGAACCGAAAGAAGACTGGGACCAACCTTCACGTCTTTCTGCCCAAGGTACATCGCCAGTTGGCCTGACTTTGCAGCAGCTCCTGCTACGTTCTTCTCCGCAGCAGCAAATCCTGTTCCGTGGTTCCTCGCCAAAAGGGTATTCAAACTTGTGGAACTCTCATCGGCTACAGCCTCCAGCCTCATTCTTCCAGAGATTTATGGCTTCCAAAAAAGAGATTCAGTCTGGACGTAGAGATCTTTACTGCAACTTTGCCCAGCGGCTCCCTGCCAATGACGCTTCCACCTCGGACACTGCCTGCAGCCTTGTCCTGCTGAACTTTAGCTTCTCTGAACATTTTTCTCAGAAATTCTTCTAAATCCCAAGGTAAGCGCAGACCGGGCCCTATCCACTGCTTGTATCAAACCCGCGCTCCATCAGGGTCAGCCATAATTTGTGACTTTGACCTGGTCTCGCATGACTAGATGTCCATGGTTGGTTCTTTGATATTAGGCATTAGTTTTTACCTTAAACTGTAAAAAATTCATAACTACGGGTCTACTGATTGGATTTTTGTTGTTTTGGTGTCAAATAATTTATTACAATTTACTCTGTTTTGCTAAATTGGTGTGGGATTTTCTTGAGTTTTATTTTCACTTTATTGCTGTTTGTGTCCTGCATAAATTCTTTACACATTGCCTCGAAGTTAAGCCTGACTACTCTTGTGCCAAGCTACGAGAGGGTTAAGCATAGGTCAATTTAGTGACTTTTATAGTTCATCCTGACAGGGATTGTGGCTGTTGCTTGAACAGAGGTCACCCCCTATTCAACCAACAACCCAATTCCTCATAAGGATCGACTCAGCAGCATTGGAGACACCTTTAATATTGACAGGGTCCAAGCTTACTTTAGGAGAGTTATGCATCCTCACACTTCTATGTTCTTTAGATATCTTTTCCCCAACCAGGTCCTGCAACTTCTTCTGGTCTCTGCCGCAAATCACCAATAAGGCTCCTATGTTGCAAAAAACTTTGGCATGCCATTTATAATTTCAATAATATATGATGAAATTAAATATTTGTGCAGCATAATTTAGTGAAGAATGTACAATCATGTCAGACTTCAGAAATTACTGCAATGTAATTACCAACCAGATTGCCTTTTGAAGTGGCAAATTGTAGTTATGTACCCAGCTACTTTATTTGCAAAACACACAAGATGATGGACGGAATGCTGCACATTGGCAAACATTCACCCCCAGTCACAGATCTGGGTTTAATCCATCGTTATTTTGCTTCACCACGCCACCCCAGTTCAGACATAGCCATATGCAAATCAGTCTTGACCCTGTGCCTCATGGGAACAGTCCAGAACGAACTGCCAAGCCATGTCTTCCCTGGACCGGAATCAAGCATCCTAGGACCGGTTTCAGGCTATCAGCCTTCATCAGCCAGGATAGCTTGACTCCAGTGGCGTAGTGAGCACGGGACCCACGTCTGGGCATACCCTTCCCACTTAGGGCGAACTGCAAAACACACAAGATGATGGACAGAACGCTGCACATTGGCAAACATTCACCCCCAGTCACAGATCTGGGTTTAATCCATCGTTATTTTGCTTCACCACGCCACCCCAGTTCAGACATAGCCATATGCAAATCAGTCTTGACCCTGTGCCTCATGGGAACAGTCCAGACCGAACTGCCAAGCCATGTCTTCCCTGGACCGGAATCAAGCATCCTAGGACCGGTTTCAGGCTATCAGCCTTCATCAGCCAGGATAGCTTGACTCCAGTGGCGTAGTGAGCACGGGACCCACGTCTGGCCATACCCTTCCCACTTAGGGCGAACTGCAAAACACACAAGATGATGGACGGAATGCTGCACATTGGCAAACATTCACCTCCAGTCACAGATCTGGGTTTAATCCATCGTTATTTTGCTTCACCACGCCACCCCAGTTCAGACATAGCCATATGCAAGTCAGTCTTGACCCTGTGCCTCATGGGAACAGTCCAGACCGAACTGCCAAGCCATGTCTTCCCTGGACCGGAATCAAGCATCCTAGGACCGGTTTCAGGCTATCAGCCTTCATCAGCCAGGATAGCTTGACTCCAGTGGCGTAGTGAGCACGGGACCCACGTCTGGGCATACCCTTCCCACTTAGGGCGAACTGCAAAACACACAAGATGATGGACGGAATGCTGCACATTGGCAAACATTCACCCCCAGTCAGAGATCTGGGTTTAATCCATCGTTATTTTGCTTCACCACGCCACCCCAGTTCAGACATAGCCATATGCAAATCAGTCTTGACCCTGTGCCTCATGGGAACAGTCCAGACCGAACTGCCAAGCCATGTCTTCCCTGGACTGGAATCAAGCATCCTAGGACCGGTTTCAGGCTATCAGCCTTCATCAGCCAGGATAGCTTGACTCCAGTGGCGTAGTGAGCACGGGACCCACGTCTGGGCATACCCTTCCCACTTAGGGCGCACTGCAAAACACACAAGATGATGGACGGAATGCTGCACATTGGCAAATATTCACCCCCAGTCACAGATCTGGGTTTAATCCATCGTTATTTTGCTTCACCACGCCACCCCAGTTCAGACATAGCCATATGCAAATCAGTCTTGACCCTGTGCCTCATAGGAACAGTCCAGACCAAACTGCCAAGCCATGTCTTCCTGGACCGGAATCAAGCATCCTAGGACCGGTTTCAGGCTATCAGCCTTCATCAGCCAGGATAGCTTGACTCCAGTGGCGTAGTGAGCACGGGACCCACGTCTGGGCATACCCTTCCCACTTAGGGCGTAACTGCAAAACACACAAGATGATGGACGGAATGCTGCACATTGGCAAACATTCACCCCCAGTCACAGATCTGGGTTTAATCCATCATTATTTTGCTTCACCACGCCACCCCAGTTCAGACATAGCCATATGCAAATCAGTCTTGACCCTGTGCCTCATGGGAACAGTCCAGACCGAACTGCCAAGCCATGTCTTCCCTGGACCGGAATCAAGCATCCTAGGACCGGTTTCAGGCTATCAGCCTTCATCAGCCAGGATAGCTTGACTCCAGTGGCGTAGTGAGCACGGGACCCACGTCTGGGCATACCCTTCCCACTTAGGGCGAACTGCAAAACACACAAGATGATGGACGGAATGCTGCACATTGGCAAACATTCACCTCCAGTCACAGATCTGGGTTTAATCCATCGTTATTTTGCTTCACCACGCCACCCCAGTTCAGACATAGCCATATGCAAGTCAGTCTTGACCCTGTGCCACATGGGAACAGTCCAGACCGATCTGCCAAGCCATGTCTTCCCTGGACCGGAATCAAGCATCCTAGGACCGGTTTCAGGCTATCAGCCTTCATCAGCCAGGATAGCTTGACTCCAGTGGCGTAGTGAGCACGGGACCCACGTCAGGGCATACCCTTCCCACTTAGGGCGAACTGCAAAACACACAAGATGATGGACGGAATGCTGCACATTGGCAAACATTCACCTCCAGTCACAGATCTGGGTTTAATCCATCGTTATTTTGCTTCACCACGCCACCCCAGTTCAGACATAGCCATATGCAAGTCAGTCTTGACCCTCTGCCTCATGGGAACAGTCCAGACCGAACTGCCAAGCCATGTCTTCCCTGGACCGGAATCAAGCATCCTAGGACCGGTTTCAGGCTATCAGCCTTCATCAGCCAGGATAGCTTGACTCCAGTGGCGTAGTGAGCACGGGACCCACGTCTGGGCATACCCTTCCCACTTAGGGCGAACTGCAAAACACACAAGATGATGGACGGAATGCTGCACATTGGCAAACATTCACCCCCAGTCACAGATCTGGGTTTAATCCATCGTTATTTTGCTTCACCACGCCACCCCAGTTCAGACATAGCCATATGCAAATCAGTCTTGACCCTGTGCCTCATGGGAACAGTCCAGACCGAACTGCCAAGCCATGTCTTCCCTGGACTGGAATCAAGCATCCTAGGACCGGTTTCAGGCTATCAGCCTTCATCAGCCAGGATAGCTTGACTCCAGTGGCGTAGTGAGCACGGGACCCACGTCTGGGCATACCCTTCCCACTTAGGGCGAACTGCAAAACACACAAGATGATGGACGGAATGCTGCACATTGGCAAATATTCACCCCCAGTCACAGATCTGGGTTTAATCCATCGTTATTTTGCTTCACCACGCCACCCCAGTTCAGACATAGCCATATGCAAATCAGTCTTGACCCTGTGCCTCATAGGAACAGTCCAGACCGAACTGCCAAGCCATGTCTTCCCTGGACCGAATCAAGCATCCTAGGACCGGTTTCAGGCTATCAGCCTTCATCAGCCAGGATAGCTTGACTCCAGTGGCGTAGTGAGCACGGGACCCACGTCTGGGCATACCCTTCCCACTTAGGGCGAACTGCAAAACACACAAGATGATGGACGGAATGCTGCACATTGGCAAACATTCAACCCCAGTCACAGATCTGGGTTTAATCCATCGTTATTTTGCTTCACCACGCCACCCCAGTTCAGACATAGCCATATGCAAGTCAGTCTTGACCCTGTGCCTCATGGGAACAGTCCAGACCGAACTGCCAAGCCATGTCTTCCCTGGACCGGAATCAAGCATCCTAGGACCGGTTTCAGGCGATCAGCCTTCATCAGCCAGGATAGCTTGACTCCAGTGGCGTAGTGAGCACGGGACCCACGTCTGGGCATACCCTTCCCACTTAGGGCGAACTGCAAAACACACAAGATGATGGACGGAATGCTGCACATTGGCAAATATTCACCCCCAGTCACAGATCTGGGTTTAATCCATCGTTATTTTGCTTCACCACGCCACCCCAGTTCAGACATAGCCATATGCAAATCAGTCTTGACCCTGTGCCTCATAGGAACAGTCCAGACCGAACTGCCAAGCCATGTCTTCCCTGGACCGGAATCAAGCATCCTAGGACCGGTTTCAGGCTATCAGCCTTCATCAGCCAGGATAGCTTGACTCCAGTGGCGTAGTGAGCACGGGACCCACGTCTGGGCATACCCTTCCCACTTAGGGCGAACTGCAAACACACAAGATGATGGACGGAATGCTGCACATTGGCAAACTTTCACCCCCAGTCACAGATCTGGGTTTAATCCATCGTTATTTTGCTTCACCACGCCACCCCAGTTCAGACATAGCCATATGCAAATCAGTCTTGACCCTGTGCCTCATGGGAACAGTCCAGACCGAACTGCCAAGCCATGTCTTCCCTGGACCGGAATCAAGCATTCTAGGACCGGTTTCAGGCTATCAGCCTTCATCAGCCAGGATAGCTTGACTCCAGTGGCGTAGTGAGCACGGGACCCACATCTGGGCATACCCTTCCCACTTAGGGCGAACTGCAAAACACACAAGATGATGGACGGAATGCTGCACATTGGCAAACATTCACCTCCAGTCACAGATCTGGGTTTAATCCATCCTTATTTTGCTTCACCACGCCACCCCAGTTCAGACATAGCCATATGCAAGTCAGTCTTGACCCTGTGCCTCATGGGAACAGTCCAGACCGAACTTTCCAAGCCATGTCTTCCCTGAACCGGAATCAAGCATCCTAGGACCGGTTTCAGGCTATCAGCCTTCATCAGCCAGGATAGCTTGACTCCAGTGGCGTAGCGAGCACGGGACCCACGTCTGGGCATACCCTTCCCACTTAGGGCGAACTGCAAAACACACAAGATGATGGACGGAATGCTGCACATTGGCAAACATTCACCTCCAGTCACAGATCTGGGTTTAATCCATCGTTATTTTGCTTCACCACGCCACCCCAGTTCAGACATAGCCATATGCAAGTCAGTCTTGACCCTGTGCCTCATGGGAACAGTCCAGACCGAACTGCCAAGCCATGTCTTCCCTGGACCGGAATCAAGCATCCTAGGACCGGTTTCAGGCTATCAGCCTTCATCAGCCAGGATAGCTTGACTCCAGTGGCGTAGTGAGCACGGGACCCACGTCTGGGCATACCCTTCCCACTTAGGGCGAACTGCAAAACACACAAGATGATGGACGGAATGCTGCACATTGGCAAACATTCACCCCCAGTCACAGATCTGGGTTTAATCCATCGTTATTTTGCTTCACCACGCCACCCCAGTTCAGACATAGCCATATGCAAATCAGTCTTGACCCTGTGCCTCATGGGAACAGTCCAGACCGAACTGCCAAGCCATGTCTTCCCTGGACTGGAATCAAGCATCCTAGGACCGGTTTCAGGCTATCAGCCTTCATCAGCCAGGATAGCTTGACTCCAGTGGCGTAGTGAGCACGGGACCCACGTCTGGGCATACCCTTCCCACTTAGGGCGAACTGCAAAACACACAAGATGATGGACAGAATGCTGCACATTGGCAAATATTCACCCCCAGTCACAGATCTGGGTTTAATCCATCGTTATTTTGCTTCACCACGCCACCCCAGTTCAGACATAAACATATGCAAATCAGTCTTGACCCTGTGCCTCATAGGAACAGTCCAGACCGAACTGCCAAGCCATGTCTTCCCTGGACCGGAATCAAGCATCCTAGGACCGGTTTCAGGCTATCAGCCTTCATCAGCCAGGATAGCTTGACTCCAGTGGCGTAGTGAGCACGGGACCCACGTCTGGGCATACCCTTCCCACTTAGGCGAATTGCAAAACACACAAGATGATGGACGGAATGCTGCACATTGGCAAACATTCACCCCCAGTCACAGATCTGGGTTTAATCCATCGTTATTTTGCTTCACCACGCCACCCCAGTTCAGACATAGCCATATGCAAATCAGTCTTGACCCTGTGCCTCATGGGAACAGTCCAGACCGAACTGCCAAGCCATGTCTTCCCTGGACCGGAATCAAGCATCCTAGGACCGGTGTTAGGCTATCAGCCTTCATCAGCCAGGATAGCTTGACTCCAGTGGCGTAGTGAGCACGGGACCCACGTCTGGGAATACCCTTCCCACTAAGGGCGAACTGAAAAACACACAAGATGATGGACGGAATGCTGCACATTGGCAAACATTCACCCCCAGTCACAGATCTGGGTTTAATCCATCGTTATTTTGCTTCACCACGCCACCCCAGTTCAGACATAGCCATATGCAAATCAGTCTTGACCCTGTGCCTCATGGGAACAGTCCAGACCGAACTGCCAAGCCATGTCTTCCCTGGACCGGAATCAAGCATCCTAGGACCGGTTTCAGGCTATCAGCCTTCATCAGCCAGGATAGCTTGACTCCAGTGGCATAGTGAGCACGGGACCCACATCTGGGCATACCCTTCCCACTTAGGGCGAACTGCAAAACACACAAGATGATGGACGGAATGCTGCACATTGGCAAACATTCACCCCCAGTCACAGATCTGGGTTTAATCCATCGTTATTTTGCTTCACCACGCCACCCCAGTTCAGACATAGCCAAATGTAAATCAGTCTTGACCCTGTGCCTCATGGGAACAGTCCAGACCGAACTGCCAAGCCATGTCTTCCCTGGACCGGAATCAAGCATCCTAGGACCGGTTTCAGGCTATCAGCCTTCATCAGCCAGGATAGCTTGACTCCAGTGGCGTAGTGAGCACGGGACCCATGTCTGGGCATACCCTTCCCACTTAGGGCGAACTGCAAAACACACAAGATGATGGACGGAATGCTTTATTTGTCAGTTTATTTTTTCTTAAGTTTAAGCAAGCTTTCAAAGCTTTGTCTTCGCCTCTGACAGGGGAAGCTACCACATTTTGTGAAAGGAACTTTGTTTTGTTCTGCAACAAACATGTCTCCTCACCTTTTTGTCCCCATGGTTTCGATAGTCAGTCCAAACAAAACTTTTGCAAGCCTTATAGTCCGATGGTCGGACCGTGGGAGGCACTTGCTCTAAATCAAGCGCTGATATTCATTTATTTGTGTGTTTTTCAAAGCAACACTTCATAGGACGGTATTTGAGCATTTTACAGACAATTGTAGCTACATAATTCAAGGTATAATAACAAAACAGCCAAAATTCAGTATAAACAGAGGAAGAGGATGAAAGAAGGTAGGGGGTGAGAGGGAGGGTGGCCTGTAGCCAGGTAGAAAGATCAGCAAGAAGGAGGTAGAAACGGGCTAGGGAAGTGAGAGAGCCAGGAAGAGGAAACGAAGATGAGATACCAGAGGAGAAAGGGTCAAGAGAAGCGAGAGGCAGGATGTTAGGAGCCATTCTTAGTTTGATCTTAAGAGTGTTCCCCAAGGTGGGTGCAGAACCAGAGAAGTTATTCTGTTGGGCCATCGTGGTACTGAATTTCAGGAGTTTGAAAGTGAGAAAGTCCTTGCTTCGGGATGTTTTTTGAGCCCCATGAAACTGTCAGAAGGTCAGATGCACAGCTCAATTTGCCTAAAAGAAGCGTTTTAAACATGAGGCAACACAGTTAGTTTTAATGAAATCTGAGCTTATAATGGAGACCCACTAAAATCGGTGTGATGTGGTCAAACTTTCCTTTCTCTGTGACTGTTCAAGCAAAGGAGTGAAGAACTGCTTTTAGACTGGAAAGCCAAGTGGGGAGTGTTACCCACGTCCAAAGCTCACCAACCCCTTCAGTATTTAATCCACCACGGCTGTTTGGAGACTTGTGCACAACAGCACATGCCACCACCAATAACCTTCGAAACCTACACATATACTCTTGGCAATGGGCACACCTACCAGTTGTAGAGACGCATAACTAATTCAATAACCCTTCTGGCCTCAACCCTCAACTTCAAAGACATGCTATCTTCAAAATTTTGAAGTTAACAAACCACCCTAACAAGACACACATCCATTCCTACGACTGACAGAACAGGATAAGCCAAATATGACTAGTGTCTGAGATGAAGATTGTAGAGCCATTTGCAAAGTCATGCAAACACTACTGAAAATGGTACAAGTCACACCAGTGACAGAGTGTGCACTATCCAGATGGCAATAACGTAACATAAAACATCTGCCAGCAAGTGCTCATGGCATAGGTCTCGTATAAAACACATTTACAATAATATGCAATAACATCTTTAAGAATATATAGAATTCCAATGCTTAAAATGATGACTGGACTAAGCGGGATACAAAAATCTTATGCCAAATCTTTGTTATGCTTCTATGAACAAACTTAAATCCTTGAAGTTGAGAGCCTTTATAATCGAGTTTAGGCTGTAATTCCCAGAGCTAAAAACAAATTGCATTTTAATGATCCTCACAGCTTCCTGTCAATCCCGAAATAAAGCTCTCCGCCTCCTCTTTTTCATCTGCAAACCATCTGGATGTGTCAGTTTCCTGGCCATAATCCTTAACGGGTACTATTTTGGTGTTTACTATTGTAAACAATGACTGCTATTTCTCAATCTCAGCCAACACATGAGCACAAGGAATGCTAATTGAATGGGAGGCAATTAACTGCAGAGCTCACTGTGTTCTTTAATTGCCACACACGCAGAGCAGAACAGAGACACTGTCAGCTGATAACGCAATGCAATAATTATTCAGGTACACAAAAGTGGAATTTTACATGAGGGATGAGTCAAACATACACTCATACAATAACGCAGCAGAGCTTGCCACATAGTAATTACCGCGGACTATTCTTCAAAACTGATAGGTTAGCAAAGTAATAGAGCGTTTAAAACCGTAATGACTTTCATGAGAAAAAAAAAACTAAATTTGTACACAAAGCTAAAGGAATGCAGTCAATAAACGGGCAATCCTACTAACATAAAAGACGAAGCTGAAATGTAGATTCAAATAATTTACCATATTAGATGATGGAGCGTTTCGTTAATTAAACGTATTTGCTTTTTCTTTCATTCTCATAAGCCTCCCACTTGAAAAGAAAACAGCAAAACAGTTTACAAATCCTAGGAGTTATTTCACCTTTCAGCTACATACGATTTGCTCTTCCAACCACATTTCTTCAAATGTGAAAAAGATTCTTTCAAAGAGCCCTCTGGTACATCCGAGTCTAAAATGGCGTATTATTTTATCAAACTATGACAAAAAATTAGAAAACCTACTTGGTTATTAGCTAAATAAATGCTGTTTTTTAATGAATATGAGGACACTACGCCTATATTGTGTGTGTGTGCGTGTGTGTGTGTGTGTGTGTGTGTGTATATATATATATATATGCAACGCTAGGTGCATAGAGTCTTTTCCTCTCCTCCCTGTGAATAAATAGAGAGAAATGCATGTTAAAAGACACCACAATATAAAAGGAACAAAACAGTCACTTGAAACCAAGAGGGCAACCTATGCAACTATAGCTGGATCATAAATCACACTGAAAATTCAGCTGAAATGTACAGATAATTCTTCATCAGAATTTAAACAATACAGGGATTTGGTGTTAAGATCAATTATGAGACAGGATTCTTAATCTGAGAAGTCTGTTACCGCCCAGGGGATCCACCCCAATTTTCCTAATTCCATAAAAGCTAAGCAACCTACTGTTGCTAAAATGGAACTTCTCAAAATGTCTTGCCACTGGATAATGTTTATCGAGGTTATCTATTGCACGCATATGTTCCTGCACCCTCTTGCGTACTGGGTGAATTGTGTAGCCAATGTACCTAAGATCACAGGGGCATTACAAGGCATAGATCTCAAAATTAGTGGCACATGTAATATATTGAGATAGCTCTCTAAATTGTTTAGAAAAAGACATATCAAAATATTTAGCATTCTTTGAATTAGCACCAGCTTTACATATGCCACATATGTAAAAACCTTTCAGTTCAGTAACAATATTTCTAGTCATAGTCGTATTATCTCTGTGTACCAAAGCATCTCTCAGTGATCTATTCCTGAGATATGCAAAGGCAGATTTATCACTCAAAATTTTCCCTATGGCATTATCACAGTTTAGCAAGTTCCAATTTTTAGTCAGAATTCTCTTCACTGAACTGGACTCCTTATTATATGTGATGATCAACCTCAAAGAACCTTCATCACTGGACTTGTTCTTCCCTACTAGGGCCCAAACAAATTTGATCCATGGATTTTGCACTCAATCTTTGCATGGCTTTGTTCAGGACCCATCTTGGATATCCTTGTTGTAGGAATCTTTCTATGATATGTTCCTGTTCTTTCAAGAAGTCACCTACATTGCTACGAATGGCTCGAATTAACTCACCATATGGTAGACTCCATTTAAAGGGATACAGAAGGCTACTAAGGGCATGGAGTAGGCTATTACCAGCCATTGGTTTCCTATGCAATTTAGGTTCCAGCCTACTACATCATACCTCCGCCCCACATCTAGCAAAACAGTACATCTCTGCTCATGTTGCACGTCAATTCCAGGTTCAAATTATTCTCATTCGGGGACCTTTTTGTGTGCCCATTTCCTCCTGGTGTATATTTGCAAATAGGGCTTATACCTCCTTTTTCCTGTGAGTTTACCAATGTTCTGTCATTGTTGCTTTTCATAAGATAGGAAACAGTCTTTCAGAAATATCCTGATACCATAAGAGAACCCTCCTGTATCAAATATCAGGCCCCCCTGCCTATAGATATGCCAGAAAAGTAATCCAGATTCTTCTGCAAAGTGCCACATAGCAAAGACATAAGTATGCACTTAATTCACTGTCCCGGCGAGCGCCCCCGAGTGTCCTACAACTCGCACGGTCCCATTTCAAAAGCAGGAAGACACAAAGCGCACTCACCTCTGTAAGTAAGATTTATCTGCGTCCCGTTTGTTCATTTGTTTTGCCTTCTTCAAGTGCCGACTGGTTCCAGTTAACACAGCAATCCTTGTTGCAGCCATTCAGGTGTCCCATATATTCCAAACACTAATTGCTCTAGATGGACTCCCGAACCATGATGGGTGGAACATAATGCCAGCAAGCACACCGGCAGAACAGACACAAATCCAAACACAAAAGATGTTCACTCAGGGCTGGATCTTACAGAGTGAAAGTTTAATGTACAAGCAACTCTGAAGCAGCCTTGATCACATGGCAGAATTACGTGAAACAATACCCAATATATTACCTGAAAGGTACGTTTCCATACCAAAATCTCCATCTGCAGAAATATCCATCTACATTTAGGTAGAGCTCTTCAATCAGGACGGAATTCACTAATTCTGGATAGAAATCTTCATCTAAAAGCAGATTTTGGAGTCTCCACCCCACAAGTGAGTTTGTGAGTTTCCTACAACTGGACTTATGACTGCAGAGTTACTACTAATAACTCTACACGCATATTTCTACTATCCATATGTTTTGGAACATCTCAGCCACCAGTGCAGATATCTCTGCAAATGGGGAAGACATCTCTGCAACTGGAGCAGACATCTCAGAATGGAAGTGACCAGGGAAATAATCTAAACCTGAGCTAAATCACACATACCAGACACATACTCACAGCAAACATATAAATACAGACCACACTTTAGGCTCTGCCCTCTTCACATTGGACTGCTTCAATACCAGAACCCAAACACACCAGCTCCAGGATGCAACCAGCCCCAATCAAAAGGAAGATAAACTTCACTGAGGAGGAGACAGACCTTGTAGTTAACTTTGTGGTAAATCACTATAAGCAGTGACAAGCAAATACATGGTCTGCCTCCATACAGTAGGACAGAGAATTCTGCCATGTGATAGGAAACTTCATGTTCAGTTAATGCACTGGAACAGTAGGCACACACTGTGCTGCACATTACAAAATGACAGGATGAGAGGAGGTGGGCTAAAGAGATGTTCTCCAGGATTCAGTTTAAAAATTCTATTCCTGGAGGTGGACAGGGATCCTGTCTCTGTCTCATCCCTCAAGGAATGTGTCCTCCCAACCATACACCTTGACCTGTTGTTTGAGATACCTGTTGCTGGGAACTCCAACACCAGGCATGGCAAGAAATCTACACTCCACTATCCACACAGATTCTATTCAAGCCACTCATGCAACTAAGTCCTGCACCCACCTTACACAGTTAGGCAAATATCACATATATACCCCTCATACATGGCTCTAATATCTCCATCACAGTTAGTTCTTTATATTAATCTCCATGCACTCTGCTTTTCTCTGATTCGGTGCCTATTACAAGTAACTTGGTCCCAATAGCTGGAGCAAGTTAGCTTTGTTAGGGCTCCACAAAGGGCATGTCTCCAGATGTTCCTACACCACACAGGTAGTAAAAGGACAAACAACCTCAGTGCCACACTATCACAACATTTTATATATTTTTTTTACCATAACTGTGTAAATGATATCTTGTCTTTCAGTTTGCTGAGCCAATTTACTCAACTCTAGCCTGCACTAATATGTAATGGTTCTAAAATATGCTCATCCACTTGGTGTATTCAGCCACTCTAAAGGTCCTGTGTTTTCATTCTGTCCACCACATATCACCGGATCTACTTCTGTTCCTTGAGCTGCACCATGGCATGGACTGGCCACTGACAGTAGATGGATGGTAGAGATTGGTAAGCCTTATGCTTGCTCTTTTGGGCTTTGTATAACCATATCTCTTCCTTCATCAATGTCAGGATATGTCAATTTTATTTTAATATTACACTATTTGGGCAAGTTGTCTTTTTTTAACAGGCCCATGGCAGCAGACCAACACATGTTTCTGTACATTGTGCAACATCTTGTGGAAGGATAGGCTTATGTCTCACGTCACGCATTTATCGATCCACCCATGTCTCCTTGTATTCAATCATTGAATGAGACAGCATTTGTCAGTGTACCTAAAGCTTTGACATCACTGGGATGTCGGACCAATAATAACACCTTTATTGCAGTGGGTAAAATGCAGAAAAGGGATCTGTATTGAGGATGTTCTATATATCAAGCACATGCCACTATGTTTTCATACTCTTTGTGGTTTGGGCCTGTTTCACAAAGGCAAACTTAGACCTAGAGTCTAAGTTTAGACCTGAAGTCTAAGTTTGGTATTCAAAAAGGGACTTACGAGCAGTATCTTTACACCTGCTTAGGTTCTGCACTCAGGGCAGAGGTTTGCCACTCTGGGCAGAATCTCAACACTCAGGGCAGAATCTCTGCTCTCAGGGCACAGGTTCTGCACTCGGTTTGAAACAGTGTAAGCAAATACACCTGAAACCAATTAAAGCCACCTGAAACCCATGTAATGCAAAACTCATAAAAGAAGCCCACAGCCAAGGCTCTGTTTTTTCACACAATCTCCTACCGGACTTCTCTGCTTCTTGCCCTATCCTTCACCCATCACCCTGTCAACATTGTGCCTGTGAGGAGGAAAATAAATTTGATAGAGGAGGAGGCACAGATTATAGTCAGATTTGTTGTGGAAAACTGCAACAAACTCCATGGGCTAGCTCCATATACTACCACTGTGACCCAGAGGGCAGCCTTATGGCAGCAGTTGGCTGATGCAATCACTGAGTTGGGGGAGGGCGTCCAGACCATTAATGACATAAAGAGGCTATAGCAGGATTTGAGAGGATGGGTGAAGGAGATATTTACCAGGATTGGAGTGGCCAGAGCTCTTCCTGTGGGCAAACTGGAACCCGCCTCTGTCTCACACAACTTGAGAAGGATGTCCTCTCCACCATGCACCCCCTCCTCCTGCATGGGCTGCCTGTGAACTTATTGTGGTGCCATGTAAGACGTGATGCTTAAACAATCATTTTATTTGTAATGATGTGCATTTACAAGTGCCATAATCATTTTATTTGTCAAGATGTGTATTTACAAGTGCAATTGTGACTATGGAAGGGACTTCATGTGTTAGCTAAAACTCACGTAGATTTGTACTCTCATTTCTTTCATTTTGTCTTTCACACTTCAAGTCCCAGAATCCTAAGTTTCGCAAAATTTAACTCAATTTGTTTCTTCTAGAGTAACAGTTAACTATCTCTGCTGATCATTTGAAATATGATTTGTTACAGACTCATGGAATTGTGCATGAATTTTTATACATCATAGCTGCATTGAAAATGTAATTAAATAGCTAGTTTCAAAATTGTACCCAAGCATCATTTGTTGTATTTTTGTGTTAACTCCTTCATGTAATGTCCACATACAGCCAGAATGAATCCATGCACTGGGGCAGAGATTCCTGCACCTCCGGGAGGTCAAAGTCATGGGCCAGTTCAACCACTACCACCTGCAGGAACTGACATGTAAATATGCTCAAAGGAAGTGGGTTCCATGTTGTACTATAAAATTGGACCACCAATATATGTGTTTTCTATACTCCATTATTTGTTTACCATGTTTAAACCTAACTGGTATTTGTTGGCTTAACGTGTAATATTGAATGTAATATTGAATGTTAATAAAACATATACCTCCTATCCTTATAGGCCCTGTGACATTGACCAAGGCACCAACCCATGCAACATTGACCTCTGCTCCATGTACGGGTGTCACAAATGGTCAAGCACCATACAGCGGGCAAATGGTAGACACTGGCATGGGAACGTACATAAAACTTTACATAAGGCCTATAGTCTGATATCATGGATGACATATTAGCAGAATATGGTGTGTCAAATATCCCTGTTGTCACCCACCTCCATATGCTCAGATATGGTTCAGAAGCTTATCCTACTTCATGACATGTTGGGTAATGAGTTTATGACCAACATTTATATACAAATAATACATCAATAACCAAATTGATCATATTGTCTCACCTAAGGAGGGGTTGCTCGAACTTGTGGAAAGTATATTCTAATGACACATTTAAATCACGTCATCTATAAGATGAAAGTTGGCTTCATTACAGCTGCAGTCAAGAGCGGTTGTATGATTAAACCACTACTTCGTAAATCACGAGTGTCTAAACCATGAAGGCTAAACAACGACTCAATCTAAACCACTAATTAAATAACCATGACTTACTGAACCACGAACTCCCCCTAAAAGCTAACACGAACCCTCCAAGCCCTTAAAAACTAACCCGAACCCCCCCACCCCTAAAAACGAACTTGATCCCCTCCCACCCCCTAAAAACTAACACAAACCCTCCAAGCCCCTAAAAACTAGCCCAAACCCCCCCACCCCCTAAAAACTAACCTGATCGCCTCCCACCCCCTAAAAAATAAGACAAACCCTCCAGGCCCCTAAAAACTAACCCAAACCCCCCCTTAAAATCTAACTCGATCCCCTCCCACTCCCTAAAAACTAACACGAACCGCCCCACCCCCTTAAAACTAACCCAAACCCCTCTTACCTGTTCCTGTCCAACCCTCCTCTGAACCCCGGCCTGCACGAACACTAGACCGTCTTAGCCTGTTCAGGCTAACTCGTTGTTCGTGCAAGTCCTTGTTCGGCTTGCGTGACTCCGGAACTCATTGTTCCGTAGTCGTTCTTAAGGATGTTTCCCGTCAAGAGCACCTCAGTTATTAAGAGGGCTACCATTACTCATCCAGGGCATCAGGAGACGTTCTGGCTGCAGCAATTACACCCACTACCATCTGTTTGTGAGGTAAGCATGCCATATTGTGTTGTAAACTATTATTTTGCATAGTGTTCACAATGACTGACTTTTTGTGACATTAATTTGGCAGATAATGTTACTTTTTCTAAGTATGTAATGGTGGTGTGTGGATTTCCCAACATATTCAGTGCATGTCCTCTTATTAATCATTCTTAACATTAATGAAGGTGTCACTTCCTTCTGAATCTGCTGGATCGAGGATCATGTCTTCCACCCTAAATTCAAGACGCCAGATTCAGCAGCTGACCTCACGGGGATATCAAAACCACACAGATCTGTGGCTGGGGTTGGTGAGCATGATTTTACATTTCACATCTTTGTTGAAGACCTCACTGCTAAAGTCTGAGCTATCACATGTAGGTTTGCACAAATCAGATAATCTGTAACCTTAGATTCAAAGAAGAATTTATTAAACTGTAGTGTTGTAGCATATACAATATTATGTCAAATGCTTCATACCTTGCAACCTGTGTCTTTTATGTACTGGGGGCAATGAGTCACTTGATTAAGCTGAACCATCCACCAGTGGAGGGCGGCCGGCAATCTGAGGAGTGAAACCAATCCTCCACCAAGCAGCAATGTCAGTGGCCAGCACTGCTCTGCAAGACAATGATGAGGAGGAAGAAGATGAGCAGGAGCTAACCAAGGAGAAGAGTATGGATGAAATGAAGGCCATTGTAGGACCTCGGCCCAAAAGAGTGAAGGCTACATCATGTCCATTCAGCATTGTACCTCCCATTTCCTGTCTGAGGATTGACAGTCCAACCAGTCACAGAGTCGACCGCCACCAAATAACCCTCACCTCCTAAGTCAATATGTAGATTCTCCTACACACTCTTCCCATGAAAGTGCATCCCAGGCCTACTTCAAACATCTGAAGGAGATAGCAGTCCTGGTGTGGAGCAGGTACCCTCTAGGCATGAATCTCCCCTCCACAGCCTCCCACCTGCCATTCCTCCCCATGCTGGTCAACCTGATGGTCAAATCAGAGGGCATCACATGCGGAGGCAGATACTCATATTGGCCAGTGGGAGGAACAATTGTCCAACACCAGACTGATGTGTGGCAAGTCATTCATGCAATAGGGGCTACTTTGTCTGATATTGCAGACTCACTTCAAGGACTCACTCATATGTTTGACATGCAGGCCCATGCCTTGGAGAATGTTGTTGAATGTTGCTAAGACATGTTGAGGATGCACCAAGACCAAACAAAAATGAATAGAGATAGAGATCAGCGCCTTGAGACCCTCATGGGTGAGTAGCACGCTTTATAAACCCCTGATTGATTGATTGATTGATTGATTGAGAGTGCAAGACACCATGCCTTAAGATGTTTCAGGAGAGTCTCAAGATTGGGAAACTACCGGAGAATCAGAGACTTGCTAACATTGTAGTAATACTCAAAACTGGAAAACCCCTGAAGCATTGTGCGTCTAATAGACTGATTTCCCTGCTGAATGCTGAGGTCAAGATTTTAGTAAAAGTGTTGGTGACTTGGTAAGCTCCAGTGCTGAATACATTGCTCCATCCATATCAATTGGGATTGATGCCTAGTAGGAACACCCCGCTTAACTTGAGACGCCTTCATGGAGTATTGGGGATCAGAATATATTCAGGAGGGTGCTGTGGTGGTGTCATTGGATGCTAGAATGGCTTTCGACATGATAGAGTGGCCTTTTCTGTTCGCTGTCCTGGAGAGACTGGGGTTCGGGTCCAAGATTTTTAGCTTGGGTATGCCTCTTATATACGGAACCCTTAGCACAGGTAATGGTAAATGGGAGAAGGTCTGCGGTTATTAGATTGCAAAGGGGCACGAGAAAAGGATGCCCCCTCTCCCCCGCTGATTTTCAATTTAGTCCTGGAACCACTGGCGTTGTGGATACTGGGAGTCCCCGCTGATTAGGGGGCTAAGATGGTCTGAGGACTGGGAGGATAGGATCTCCCTTTACGAGGAAGAGATCCTCCTTTACGTGGCAGACATTTATTCCACGCTGCACAGGATACTCCATATCTTTGCCCTGTATCTAAATTATTCAGGATATACTATAAATTGGGATAAATCACTGATATACGTCCTTTGTGGCCGGAGACCACAGCTTTCCAGATCATGTACAGCAGGGGTAGTGATAGAGGGATTTTAATACTTATCACCAGGGACCCTGTGGTTTTTTATGAGCGTAATTTAGAATCCCCCCTGCGACTGCTTTGGGAAGATGTACAGCATTGGAGGACATTGCCCTTGTTGCTGTTGGGGAAGGCTTTCCTCTATAAAATGATGGCATTGCCCCGCTTTTTAGATATTCTACAAAATACATCATATCAAGTCCCACCTACATATTTTCGAGCAGTAGAAGCAGTGGTCCGAACGCTCCTTTGGGATGGAGGGACCCCATGGATCGCTTTACAAAAATTGACGAGGGGCTGGTATGATGGAGTGATTGTACTTCCGGCACTCCAATATTATTATTGGGCGGCACAACTTACAGTGGTCAACCATTGGGTCCACCTATCACAGGACAAACCGGCATATAGGATGGACAGGCATAATATGCGGTCTGGGGGACATCACAGAGCCCTTTATGGGGGAAACAAGGTACACCAAAAGCTACCCCAAACTCAGAGACTGTTAAAATATGGCATACAGCGACGGCATTACTGTGGTGGCGAGATAAAATTACCCGAGCCGCTCCGCTGTGGGACAAGGCACAGCTGGGACTCCTAGCAAAACACCTGGGATTTGACAAGTGGGATCTTATCAGTCTTTCACGGGTGGGTGACCTAGGGACAGATGGGGAAGTAAGGTCCTTTTTTGATCTACAGAGAGACTGCTAGTTAGCATCAGCGGAGACCTTCCGCTAACTCCAAATACAACATGCACTACAGAAGGCCATTCCAAAGCGGACAGACCTTCCAGATTCCTCCCCGCTGGAAGATAGGTTACTAGATGAGTATTTTCAGAGGAAAGCCATATCCCTAACTTATCTGAAAATATTATATAACTCCCCTGACACCTTGGAGAAGGTACGGGATAAGTGGATATGAGACCTGGGGCAATTGGGAGATGATGAGTGGCAAGAAGTGCTGGTGTATCCTAGGGAAGTGGCTTACGATCTCGTTCCAGGTTAGTCCAACTGAAAATAGTACATAGGACATAATATACACGCACAACATTGGTTAAAATGGGCAGACTGGACTCAACACAATGTCCCTGGGGTGTGGTCAAGAGGGCATGTTTTTAAACATATGGTGGGACTGTCCGGGGATTCGGGAATACTGGAGTGAGGTCATAGCCTGTATGTTGATACTGTATGAGAAAAATGTAGAGGCCTCGCCTAATGGTGCCTACTGAATATTTGGGAAATGACAGACTTAACGGCAGGGGAACAATTGTGGTCACGCTGGGCCTCATGGTAGCTTCAGAGCCCATACTGAATGATTGGAAAACCGATATGGATTAGTGCATGCAGATGAATAAGGTGGTTTAGGAGGGTAGAGGCTGTCCACATAAATGGACGAAGATTTGGGACATTGGAACGAATGTACGGGAATGCTTTTTGTGCCTGTTAGTAGGACTCCTCAGTTGTAGGTGGACTGAGGACGAAAGTGGGAAGTCTGAATAGAAGAAGAGGAACAAATTGAATGTCAATGCAGATGTAAACGTCCTGACACCTGTGATGCTGTTATCTGAGACCTGATGCCAACTGTGATGAACAACCTTGTCATGTGTTTTCTATTGTAATAAAAAGATCTACAAAACAAAAGACACCATGCATTGAGCATGAAAATGATGGAAGAAATGTTGAAAATATTCCAAAGTCTTCCTTCATGGTCAACACAAGGAGGTAAATCTACATACCCACCTGCACCCCTCCCCGCACAGCCACCTTCACCCCAACTGTACAGGCACCCCCACCTATACAGGAACCTGCAATCTCTCTGAATAGGCTCCCGGCCACCTGTACAAGCCCCACTCCACCTATACAGGTACCTCCACCTGTACAGGCACCCCTCACCAGTACAGTCACCTGCACCCCCACATGTACAGGACCCTCACCTGTACAGGCATCCACTCATTGTGTACAGGCACCTGCCCCCACCCACCTGTACAGGCACCCCCACCTGACACCTTATCTCCTGTAAGCCCCAATAGAACACAGTCCTGACATCATCCTCTGCCCCATCACCCCTTGAGGTGCAGCCACAGGAGGTAACATACATGGAGGGGTTTGGGTTGCACATAAGTGGTGTGGGTTGTCGGGGTCAATGTCTCCCTAAGCTCTTGCTCTTCTTGGTGGACACTTGGAGGGGGAGTAGTGGCAGAGGGTGCAGCTGGAGGCCTTGATGGAATGGGGGCCTCAGGAGTTAGGGAGTTGTAAGACGCAGGCCTAGATGGTGGTGGGGCCTGCTCAGTGGGCCCAATCTCAACTAGTTCCCCTAGCTCTTGTGGGCCAGGAGAACACCCAAAATGATCACCCCCCTGGCTGGTGGTGTGCATCTCAATATCCACCCATTCAGCCTCCTCAGCCTTCACCCGGGTTGTTGATGTAGATGGCATTGTCAGTATCCAGGTGGCCTCACTCCCCCTGCTGGGTACTTGGTCTCCCTCCTCTTGCTCCTCACTGGTGGTATCGAGAGAACGTGCCAACCTATGACCTGAAGATGTCCTGGTCTACCTCTCGTCCTGTCCATATATTCGTTGGCAAGCCCCGTCCCCTAAAAAATAAAAAATAGCATTCATGTAGGTGGCATAACATTTTTGTTATAGGTAGATACAACATAAAACTAATTCTGACATGGTAGTTCCTTGATCTAAGTATGCAACATTGTGTGCTTTGATAAAAAAGCTGTGATGTGACTTTAATGTGAATAAATATTTCACATATTGTATAATTACTCTTATTTAGTCAGTATTGTCTGCAGTATTTACTAATCTTAACTTCACCTTTAGTGTAATTTGAGGTTCCAATAATATTCACATACTAATCTTCTATAGTTATATTAAAAGTGCGGATACTAAACAGTTGGGATAGAGATCTCCACAACTAAAGGTGTTACCAGGTCTATCTTTCTATGTGTGTATTTATCAGCCCTGACTGAGCAGTCTCAACAGTTTTACACTTACTATTAACTGTCATATATTGCCTAACAGACATAAACACACCTTACTTTATTGTTAAATGTTACCTGTGGAAATCAAGGCCTTGGAGATAACCTTTGCAAAGATTTGCATAATAACATTTGTCTTTTCCTTAGGTATATCAGACATTTTACATGGCAAAAGTCACATTTTGCTTTCGAAGAATGCTTTGTTTGTCCTATACAATGTAACTCATACATGCTTACTCAGTACAGCTGCATATAATTTGGAAATGACATACATGCCATTGTTAAAAATATGTGTGCATTTATTACACATTGGATATGTATCATTTGGAGTAAGACAAGTGACACAATGTCAGCCTCTACTTTAATTCAAGCAACTAATAGTAGTTATGACAAAAAACACACACGTAAAGCATGCGTGATACAACATAGATAAAATTCATGCGATCATACCAACAATGGACAGTGCAAAATCCTGTTTTTCATCATAATAAACAACTGTTATAAGGTCCTTAGTTCACTATTTATGAATATACAAGTACAATGCATCTAGAAAATGCAACTGTGATGCAAATCTACCCATTTGTGGCCTGAAAACAAGTCCCAGAATTTCTTCTAAACACACCATCCTAAAGCTAGACAGATGCATAGACCTTATACAATTTGCAGCCATGACTCAGATAAAGTAAAAGGTGACAATCAACACATGACAGGGCATTTCTCTCACCACTCACATCATACCTCATGGCACATTACGTACTTCATGCACTTACCAGCTCTCTTCTGCCCAAACTTCTTCAACTGATCACGGAGGGTTGGCCAGGCTGTCTTCAGGACCCTCCTGTATAGTGGGCTCATGTGGGGCCGTTGAAAATGGGGCTGGGGGGACACATCTATGAGCTCCTGGGCCTTAATGTGAGCCCAGCATTGTAGGCCCTTCCAGCGCTTGTGACACATCTTGCCCTGCCGCTGCTGCACGCCCACTGCACTGCAGTGCCTAGAATGTCATGCCAGATTTCTGTATGCCCTGCATTGGTCAATAGGGTATCTGTGCCCTCATAAAGCTAAGGATACTTATCAAGCACCCCCTTCACAGATAATATACTATTAAGTCTCACTGAAGGGAGTGCCTTCTCATCAAGACCCTCAGCCATGAAGGGAGCAGGCTAGACGAACAGAGCAGCAGGATGGTGGAGGATGTTGCTCTGAGGAGAGCGTGGCATAAAATGATCACAAAATGACTGCCTTCAACTTCCTCCTTGTAATTTCCTGTATGTCACTTCCTGTGTATTTGCAGTGATCTCCGCACCAAGCGCGGATTCTCTACCCCAAATGCAGAATCTCCGCTCATCGTGCGGAGACCCCGCTACTCACACATATCAATGACTCCTCACTCAGGGCAGAGATCACTGCAAATACACAGGAAGTGATATACAGGAAGTGATATGCAGAAAGAGGAAGTTGACCATTTACATCTCTAGCTGTGCCATCCACTTCTTGTTAGCTAATCAATATTCATCCTGAAACTAGGCAGGAGGATGTGACATATATTAATATATGCACATTACTCTTACATTGTATATGTGATGCATTCAGCATCATACACACAAATCATTACAACCTTCTAGTTTTTGGTTGGGTGCAGGAAGGAGCTCCTTTCTAAGCAGACACACTCCTGATCAGGACACAGGAACACTTGCTCCATGGTGTACATGTGCCAGCATTGTAGCTATACTGTTACATGAGTAGCAGCACACAGAGTTTTCCATTCCTAACACTGTGTTACGGTTTTATTCCTTTACGCAACCCAGCACAGACACTTCCCATAATGCAGTCCGTTTTGTCCAGGTATATGACATATACCCCTTGGAGTTTGACAGAGGATAGTTAAAACAGAGTCATACCACTCATTATACTACACTGTAAAAAAACAGTGGCTCAAGGCCACTTATGTTTACTCATCACTAGCTTCTCTAGGTCAGCATCAGGGCCTACTCAGTTTCCAACACTGACATTAACTACCAATAGATTATACCAGTATGTATGGTGTGACATTTTGGTCATTAGTTGTCCCTATTGTGTACAGTGAGTGGACCAATACGTAGTCATCACTGCCTCGCACCCCCATGTACCATTTGTTAGTATGGGCCATTGAATAAGGGACAATGAGCCACACAGCATGGCACCTAAAACCTATGGGGGGAAGCTTGATTGTTTGTTGTTTGTGTCACCCATTAATCAAAAGAGGACACATCTTAGCTATATTTATAATCTTACTTGTTTTAAACATTCCTCTGGGTTTCCATCTCGTTCACAATGCCATTGCTCAATCACCCAAAGCAGAGACATGGCTCATTTTGACACCTGTTGCAGATAATGCTGGAGATGTCCACTGGTCCAGGGATCATCTCACACCTGCAGTGACCTTTTCTCCCTTCAGGCAATGGAGTCATTTACTCTGTTGCTTTGACAGATTACTAACACGTCCAAGAAAAGATTAGCATGGCCTGTCTTTTAACTCTTGATGACCGCTGTTTACATCCATTATGAAAGGCTTACAGAGTAGTCTCAGGATGGAATTTCTGGACATAGTGTTAAATATCCACCAATCATCATTGACAAAAGACTGTGAAATCACATAAAGGCTATAAGAAAACTGTTGGCTCAAAAGAAAAATGTTTCAACCAGCTGGTCATCCACTGGCATACCCTGCCCTCTGTTTTGGAGAACACCCCAGTTCCCTGGATTCAGACCTTGGTGAGGGTTCAGAGGTATGTGTAAGCCTTGACGTACTTCCATTCACCCCCCGTCAGGGGTCCAAATGGGGGTGGCATTGTGTGCAAATGAACAATGGATTTAACCCAGATCTCTTGACTGGGGGTGAATGTATGAATTATTCAGCATTCTGTTCATCATTTGTTTGCACAGCACTTTTCGCCCTAATTGGATGGGTATGCCCAGACATGGGTCCCTACTCGTTGTGTCACTGGATTCAAGCTAGCCTGGCTGATGAGGGATAAATCCACAAAACCAGTCCTAGGATGCATGTTTCCAGTCCAGGGAGGAGCTGGCTTGGCAGTTCGGGCTGGACTGTTCCCATGAAGAGCAGGGTCAAGACTGATTTGCATATGGCTGGGTCTAAACTGGGATGGCATGGGAAGCAAAATAACGATGGATTTAACTCAGATCTCTTGACTGGGGTTCAATGTATGATTTATTAAGCATTCCATTCATCATTTGTTTGCGAAGCATTTAATAAGGCATGAAAAAAACTCAAATGTAAAATAATATGTACAGCAAATTTATAGCCCAGTTGGTGAGTCTGAGTTACGGTCCTTGGTTGGGGGCAAACATTTTTTACCTTCCTGTGGCTCTTATGTCACCACAACATGAATGTCCTCCTCATATGCAGACAGGTGACATGTAGGGGCAGGACCAGTTATCCTCTGAGGGAATAGTTACACTGGGGTAGGGTGGAAATAATTTCAATAGGAAAACTGGATGATATGACAATAACAGGTGGGGTAGGCCCCGAGTATCTCCCTCCAGACTTAACATGCATAAAGCCCACTGGCCCATTGTAACTGCCACTAATGCAATGTTTAATGGAATTTACTTTTTCTTTATATGTGATGATCTGAGCCGGGGGGAGGGGTTGGGGGGGTTGATATATCATGTATTTCGTACTAATAATCTGTGACACAATACATTGGCTCCCTGTTGTTAAAGTACGTATATGAAAAAGCGAATAAAAATTATATTTAAAAAAAAAAAGAAGATGGGGTAGGATGGGAAAGCAGACAAGAAATTATGCCTACTATCAAGAAGTTTAGGACAGTACATACATCTTTATGCTGGTCAACTTTCATCTCTCGGATAGCACCTACTCGACCACTTAACTCAGTCATACTCATTGTGGAAATCCCACTACGAGTGCAGGTCCCCCTGCCACCACTGCAGGGCCTCCTCCACAAGTGTGGAAGCATTTTGTGAATCGGCCCCAAAATGTTTCAGTTCTCAGTATTGAAGGACATAAGGTCAGGCTTTTGTCAGGACTAAAAAAACTAAATTCACTGGTATAATGCCATCTAGTACTGTCAGTCAACCCAGAGTCGGTTTGGTTAGGACAATACGTCACATACAACATACAAAGCATGAAAGGGCTAAATCGCAATATCTCACGGCAATCTTGTCTTGGGTCCCTGAACTTTCAGGATATCATGCTACATGGGAGAAGAGGGAGACATGCCCCTGTAGTCACATATTCTATTAGGGTGTCATGTCACCTGTGGCACTTATTGTTTGCAGATTCTCCTCTCCGACGAGGCATGCCTCCTTCCGTTTATGTTGTGTGTGATGTATTGTCCTAACCAAATATGACATTACTAGACAGCATTATACCAGAGCATTTTGTTTTCTTAGTCCTGACGAATGCCCTTGCCCCTATGGGCTTTAATGCTGAGGGCTGAAACATGTCTGGTTTTAAGTAGGATGTAGGACCATTAGCTCCAAAAGCACTGTTTTTGTTGTTTTTAATCATACCAGGAACACCAAAAACAAAGGGATAACTAGATGTTCTGAGGCATTTTTATTGTAAGGTCTGCAGCAGGAAATTATCCTAAGTTCTCCATGGAATATAGTAGAGCCCATTCTGGTTTATAGGGACCAAGCATGACACCAATACGATATGTGAGGGTCTACATAAAAAACAACCAAAATTTTGGATTTGTGAATGGTTTAGCTTGGAATTCTGATAGGATACTTTTGGTAGTAATTTATTGATGGTTAGAGGACATATCAGATGATTTTTCCTCTCTTTCCCTAGATAGAAATTGACTGACCATCTGGTCTGCTATAATACGTTATGAGCTCTTTGAAAACAGCCATTGTGACATATTCATGTCAAAACATAAGGACTCAGCATGTCTAGGAGCAATGCTTTCCTCAGCCGCTGTACTTCCTTGCAAGCACTTGGAGGAGAAGGCGTGTTAGCAAAAGATGAGCAGGAGTTCCTGTTGGTATAGGTCCTACTGTGGTTATGGAGGGGGTGGCTGCAGACCCAGGTAATTTTGGATCTTGCCCCTGAGACATCACTAGAGAAGCTCTATTGTCCACCTTCTGTTGCCATGTGATAGCAACTTCGCCCGAGCCTCAGTGGGCCCAAAAACCTCCCCCTTTGGTCAATTTGCAATAGACCAAGTGAGTCTCAAGGTGGGTGCACACTCCCTGCTGGTACGTGGCTCCTCCTCCCCACTTATGTTAGGTGTATGCTGTAAGAAATTGGTGTGTTGGTTGCCATGGTCAAGCAGTAACCACAATCCTTGTCAGGGTGAGGCACAAGCCAATCTTAAATTAACCTGTGCTCAATCAATCAATCAATCAATCACGGCATTTATAGAGCGCGCTACTCACCCGGGAGGGTCTCAAGGCGCTGGGGGAGGGGGTAAGTTACTGCTCGAACAGCCAGGTCTTGAGCTGCTTCCTGAAGGAGAGATGGTCCTGGGTTCGCCGAAGGTGAGTGGGGAGGGAGTTCCAGGTCTTGGCTGCCAGGTAGGAGAAGGATCTTCCTCCGGCAGTGGCTTCTGCGGATGCGTGGTACGGTGGCGAGGGCGTGGCTGGTTGATCGTAGCTGGCGGGTGGGCGTGTAGAAGGTCATGCGGTCGTTGAGGTACTTTGGGCCCAGGTCGTGGAGGGCCTTGTGTGCGTGGGTGAGGAGTCTGAACGTGATTCTCTTGCTGACGGGGAGCCAGTGCAGGTCTTTCAGGTGTCCGGTGATGTGGCTGTGCCGGGGGATGTCCAGGATGAGTCGTGGCGGAGGCGTTCTGGATGCGCTGGAGTCTTTTTGAAGTTTGGCTGTGGTTCCGGCGTAGAGGGTGTTCCCATAGTCCAGTCGGCTGGTGACGAGTGCCTGGGTGACGGTCTTCCTGGTTTCAGTGGGGATCCATCTGAAGATCTTGCGGAGCATGCGCAGGGTGTTGAAGCACGAAGATGAGACGGCGTTGACTTGTCTGGTCATCGACAGGGAGGAGTCCAGGATGAAGCCCAGGTTGCGTGCGTGGTCCGTTGGCTTGGGCGCGGTGCCCAGGGCCGGGGGCCACCAAGAGTCGTCCCAGGCGGAGGGTGATGAGCCCAGGATGAGGACTTCCGTCTTGTCTGAGTTCAGTTTAAGGCGGCTGTTCCTCATCCAGTCGGCGACGTCTCTCATCCCGTCGTGTAGGTTGGCTCTGGCGGTGGTGGGGTCGTTGGTGAGGGAGAGGATCAGCTGGGTGTCGTCGGCGTAGGAGATGATGTTGAGGTTGTGTTGGCGTGCGATGGCTGCGAGGGGGCTCATGTAGACGTTGAAGAGGGTTGGACTGAGTGAAGATCCTTGTGGAACGCCGCAGATGACTTCGGTGGCCTCGGATCTGAACGGGGGAGGCGGACTCTCTGGGTTCTTCCGGCGAGGAACGAGATGATCCATTCCAGTGCTTTCTCTCGGATTCCGATGTTGCTGAGGCGCTTCACTAGGGTGCGGTGGCAGACGGTGTCGAACGCCGCGGGAGAGGTCCAAGAGGATGAGGGCTGCTGTTTCCCCGTTGTCGGTTAGGGTTCTGATGTCGTCGGTGGCTGCGATAAGGGCGGTCTCGGTGCTGTGGTTGGCCCGAAACCCGGACTGCGAGGGGTCGAGGATCCATTCGTCTCGAGGAAGGCGGCAAGCTGTCTGTTGACGGTCTTCTCGATGACTTTGGCCGGAAACGGAAGGAGCGAGATGGGACGGTAGTTCTTGAGGTCGGTGGGGTCCGCCGTTGGTTTCTTCAGGAGGGCGGTAAGCTCGGAGTGCTTCCAGCTCTCCGGGAAGGTGGCGGTGTGGAAGGAGGAGTTGATGATGTCCCGGAGATGGGGTGCGATGGTGGCGTCGGCTTTGTTGAAGACGTGGTGTGGGCAGGGGTCGGTTGGTGATCCGGAGTGGATGGAGTTCATCGTGCGGGTGGTGTCTTCGGTGCTGATCGGGGTCCAGTTGCAGAGGGTGGTGGTGGCGGGCGTTGGTTCGGCGGTAGGGTGCGTGGTCTGTGCGTCGAAGCTGTTATGTATGTCGGTGATCTTGCGGTGGAAGAACGCGGCGAGTGAGTTGCAGAGGTCTTGCGAGGGGGTGATGTCGTTGTTTCCGGCGCTGGGGTTGGAGAACTCTTTGACGATGCTGAAAAGTTCCTTGCTGTCGTGGGCGTTGTTGTCCAGTCGTTCTTTGAGTGCCGACTTCTTGGTGGCACGGATCATCTGGTGGTGTTTGCGGGTGGCGTGCTTGAGGGCGGTCCTGTTGTCTGTGGTCTGGTCGAGTCGCCAGGCTTTCTCGAGAGTGCGGCAGTTCTTCTTGGATTCCTTGAGTTCGTTGGTGAACCAAGGGTTTTCTTGCTTCCGGGTCTGCTGGGAGGGTTTTTAGTGGTGCGAGGTCGTCGGGCGCAGGCGGTCAGCCACTTGGCGAGGTTGCTGGCTGCTTCGTTTGGGTCCGTTGTGTTGGTGGGTGTGTTCTGGCTGAGGGAGGCGGTGAGCTGCTCGGGCGGTGATCTTGCTCCAGCTCCGGCGGGGAGCCTGTTGCGGGTGGTGGTGGGTCGCAGTCTTTCTGAAGCTGAAGTGGACGCAGCTGTGGTCGGTCCAGTGGAGTCCGGTGGCGTGGCTGAAGGAGATGTGCTTGCTGGAAGAGAAGACGGGGTCAAGCGTGTGGCCGGCGTGGTGGGTGGGCGTGTTCACCAGTTGCTTGAGTCCGAGGTTGGCGAGGTTGTCCAGCAGGGCGGTGGTGTTTCTGTCGTTGTTGTTCTCCAGGTGGAAGTTGAGGTCCCCTAGGAGGATGTAGTCGACGGAGGGCATGGCGTGCGGGCTGATGAAGTCTGCGATGTCTTCGCTGAATAGTGTGCGTGGTCCCGGGGTCTGTAGATGAGGGTGCCTCGGAGGGTGGTCTTGGGGTCAGTGTGTATCTGGAAGTGTAGGTGTTCGGCGGCGGTGAAGGTCTCTGCCGGAGTTAGTCGAGATGCGGATGGTGTTCTTGTGTACGATGGCGATGCCTCCTCCCGTCTGGTTGACGCGGTCCTTCCGGGTGATCTTGTATCCGTCCGGGATGGCTATGGCGATGTCGGGCGCTGAGGAGGCGTTCATCCAGGTTTCGGTGAGGAAGGCGACGTCCGGTGCTGTTGCGCCGAGCAGGTCCCAGAGTTCCACGGCGTGCCTGTGGACGGAGCGGGTGTTCAACAGGATGCATTTCAGGTGGTTGCTGCTGGTGCTCGACTTGGCGGAGGTGGTGCACGTCCGGGGGCAGGTGAATCGGCAGGTTTGGCAGGTGAAGGGTCCGTGGGTGCGTCTCGGTGAGGCTCGGTAGCAGGCAGGGTTCCGGCCGGCATTGAGTGCGGTGAGGGTGGCGGCGTCGTTGGTCCGTCGAGTAGTGTTGCATCGGTGGGATCCAGGGGTCCTGGCGCTGGGCGCGGGCCAGGCGCGGACGGGCGCAGACGGGCTTACCTTTGGCGCACCTTCGGCGCTCCGTCGGTGCTCCCACTGCGCGCGGCCGCTGCGCGGTCGCTCAGGGGGCGTCATAAGTAAGGAGCCTGGAGGGAGGAGCAGCTGGGTGGCGGGAGCGGGGCGGCGAATGGAATCACGGGGGGGCGGGGCCGCAGGGAGGCAGTGGCGGGAAGTCCCAGGAGCAGCGGGCAGCGGGAAAGTCCCAGGAGCAGCGGGCAGCGGGAAAGTCCCAGGAGCAGCGGGAAAGTCCCAGGAGCAGCGGGCAGCGAGCGAAGGAATCTCCAGGCAGGAGGCGGCAAGGCAGGCAGGAGCGGCAGCAGTGAGTGGGGCGACCAAGCCCTGTGGAGGGCTGAGCGGTCAACCTATGGTAGCTTGGCACAGAGCAGTCAGGCTTAATTCGGAGGCAATGTGTAAAGTATTTGTGCAACACTTGTAATAAAGTGAAAGACACCACACAAAAAGGACCAACACAAAATTAAAAAATAGAGTAATTTTTAATAAATAAAAGAAGACAAACATCTAATCAGTAGAACCGGAGATATGCAATTTGAAAGATTTTAGTGAAAATAGCGCCATAAATCACAAAGCGACAACTATGGATATTTAGTCACACTGGACCGGGACAAAGTCACAATTTCAGGTCTACTGCGATAGAGCATGGACTGGCTATCAGGACACAGTTAGGCCAGCTGAACCAAGTACTTGAAATCCTGGTTTGCAGAGCATTGCGAGGATCAGTGTGAAAGTTGTGTCATGCACCCGAAGCAATGCAGCTGTTCCGAAGTGCGGGGATGCAGAGATGCAGGGTCTATGTCATCGTCGAGGATCCCGCTGACAAGGGCTCACAATGCTAAGTCTGGTGTTGAGGATGCGTCGCGCAGTCAAGCCGATGCATCAGTTCCAAGGAGTTGCAAGGCTGCAATGCGAGTCCGGCATAGTCATCAAGGCTTCCATCAACAGAAGATGCGAGGACCTGCACCGAGGATGCTGCAGATGCGATGCAGATCTTTGTGATGGTTCCCAACCACGCAGCAGCGGTGATGCATCAGTTCTGCTAAAGGCTGTACAGCAGAGGAGATGCATTGGTTCCGCTGAATCCACAAAGGCTGACAGAGTTCCTTAGGCCCACTTCCAAGGGTCCAGGACTGGGGTGGCACCACTTGGCAGGGTAGGTTCACAGATGGCAGAGTCTAGGTGCAGGTGCAAGGTTGTTGGAAGCCTGTTGTGTCCCTGAGGCTTCAGATCAGGAGGCCAGCCAACTAACTAGCCCTGGAGTCACTGTGCCATTCTGGGTTAAACAGATGCAGGTCCTGTCCTTCTCATGCAGGCAAGACTGCAGCAGGTCCGTACAGCAGGGCAGCTGTCCTGCAGCACAGCAGCCCAGCAGAGTGGCAGTCCTTTCAGTGGCACAGCAGTCATTCTTCCTGACAGAGTATCCACAGGTCCAGAAATGTACTGAAGACTTGGTGCCTGAGGCCCTATTTTAACACCATGGTGCCCTCCTTCTGAAAGGTCGGAGGAGCTTCTAGTCAGTGGCTTTAAAAGGCATGGAATTTCCTGACTTCCCTGCCCTGGCTCTAGCTGGCTGCAGTGATAATGTGGAGATGATATGTCCTTTGTGTGAAGGCAGAGTACTCCCTATTCTGTTGCAAGTGGGGCTGAGCTCAGTTCCTTGCCACATCCTGCCAGCAGATGGGTCATTGAGGCACATCTAATCCCTCTATTGTGTGACTGTCTGGGAGGAATTCACAAAGTCTAACTGTCAGTTATATCCAGTTATGTGTCCCAAGACAGGCTCCAGGCACAAAAGTACTAAGGCCAGAAAAATGCCAGCTTTACAAAAGTGGCCTTTTCAAAATCCCAACTTTACCATTAGATATGGTTTGCATTACAATTCCAAAGACACAAAACATAATATAGCTACCTGGTCCCAATTGGAAATTACAGTTTATTAAATGTAAAGACTCCCTGATGTTATCCTATGGGAGGGAAGGCCTCACAGTAGTGAAAAATTAATTTAGGAGTTTTTCACTACCAGGTCATGTAAAACTAAAACGTACATGTTAAAACCTTTCAATTACGAGGCTCCCTGCCCTATAGGCTATATAGGACCTACCTTACGGGTGACTTGTATGTAATAAAGGGGAGTTTAAGGCTTGGCAATTGTGTTTTAATACAAAGTTGACAACTGCATTCAGGGTGCAGTAACAGCATGGGACATGTTTAAGCTGCTATTTAAGTGGGTGGCACAATCAGTGCTGCAGGGCCACCGGTAGCACTTAATTTACAGGCCCTGGATTTATAGTATACCACTCTCCAAAGGGACTTATAAGTAAATGAAATAAGCCAATTGAGTATAAGTCAATGTAATCATATTTTTGGGCAGTGAGTACAAGCAGTTTAGCACTGGTAAGCATAGAGTCCTAAGACCAACAAAAAGAAGTTGAGCAAAATGGAGGAGGAGAGGCAAAAGGTCTGGGGCAAGACCACCATAAGACCGGCAGGTCTAACATATGCCTAGCAGTCTAGAACCTTGATGAGCTTCGTCCAGGTCCTGCCCTCTCTTGTTTTGCCAGCTGTCTCCTGAAAGGAATGGTGATAAAATAAAGAAATAATGAATACATATGTCCAAATTTTCATCAACATATAATTACTTATGGGGACAATATGTAGACTCAGTGTGATATAGATTGACATTGTCAAGCACTCTACTCCCCTTTGCCATTCAATTGTGTAATTTACACATTTTAACATTGGTCACGTAAAGTTCAAAAGTGGAAACCAACGTAAGAGCAGATTTGAAAATCTTAAAAAAAGATTCACAATGCAGAATGTATTTCTTATATTACAGCCATATGACTATGAGTAGGCCATGTCTACCTTTCCATCTCAGCCATTAGGCACCCTAACTTGAAGACTACCATGGAAATCATGAGCGACAAAATTGCCTGTCCAGTTTTGATAAGGAATATTCAACGTAAGGACATGTAACATAAAAAAAAAAAAATCTAATACTTTATTTGGTCTTAAAAGCAATAGACCACAAAAGTACATAAAAGAATAATGAGCAAAACTGTAAACACACATGAGAATTAAAAATAGCCATAAAATGAGAATATTTTAAAAAGCAGAAATGACTTTTGAGGTACGAAACAAACACGTCAGATAATACATCCATGCCTAAATGAGCAACATGACCATAAAAATACATACAAAATATTGCACATAGCTGTTTGTCGAGATATGTCAGGTAATACATCACACATCCGTAATTAAAAGGGGAACCTAAGATGCGAAATGGGATCGATTTGTAGCGCGCTGTTACCAAATGGGAGTTAAAAATTACAATTAAAAAGCAGGAAGGGGGGATAGCAGGAGAACAAAAACCTCCAGTAGGGTCCACCATGTGCTACTACTGTCCTCCACTAATGGACCAGGCGCATCTATCATGTTCAGTGTATTATGTCATGCTGCGCGTGATATTCTATCGGACTTGCCCGACATAGTGCATCTAGCCCTAAGTGCTGCTTTCAGGAAGGCACAGGCAAAAAAGACAATTTCAGGGGCGCCCAAGGATTGTAAATGGAGGAGAGCAGGGCTGCAGTGATGAAGGCCTAGCCTCCTTAATAAAGGTATCTGAAAGTGCTGTCGTGCTAAACTGTGCAAATTGCAAAAGAACGCAAAATATAGTAATGATTGAGCAGAGTGATTATCACATGGGCAACAGGAGACCGTGTTCCCTTCTAAGTCTAAAAAGAGAGACCAGTAGATTGTTCCAGCTCTGAAGCGAAAAAGTAGGGACTGCTCCCATCTGGTCAACTCAAAGGCTAGATACAGAAGGGAATCATCAGTGTAACGAAGGCCATAATATTGCAACACCGAGGGTTTTGATAACTCGGATTTCAACCTAATGTTTGCTCGGTGGGCCTTAAATAATGTTTTCACCTCCAATTTGGCATTGTTGGGCATACGGCTAGGTTCAGAGTACCACCAGGGTATGCCAAGGGAGCCAAAAGTATCTCATAAATAACTCAGCCATGGTATGGAGGAAGCCTTGTCCAGTGTCATGCAGTGGGATATGATGTCCTTACAGAGCTTGGCGGCTGGATTCGACCAGATGCTAACCCATAGTAAAAGCGGGCGCCATCTGGATTGTATCCTTAATAAAACCCTGGTTTAACTCAAGGTGGGTAATGAGGGTAGGGGTGGATGGTGGTGCGATTAAAATCCTTCGCAGGAATCTGTTTTCCTCTGCCTGAATGGAGCCGCACTTACTAAAACCCCAAACTCCCGCTCCGTAAGTAGCCACGCTAATACATTGAGAGTTAAACACTTTCAGAGGTGGAGACAATGTCCCCCTGATTTGCGGTCTGATGAGGTTAATTACTGTGCCCACAGTTTTGCTTAACTTAGTACAGGCCTGAGCGCAATGGGAATTCCAGGACCCTGAGGCACTAAAATTTAGTCCCAGGTAACAAAAATTATTGACGGTCGTCAAGACATGCCCATTTATGCTGATTTTATTTAGCCTTAGTTTACCAGGGCCGCAGGACATAATGTGTGACTTGGAGTAATTGGTGTTAAGATTCAAGTTATGAATGAAGGAAGCAAAACAGTCCACCTGATATTTCAAGGCTTTTTGCGGTAAGGGCCAAAAAAAGGCATCGTCCGCATATAGCAGAGCGGGAATTGGGGAGCCTGCGATTCTGGTTATATCTGTGTGGGAAGAGGCTTGGTGAGCTGTTAAACCATTAATATATAATATAAATATTAGAGGCGCCAATATGCAACCCTGCCTCACCTCATTCTTTAAAGAGAATTTAGAAGATAGCTCCCCGAGTGGAGTTAAACGGATCCGTGTGGTAAGATCCGAATGCAGACAATATAAAAAGTTCACCAGGGGGGGTCCACGCCTTGATCCAGCAACATTAGCCAAAGTTTGGTTCTGTTCACTGAATCGAAGGCAGTGGATAAATACATAAAAGCTAAGTATATGGGGGAGCGCTTGGCCTTAGTATATTTAGAGATTGTCAGGGCCAAATTCAGGCATTGTTCATTGGTGCCTAGTTTAGATCGAAACCCAAATTGAAAAGGAGAGAGTATGTCCTTATCAGCTGCCCATTCGACCAGGCGGTCATAAATGACTCTGCCAATGATTTTAATCGTGCTATCGATGAGCGAAATTGGTGGGTAGCTCTTGGGCGACGATCGATCTCCCTTTTTGAATATGGGGACTATTGTGGTAGACCATGAGGGCGGGATAGAAGATGATAGGGAAAGGTTAAAAATGTTTGTGATAAGAGGGTCCCAGATTTCGGCATGGATTTCACCAGGTCCATCGGTACGCCATCTGGGCCTGGGGCTTTCCCTCCCTTACTGTGCTGGATGGCCAACTCAACTTCCTCCAAAGTTAGCAAAAGTGGGGGAGAATTCTGCAGTGTGGAATGAAGAGCAGCGGACAAAATTGTCTCTTCATCAGTGTGGTAGATAGAGGTAAAGTGGGTAACCCAGTCCGCGCCGGAGATATTATTTTGAAGAGGGGGAATGGTGGGAGAATTCCTGGACCGCATCAGTTTTACCGCGTCCCAGAAGGATTTACTATCATTTTCCTTGGACGCTAGTTCCAGAAGTTCCCATGTCCATACCTTTTCCTAATAGCAAGTGCAGTTTTGTACTCGGTGTGCACCAAGGAAATTTCAGTCCTATTCCTGGGACAAGTGTTTAGGGCTTTCCTCAGTCTCCTATTTGCCAATGAACAAGCCCTGTCGAACCATCTTGGGTTCATGTTTGAGATACGAATGGGCTTAAGCATGGAGTTCCTAATTGGTGCATTATCTGATTATAGTGTTGGGCCATAGAATCCGATACCTTCTCCCCCAAACAGAAGAGAAATTTGTTTAAGTGGCGCTTGAATAGGGCTGTGAGTGTCCCTTTAGGATTATTCATCGCCAGAATAGACGAAGGCCATCCGCAGAGTATTGCGTAATGGAGGGTAAGTTCCTGTTACATGCCAAGCCCTTGAGCGGTAAAAACATAGAGGCGCTTAAGGCGTTATTGTCCCCGAACTCTGTGGGCACGATCTCGCTTTTGGAGAACAAGATAGAAAGTCTGAGCTAACAAACATATAATCTATGAGGGAAGTTCTCCTGTCCCCTTTAAATGAAGTCTGTGTAATACATGCACCCCCAAGGATTTCAAATAAATCGACCAAACTGTAGGCAGTAAGACATCTAGAAAGTTCAGCACCCTAGCATCTTGTCAAATGCGGTGCCTATTTGTGTCCAAATTTTGTGGCCTAAGACTCCAATTGATCTTAGCATTAAAATCGCCGCAAAGGAAAAAGTGAACAAGTGTAGTAATGTTGACAGCCTTAGATTATTATAGAGATACAAAATTAAATAAGCTAAAAAAGTGTGAACAGCTAGCGTTGTAAAAATCATTGTTATAAAAATGTATCAGGGAAAAAGCCATGTTTGTCTTTGGTACTCGAATTAATAATGCTAAAAAGGCAGAGGAATTAGAATTAATCTGTGTAACCTCTACCTGTAGGCTCAAGCTAACCCACATGGCTAATCTGCTGGCCGCTCGGCCGGAGGTAGAAGGGGGGGCGGCTCTCCTGCAAAAGAATTAAATCAAACTTGGATACAAATGCCCTCCAATCATCGTTGATAATCTTTCCTTTGAGGCCTGCCGCGTTCCAACTGAGGACGTAAAGGGTTCTGTAGTGCAAGTGTGAAGCATTTGAGTGGGAAGCTACTACTGCTGATTCTAACATCGGGGTAACAATAATTAACTCTGGGGGAATGTCTACCATTGGTAGAGTGCCCGAAGGGGTAGATGTTAAGGCTACCTTTGGGGCTGATAGTCAATCTAAATTGGAAAGTGCCTCAAATCTGTTGGGTGTGGATATGGGGCTAGAGACAGGAGGAGCACTCAATGGGACCTGGGATGACTGCAGGATATTAAAAAGGGGTTGACTGCTAATAGCTCTGTGTGTGTTTATGTCCCTGCCGAGATTAAGTGGGGGTATAACAAGAGCACGACTAGTTGGAACTGGATTGGGTGGGCACAGCCGAGGATCAAGGGGGGTCTATAGAAGAAACCTAAAGGGACCAGAGAGATAGTAGAGAAGGCCCCGTTAATGGTTCTTGCATTAAATAACAAATGGTGTGCCAGTTCTGGAAGTCTGCAATTAATCACAATACAATCCCCATATGAGTCCGGCCGGTTTGGCACAATCCAAGCGCATCTCCTGACATGCAGTATGTCCTTAGCATACCGATATTGCAGGCCTTTGTGTCGCACCAACCAATTTAGAGTTTTATTGAAGAGCTACTCATAGGATTCACTTTGATCCAGGCGCAGTGAAGGAGCCCCTCTCAAGACGACCACATATGGGCAAGCGACAGGAGGAAGATTGACGACTGGTAGTTGAGAGTGCATCTGGGAGTGAAAGATTTGCATGTTATTAAAGGGACGAGAAGAGGGGGACGGGCGCTTGGTCTGTGGACTGACCAGAAGCAGGTTTTCTATTGTGCTGAAGAGCTGCTTGGGCTGGCAAATTACTAGAAGAGAGCAGAGCCTGAGTTGCTGGCATACATTTTTCCGTAGGGCCGCTGGGAATTCTACTCAAGGTACAGAGTCCAGTGGGGGCACTGGTTAAAGTTCCTTTGGTTAGATCTAGAAAGTTAATGCCCAGTGTGGCCAGATTTGGACTCAATAGTGTCTAGGTATGATACTAGGGGAGAGAGAATAGTGTTTATAAGTGAGCACATATTTTCAGAAAAGGACTTTAGCTGGGTTACCAAGAGTTTGTTAATGAAGTTGAAAAGATATGACCTGTCGGCCTGTGAAAGTTGAACTAAAGTTGGGACTGGATGCTCTGGGACATCTGCATTTAATACCAAGACAGGTGGTGTCTCCTGCCTGCGCTCAGGCGTAGACACTTGCAAGATCACTGGAGGAGATGTAAACAGGCTGGCCGTCTGTTTGCGCGTCTTGCGGCGTCTGACTTTCTTTGTTGTTGTTATGGGTAAGGTCTTGTTGTTTGGGCCAATGGAAGAAAAAGGGGGTGCGGCAGAAGTGGAGGACATTACTCGGTTTGCTATGTGGTCTTGCAGGGGGGAGGGCTCAACACTATTATAGGGTGTGGCTGCGTGCGTGACCGTGGAGAGGCAAGCAGACATGCCAGGGAAACCCTCACTGAGCCTGTCTGAGTTAATAGAAAGCCTCCGTTCGGTTCTGGCGATTTCATTGCTGATAGCGCTAACAGCTCGTTGGAGCATCCGGTCAATTGAGGTAGGCTTTGGTGTGGACTTTGGGAAAGGGTCGACTGCAGGAGATGAAGTGGAACCAAAGTTACCTCTTTTTTTATGCCCATGGTCCCAGTGGCTATTAAAGAGTCAACTAGCACCAAACCCACCCAAGCTAGCAGTAAAAGCAAGGCTGTTCAGAATAGTAAAGAGGAAATTGAAAAACGGTACCTCAAGATGGATATAGGCTCGGATTGCCAGGTAATGGCGTTGAATTTTCACAGGAATGAAGAACTCGGAGGGTGGGCCCAGCCCGGCCTCGTTGACTGCGGACGGGCACAGACGGGCTCATGCTGCGGTAGTCTGCTGGGGATTAAATGGAGAAAGGCCCCTCCCTCTCTCCTCCATGGGAGTGATGCGGCTAGGGGACTGAGTCCCACCCCACACCAGCGGGCCGGCAATGAAACTAGGTGTCGTTGTGGGCCAAGAAGCCCGTTCAGCATGTGTCTGTTTGGGCTTTAACAGGGTTTCTAAAGTTGAATCACAATTTATACCGATTGTGGGGAGGTGGCGAGGAAAGGCACAGGACAGTTCCACGTGAGGCCCACTGTAGGGGCATTGGTGTACTGGGGTTACCACGCTACAAGATCTTCCTACTTTACCCTTTCCTGGTATTCCACTACGGGAGTAGTGATACTGCCCGAAGTGCGTGAGACCCCCTGCTCCAACCGACCCTAGCAGCTGTCTGCTAAAAAGGTTGTCCTTCCTCTGTGCAGTTTGCAGGGGTTGGCAGATTCACGCTGGACACTGTGTGCTTTCAGAGCGGTCCCTGCTGCTTTGGGGTCGGGGCTCTTCCAGTTGCGCCCACTTTCCAGTCCGACTATGCAGGGCTTATGTGCTCACATGCGTGAAGGGGGCGCTTCAGTTCCAGCGGCAGCACTGGCTCCTGGTAGACACCATCTTGTGGTTAGCGTAGCTCGTCTTGCCTTGTAACATCATTTTAAAACCTTATCAATCATCTTTGAAAGACATGCAAAACTACACCATAGCATTTGGGAAAAGAGAATTTGTTGTGTAATGTCAGCCCAACATTGACATGTGTTTGCTCAGATATGAATGAATGGTCAAACTGGGTTGAGTGATGGATAGAGAAATGGTTGCTATTTTATTGGCATTTGATGGTCAATTATTGTATGCCAATTATGGTACATGGTCTTTGTGTGTTTAACAATTAATAATGACCATTTCCTTTTTATCCTATCATGACAATTAACCATGTGTTGTCCAATATGTCAGATCTGCTTATACCATATTGCAAAGTGGACAGATCATAAGCACAAAACACTTATAAAACATTTTAGAATTGTGAAATGAGGCATAAGTCATATCTTCTATAAATATTACCTAATATAAGCAGTTTTTTCTCATGATAAAGTTTCATTTTTCAAACATATTCCTATCAAATTGTAAACATTTACTTTAACAAATTGCATTTATAAAAGAAAAATACAACTCAATCAGTTAAATGGCCAAGACAACAAATGGTAGATACAAAATGGACCTAAACATGACTGTGCAATACATTTAAAATATATGCAATTACATATTAGACTTGCCTCCTTTCTCCTGTTCAAATGCTTCCAGCTCAGCATGCAGGATCATCCAGGCTGATTTCAAGACCCTCATGAGCAGTGATGTCATTTGGGGTGCTGTGTATGTGGCTGAGAGGGTACCCTCAGCACATCATGTGCTTTCAGGTATGCCCAGTGCCAGAGTTCCTTTGAGTGCAGTAGCGGCTCGTGGAGGAGTGCTGCAGGCGGTGGGGCGGGGCGGGGAGGAGCAGGGTGGGGGTAGTAAACTGCAGCATACGGCCGAACAGAGGTAAGTAAACAAATAAATAAATAAAACGAATCTAGTTGCGCGCGCTGCATCGCATTTGGCAATGCAGGCGCGCAATGAAATTCGTTTTATTTATTTATTTGTTTACTTACCTCTGTTCGGCCGTATGCCGTAGTTTACTACCCCCCACCCTGCTCCTCCCCCGCACCGCCCCACAGCACTCCCTCCACGAGCTGCTACTGTTTGAGTGTCTGTAACACATCTACACCCTGAGGGTGTGGACACCCTGTACACAGCAGCAAGTGGTGATATCTCTGCAGATCTGGGCCCACACTGCATTACTCAGCTGGGTGCCAAGGCATAGATGCCCTTTAAGCTAAGTTTGCACAGACTGTCCTATCTCCCCATGCAGAAAGTCAGCAGGGTGACGTAGGTCAAAGAATCTCCTTCTGCTATAAACAATACAAAAGTTCTGTATGAACTGTGCTGACAGCAAATTCAAATGTAAATAGAAGTTCCAGGGGCAATAGCCCTCAGTGAACAGACAAAGCATTGCTTCCCAGTCTGTAACATCATTTGAGATGTCTTCTGTGACATGATCAATTATGTTATTTAACATGTCATGTGTGATGTAATATGTGAGATCTGAAGCAGTGAATGAAGGGGGCACAAGCTATAGTTAGTGCAATAATCTATAACGGATGAATTGCACTGTGTTTTATTTTTTAAACATTCGTTTTTACCTCATTTCTACAGCGAACTATAACATCAGTTTAATTTTTGTGTTTGTTCAGTGAATTTCTGGGGTACTTTTAACCTAACTAAGATCTTACTGCCATACCTTACTATAATGACACTTTAACGTTTGCTTTTTCAATTACTTTTTGTGGTTGTTCTGATCATATTAGTAAGCTGAGAATATGCCTAACCCCCTTGGGCAACTTGCAGTCAACCCACTACCGCTGCAGAAGGCCTTTGGTGTGCACAGCGGGAGTTGGCTGTGAAGCCTGGTCTCTGGCCAGGTCTCATACCCAACCCTCCCCAGGTAGCAGTCATAAGCATTGCATTTGTTATGGGGTCAGGTTTGCATAACTGGTGTGTGAGTAAAGGATTGTGGGAGAAAGCTATATCTATCTATCTATCTATCTATCTGTCTGTCTGTCTGTCTATCTATCTATCTATCTCTCTATCTATTTATCTCTCTCTATATATATATATGTGTATATATATATATATATATAATAGATAGATAGATAGATAGATAGATAGATAGATAGATAGATAGATAGAGCTTTCTCCCACAATCCTTTATATATATTCACTGAAAAAAACAAAGGTTACTGGGATGTTATAGTTAGGCTCACATTTCATTTGTACCAAACCAGAGAAATTCAGCAGTCATAGAAACCTGAGCTAACTATAACTTACACCCTCGCAATGCACTGCTTATGACCTCACAGATTACATCACTCATGACATGGTCAGTGACATCACTGGTGACATCACTGATTACATCTCAAATGACATCACTGATAACATCAGCCAGTGAGTTAAGTTTTTTCTAAGAGTTTATGTTCGTTAAATATATATAATAAGCTACTACAAAAGTAAAATTAGCATACTAGGTGTACAGCTAATGAGTGATACTATTTATAACATATAATATGTAAGTGGCTGTGTGACTGTGTGTATCCATGTGTGAGTGGGTGCCTAGTGGCTCCACAGGTGTCATAGAATCATTTATATCTTTATGGTTTTATTGTGTAAGTATATTATATATATATATATATATATATATATATATATATATGTATATATATATATATATATATATATATGTATATATATATATATATATATATATATATATATATATATATTATCTACTGGCGGTCGCCAGTAGATAGTTATAGTTAGGACCTATTTTCCATAGGAAATCCGCAACATTCTATTTGAAATAACTCTTGCGCCGGTTGACGAATCTTCGCGAAATTTTCAAACTTTGTGGCCCGCTCCGGTCCGCTCCTACCCTGAAAGTCTCGGGGTGATTCGTCAAGCGGGGGCCGAGAATAAAGGGGGGTCCCAAAACGTGTTTTCCCCATTCATTTTTCCATAGGATCCTTTCATCGCAGCTACAGCCCGAACTGCTGAACGGAATTACACCAAATTTGGCAAAAAGGTAGCCCTTGGTTCATAGTCATGCCTTTTGCTTAAATGGTGTAAATCCGTTCAGTAGTTCCTGAGAAAATCAAAAGGAAAATCACATATATATCTATGGCCGCGTAGGGTCCGCGAACCCTCCCGATCACGAGCTGTATGGTAATTGGCTGGCAACACTCCAAATCAGGAAGTGTTGGCAGCCATCTTGTTCCTCGGTAGAACCGAGGAACAAGAAAGCAGTAAAATAACTGCGCAAAACGCAAAAAGGGGGCAGGGTAGAAACACCCTGACCCCCTAGGCCTGTTCAGGGGGTCCTAGAAGGACCCCCAGGGCCCAAAAAAAAATCGACAAAAACACGCTGGGTGGGCGGATCCTGCCGATAAAAAAAAAAAATCGAAGCGCGGTCTCCCGTGCTTCGATGCTATTTTGCCCCCGGGTGGGCCAAGTCCCGGGGGCATGCGGGGGTTTATTTATATTTAATGTGGGGGGCCTCTAAGGCCCCCCAAGCCCCGGGGACCACCAACCCCCGGGGCTTTAAATAAATAATGTTGGCGGGGGGCACACAGCCCCCCCACAGCCCCGAGGACCGCCACCCCCGAAGCTTATTTAAAAAAAAAACATACATGACCTGTGTGGGGGGGCTCCAGCCCCCCCCACCCGCCCCGGGGACCGCCACCTCCCCGGGGCACTAAGAAAATACATGTGGGGGTCCGTTTGCACAGTGGTGAAGGGAGGGGGCGGGGCTAAAGGGTACATGTGTGCAAACAGGCCCCGTGGCGCGTTTTAAGATGGGGAATTAAATCCCCTTCACTCCTGAGGGTCCCTGGGGTCAACTAGCCCACCAGGTACGTCCAGAAAGCGCCACAGAGCTGCGTTGCAGAGAGGTGTAAAAGGGGCGTGGCCTCTGAACACCTCTCTGCAATGCAGCCTCCTGGCGCATACTGGAGGTACAGGGTGGGCTAGTTGGACCCCAGGGACCCTCATGATTCAAGGGGACTTAATACCCCAACTTAAAACGCGCCATGGGGCGCGTTTGCACAGTGGTGAAGGGAGGGGGCGGGGCTTCAGGTGACATGTGTGCAAACAGGCCCCGTGGCGCGTTTTAAGATGGGGAATTAAATCCCCTTCAATCCTGAGGGTCCCTGGGGGCCAACTAGCCCACCAGGTATGTCCAGAAAGCGCCACAGAGCTGTGTTGCAGAGAGGTGCAAAAAGGGGCGTGGCCTCTCAACACCTCTCTGCAACGCAGCTCTCTGGCGCATACTGGAGGTATCTGGTGGGCTAGTTGGCCCCTAGGGACCCTCGGGATTGAGGAGGAATTAATTCTCCAACTTAAAACGCGCCACAGGGCGTGTTTGCAGATATGTCACCTCAGGCCCCACCCCCTTCCTTCACCATTGTGCAAATATTCCTCTAAAATCCGCCGAACTACGAATTCCAATTTACTCACCTGTTATCAGGAGAGACCTCAGTGCTGCATCTTTGAGCCCAGTACTGATCCTGAAAAGTAATTTTAACCGTACTTACCAGTAACTTGAATTTCCTTCCATAGGCTAACATTGACTGGTTTCACTTGGAAATTCTTCTAAGTGTGGAGTTTTGAAACTTTATAATATTCCTCTAAAATCAGCCGAACTACGAATTCCGATTTACTCACCTGTTATCAAGAGAGACCTCAGTGCTGCATCTTTGAGCCCAGTACTGATCCTGAAACGTAATTTTAACCGTACTTACCAGTAACTTGAATTTCCTTCCATAGGATATCATTGACTGGTTTCACTTGGAAATTCTTCTAAGTGTGGAGTTTTGAAACTTTATAATATTCCTCTAAAATCAGCCGAACTACGAATTCCGATTTACTCACCTGTTATCAGGAGAGAACCCAGTGCTGCATCTTTTAGCCCAGCACTGACCCTGGAAAGTAATTCTAACCGTACTTACCAGTAACTTGTATTTCCTTCCATAGGAATCCATTGTCTGGTTTTCAGCAGAAAAGTTTCAAAGTGTCGATTTTCACAAACAACAAATATTCCTTAAAAATCGCCTGTATGACTTAAATGCATTCTTTCAACTGTTTACAGGAGATGCACCAGTGCTGGATCCAGGATCCACCACTGAGTAAGAAAAAGTAACGATAACACTACTTACCTGCTAAGTGAATTTCCTCCCATAGGATAACATTGGTGATTCTATGTGAAAAAGTTTCTAAGTGTCAACTTTTAAAATACAATAATATTCCTTAAAAATCACTACTGTAACCAAAACGCTTTACTCAACTGTTTACAGGAGATGTCCCAGGACTGAATCTAGGATCCAGTCCTGTGGTTAGAAAAGTAATCCATAAAGTAACTAATTGCATTTAACTAGAAATTCACATTGACCTCAATGTTGCATTGTGTTTGAAATTGTGTTGCCCATTGCAACAACTGTAACTACTGTACTTAAAAGTATATTGCCTATTTGCAAAGTATTTAAACTAAAGTAATTCATTCTGAGAAAGTATATTTTGTAATGTAATGTATAATGTAATTACAATGTAATTTAAAAAATAAAATATCTAAAAATAAATAGTTTAAAAAATGTAGTAAATCAGTATCAAAAAAATAAATATAACAATTAATACATTTAAAAATTGTCATTTACAAAACCTTTGAAATTCACTGAAAAAAACCATAGGTTTCAGACATGTTATAGTTAGGAATTAGCATTTAAAAAACCTTTGAAATTCACTGAAAAAACCATAGGTTTTAGGCACGTTATAGTTAGAAATTAGCATTTAAAAACCTTACAAATTCACTGAAAAAACCATAGGTTTTAGGGACAGTTATAGTTAGTTGGACATTGCACTCGTACAAAACCCGTGAAATTTCCCCGTTATAGTTAGTTCAGCTAACTATAACTCGCGCCCCGCAATGCACTGCTGATGACGTCACATATTACATCACTCATGACATGGTCAGTGACATCACTGATGACATCACTTATGACATCTCAAATGACATCACTGATGACATCACTGATGACATCATCCACGTGATAATCTGATGCACCTCCTCACACCCTAATATAACCTTTGATACACCCACTCTAAATTACAGACTGCCATTCGCAAAACCATAGACACTCCAACACCAATAACTACATACCCACTCACTGATTCTTAGGTCTACACACACATCCACTCACTCACCCGTACAGTCACTCATACTTATGGTCACTCAGTACAGGACTATCATATGCACTCATACATCTACATAGACACTCACACACCGCCACTCATCCATAGAGGTACTCACACACCTAGTCAGTCATGCAAATAATTAATCACACTGCCATTTACTCACCTATACAGTTATACACACACCAGCTCACTTACTCATACAAATACCAGCACATTCTTACGCTCTTATACGATCACTGATACAAGTACACACTCATCCATACAGCCACTCTCACAATCACACACTCTCACTTATAGCCATTTATATACTCCAACACACATATATACTGCCTTTCACATATGTAGTTACTCACACATGTACCACTGAGATATACATTCACTCACTAACACACCCATACACACACTCACCCACCCATACAGTCCATCACAGATGCACTCTTGAAACCATGCACCCAGTGAATCACCCACTCACACATCTATGCACAGAGTCACACACACCCCACCCACACAAACACTCAGGCACCCATACAGATACTCAGACAACCAATCAATAACTCATATAGACACTCATGTAGCTATTCACAAACCCATGCAGCCGCTTACACAGCAACAGACAGACGGATACAGACATTCACACAGTTTAGTCACTAACCCATGCATTCAGTAAGATACGTTTAATCACTCACTTATAGAGTTAGTCACGCACCTATTAAATCATCCATTCAGACACTTATACACCCACTCATTCTTCAATACGCCTTTCCCTATATATATTAAACATATTTAAACTTTACAGAAACACACAGTCACTGGATGATGTCATCAGTGATGTCATTTGAGATGTCATCAGTGATGTCATCAGTGATGTCACTGACCATGTCATGAGTGATGTAATATGTGACGTCATCAGCAGTGCATTGCGGGGCGCGAATTATAGTTAGCTGAACTAACTATAACGGGGAATTTCACGGGTTTTGTACGAGTGCAATGTCCAACTAACTATAACTGTCCCTAAAACCTATGGTTTTTTCAGTGAATATATATATATATATATATATATATATATATATATATATATATATATATGCAGAGGAAATTCGCCCGTTACTCCAAATATACTGGAAAGACAAACACGGACCCAGGAATCTTCGTGCAAGGTATTTTATTCAAAGAGTACACCCAGCACTACCGCCATGACGCGTTTCGGCTCTCAGGAGGTCTTGATCACATGACGCCATGAGGAGTGACCCACAATTTAAAGTGACAGTGCAACACCATGTGATATAGTACCAGTAGACATAGTAAAGGTATTACAGCTCTATGTATCATGTAAGCTTAGTCTTGGAATAACAAGCTAATGCAAGAATTGTGCAAATACGCAAATAATGTGCAAAGTATGCCAATATTAATAAACATTCTTTGATTCGAAACAAGCAGGGAAAAGTGTAGCCGACCAAAACTAAAATCACAATTTCTCAGTAGATAATCATGAAGGCGTGAATGCTAGAAATAACACCCTAGTGGGAATGCAAATACTGCATTCCAAATGCCCCCTAAGTCGGCTGCCCCTGCTAGGCTTACTGCTGTACAATGAAACATAAAATCTATTCAAAATGTAATGCAATACAAATGTACAAGCTGATCAGTTGAAAGAATATAACAACTCAGTGTAACCAAAGCAGTACCAACCACCTATTCATATGTATGACTAACCCAAATGGGTACAGCTTTATAATAAATAACTTAAAAGCTGTTGAGTTTCCCTAAAATGTTAAAAACTTCATAAATATTTATTACTACATAAATATCTAAAATTGTGCAAATTAGCTAATCACGTAAATACCAATATCAAATGCTGGTTCACGATAAAGCTAAAAAAGTGGCACACTAATTTATCAATTTTTTATGATGTTGACAATGCAAAATGGTTCCGTGCAATAAGACATTTGCAACAATCAAAATGCGAAATGATGCCCATGTGGGCCCAATGTCTACTCTGCATTAGATTAAGTGCTCGTGCGTAATAAAGTGCTGCCATAAAGAGTATAAAATAACTAGAATTTAATTTTGGGAGGTCGTTTATGAAAAAATGTTATGGAGTGTGCATCAAACTTAGTACATGGGGCTGATTAGTTTATAGGCAGGTGTAAAAGTCCTCACTGGAGTTGAGCCCATTCGGTGTCTTTGTATCCAACTCCAGGATATACCTCGTTTCCAACTTTCTGAGCAGAGCTTCTCGGTCGCCACCACGCCTAAGTGGTGGAACCATGTCCACCACGAAGTAACTAAGGTGATCCAGGCAATTGCCATGGACCTCCTTAAAGTGCCTCGCAACCGGATAGGATGCGTCACTGTTGCTGATTGCCCTCATGTGCTGGAGTATCCGCTGGTGCGCCTGCAACTTGGTACTTCCTACATATTGCAGGCCACACGAACACGCCAGCACATATATGGCAAAATCAGTTTTGCACGTAAGCCTCTTAGATATATTGATGGGCACATCATGGAAGGGGATCCTATAAGATGTTCTACTCTTTCCATGTTTACAAGCTTTGCATGTTGAGCATCTAATGAATCCTTTAGCTGTTTGTAACCATGTTTTTGGAGTGATAACCTCTGGACTACTTTTAACCAGCATGTCACTCATCAATCGAGCTTTTCTGAACGCGATTTTAGGAGCCTCAGCCACCATTCTGCCAATCACTGGGTCATTACGAACTACGACCCAGTTCTTGTTGAATATCTTGCGCAAGACCCGATGTTGACGACTGTACGTAACAATTAGTCTTGGTGGATCTACAGTTAGAGGAGGTATAATATCCATACTTCCTGATTTGGATGTCTTGTACAAAGCTGTTGCACTGGATACTAACTTGGTTTTCATCATTGCTTTGTCAATCATCTCAACAGAGTAGCCCCTGGCCAGGAACCTATTCTTGCTCTCATTAAGGGCCTTGATACAGTCATTATCCACGCTGCATATGCATCTGATGCACAGCATTTCCCCATAAGGAATTCTACGTATCAGATGCTCGGGATGGTGACTGGCAGCGTGTAGCACTGTATTACCGGCAGTTGGTTTGCGAAGTAGTCTAGTCTCCAATTTTCCTTTACAAATATATACTTCTACGTCCAGAAAGTTGACTAATTCCTTACTTATATGCGCCGTGAACCGCAGATTCAGATCATTGTTGTTAATCTGCTGGGTGAACATGACAGCTGCTTCCTCATTGCCTTTCCAGATAAGAAATAAATCATCTATATAGCGATACCATGCTATCACATTTTCAGTTAATTCACCTGCAAACATAGTTCTGAGGACTTGCTCCTCCCACAGTCCCATATGCAGACAGGCATAACTGGGGGAGAAGCAAGCCCCCATAGCTACACCTCTTATCTGTTGAAAGACCTGATTCTGAAATAGGAAGAAATTGTTATTCAAACAGGTTAAAATCATGTCCAAAAGCATTTTGTTGTGGTTCAACATGCACAACGGTTTAGTCCTCAAAAAATGTTCAACAGCTTTGATGCTGTCCAAATGGTGTATGCTGGTATACAGCGCAGTGACATCTAAAGTGATCAACAAGTAATCATCTTTCCATATCACATCGTTAATCTTTCTCAAGAAGTCACCAGTGTCTTGCAAGTAAGAAGGTAGATGCTTGACATGTTCTTGCAAGAAATAATCAACATATCGCGAGGTATTCTCCATGATGCTGTTCCTCGCTGATATTATCGGCCTTCCGGGTGGTTTCGTTGAATCCTTATGTATCTTAGGGATGAGATAGATGACTGGAATTACTGGATGGTTGATCTTAAGAAACTTTAGTTCATCCGCACTTAGAAAACCAGCACTCTTCCATGCTATCAACTTGGCGTAATAGTCACTCCAAGCCAATTTGACGGTTTTCCAATCACTTTGTCTATAGCATTGACGATTGTTTAAGTGGCTGAGTGCTTCATCTAGATACAATTCCCGGGGCCAAAGGACAACATTTCCACCCTTATCGGATTGACGGATAATTACATTGTCATTAGATTGTAGTTTTTTCATGAGTTGCCCATAACAATTGTTCTGATAGGAGGACTTAAGGCGTGCATGCAGAGTGGACACATTTAGTTTTTTTAACTCGTTGGTCACAAGTTCATTGTACACGTCGATATTATCGTGCAACATTATTGGATTAAAAGTTGATTTCGCTTTGAAATGTGTCCGTCCAGCCATGTCTAAATTAGGGAAGCTGTCAATACCTGATGACTCTGTACCTGAGTATATATATATATATATATATATATATATATATATATATATATATATATATACCTACTGGCGGTCGCCAGTAGGTAGTTATAGTTAGGACCTAGTTTCCATAGGAAAAGCATTTTTTCTTTTGCCAATATCTTTGGCGCTGTTTGACTAATCTTCGTGAAATTTTCAAAAGTAATGGCCCGCTCAGGTCAGCTCCTGTCTTGAAAGTTTCGGGGTGATTCGTCAAGCGGGGGCCGAGAAAAAAGGGGGGTCCCAAAACGCGTTTTCGCCATGTTAATTTCCATAGGAAAAATTGGAATAGGCTACAGCCCAAACTGCAGAACGGAATTACACCAAATTTGGCAAAAAGGTAGCCCTTGGTTCAGAAAGAGACCTTTTTTTTAAATAGTGTAAATCCGTTCAGTAGTTCCTAAGAAATTAAAAAAAGAAAAATATCGATATCTGAGCACCGAGGAGTGTTTGCGAACCCTCCCAGGCACGAGCTTCACTCTGATTAGCTGCCAATACTCCAAACCAGGAACTGTTGGCAGCCATCTTGTGACTGAAAAGAGTGGAAAAAAGTTGAAAAAAAAGAAAAGGGGGCAGGGTAGAAACACCCTGACCCGCTAGGCCTGCTCAGGGGGTCCCACAAGGACCCCCAGGCCCCAAAAAAACATTTTTTTAAAATAATTTTGGCCGATTTCGCTGAAATTATTTTTAAAAAATGAAGCGCGGACTCCCGCGCTTCGTTAGTAAAAAAGCCCTTGGGTGGGCCAGGTCCCGGGGGCAATATAAAATAATGGTGTGGGGGCCGGCAGGGGCCCCCACAGCCCCAGGGACCGCCACCTCCCCGGGGCTTTATAAATTATGCGCGGGGCACGCGCCTTCCACAGCCCCGGGGACCACCACCTCCCCGGGCTTCTTTGAATAATGAGGGGGCCTCACGGGCTCCTCCAAGCCCCGGGGACTACCACCTCCCTGGGGCTTCTTAAAAATAATGAGGGGGGCCTCACGGGCCCCCCCAAGCCCCGGGGACTTCCACCTCCCCGGGGCTTCTTTAAATAACGAGGGGGGCCTCGTGGGCCCCCCAAGCCTCATGGACCACCACCTCCCCAGGGCTTTGAAACTGAAGGGAGGGGGTCCGTGTGGCCCCCCTCCAGGAGCCCTCAATGGCCCTGGGGACCGCCACCCCCCAGGGCCGGCTCCTGCAATGTCCCGGGGTGCCCACCCCCGGGACATTGCTGTTTGCTATGGCAGGGCAGGAGCACGGCTCCTGCCCTGCCATAGCAAACACTGCTTTGCTTCATTGAAGTGAGAGCAGGAAAACCTGCTCTCGCTTCAATCAAGCAAAGCAGGATTGCTTTTGAGCAAGGGGAGCTGCATGTCAGCAGCTCCCCTTGCTCAAAAGCAATGCCGGCTCCCGCAGGAGGTGGGGAGCCAGCGGGACCGTGGGGGCATTGGGGCTCCCCCCACGGTCCCCAACGTAAAGGGCCAGCCCCGGGGGATGGGGTCCCCGGGAGTGGCCCGGGAGGGGGGCCATGCGGCCCCCTCCCCTGTAATTAATTTTAAAAAAAATTAAAAATGGAAAGGCCGGCCCTGGTGTCCCCGGGGCCATAATTGGCCTAAAGAGGGGGGCCACGCAGCCCCCCTCCTAAAAAAACACAGGCTGGCCAGGCCCCGGGGGTTGGGTCACCGCGGCCAGAAGTGGCCAAGGGAAGGGGGGCCACGTGGCCCCCTCTCGTGCTCTTTTATTTTAAATGCCCCCGGGGGATGGGGTCCCCGGGGCCATTATAGGCCTCAGGAGGGGGGCCACGTGGCCTCCCTCAAAAAATTTGTTATAAAAAATGCTGGCCAGGCCCGGGTGGATGGGGTCCCCGGGGCCAATAGCGGCCCAGGGAAGAGAGGCCACGCGGCCCCCTTCCTGTTTTTTTTTAAATGCTCAGGCCCTGGGGGATGGGGTCCCCAGGGCCCAAAAAATTGTAAAAGAAGGGGGGCCACACAGCCCCCCTTCTACAAATAATAGAAAAGCCAGCATCTCGCCGGAGGCCCCGCACCACTCTGAAAACGCGCCCCCTGGCGCGTTCTAAGTTGGGGGATTAAGTCCCCTTGAATCTTGAGGGTCCCTGGTGGCCAACTAGCCCACCAGGTACCTCCAGTAAGCGCCACACAGCTGGATTGCAGAGAGGTGGTCCGAGGCCATGCCCCCTTTTCACACCACTCTGCAAACGTGCCGCCTGGTGCACTGCTGCTCACGGGATGAAGTCCACTTGTGTCCTGAGGTCCTCAGGACACAAGAGGACCTCGTCGCCCCACCAGCAGTGCGTCAAGAGGCTCGTTTGCACAGTGGTGTAAAAAGGGTCATGGCCTCGGACCACCTTGGGGTCCCCAGGGCCAGAAGTGGCCCAGGGGAGGGGGGCCACACGGCCCTCCTCCCGGGAAAAATGAAAAAATAAAAATACGAGGCCAGGCCCCGGGAGATGGGTTCCTCCTGGCGTGTTCTGAATTGGGGGACTAAGTCCCCTTCAAACCTAAGAGTCCTTAGGGGCCAACTAGACCACCAGGTACCTCCAGTAATTTCCACACAGTGGAATTGCTGAGAGGTGGTCCGCGGCCATGCCCCTTTTTACACCACTCTGCAAACGCGCCTCTTGGTGCACTGCTGCCACATAATCCATCATCTGCTGCCTAATCTGCAGATTTGAACAAAAAAAAGCCTTGTTTCTAGCTCAAACTGCTCAAACGTTACCAAAAATGAAGCGGAAAGTGTTACAGCGTGGTGGAAGGTCCTCTGTAAACCTAGAATGGTCACCTGTTAGTTATTGTTAAATGTGGGTGTTAAATTGGTACTAATGGTTTGCAAGCCACTCTTGCTTCTTTCTGCGCCTCTCTTGCCTCTTTTTGCATTTCTGCTGCTTCTTTCTGTACCTTTCTTTCTTTTTCTGTGCTTCTCTTGCCTCTTTCTGCACATCTCTTCTACTTTCTGCACCTCTTTTGCCTCTTTCTGCACCTCTTTTGCCTCTTTGTGCACCTCTGTTGCCTCTTTCTGCACCTCACTTGCTTCTTTGTGCACCCCTGTTGCCTCTTTCTGCACCTCTCTTGCCTCCTTCTGCATCCCTCTTCCCTCTTTCTGCACCCCTCCTGCCTCTTTGTGCACCTCTGTTGCTTCTTTCTGCACTTCTCTTGCCTCTTTCTGCACCCTCTTGCCTCTGTCTGCATCTCTGTTGCTTCTTTCTGCACTTCTCTTGCTTCTTTCTATACTCCTCTTGCCACTTTCTGCACCCTTCTTCCCTCTTTCTGCACCTCTCTTGCCTCTTTCTGCACCTCTCTTGCCTCTTTCTGCACCACTGTTCCCTTTTTCTGCACCTCTCTTGCCTGTTTCTGCAACTCCCTTGCTTCTTTCTGCACCCCTCTTGCCTGTTTCTCCACCCCTCTTCCCTCTTTCTACACCTCTCTTGCTTCTTTCTGCACCTCTCTTGCTTCTTTCTGCACCACTAGTGCCTCTTTCACAATCCTCGTCCCGCACCCCTCTTGCTTCTTTCTGCACCTGTGTTCCTTCTTTCTGCACTTCTTTTGTTTCTTTCTGCACCTCTCACTTCTTTCTGCACCCCTCTTCCCTCTTTCTGCAACCCTCTTGCCTCTTTCTGCACCTCTGTTCCTTCTTGCACTTCTTGTGTTTCTTTCTGCAGCTCTCATGCTTCTTTCTGCGCCCCCTTGCCTCTTTCTCCACCCCTCTTCCCTCTTTCTTCACCTTATTGCCTCTTTCTGCACCTCTGTTCCTTCTTTCTGCACTTCTTTTGTTTGTTTTTGCACATCTCTTGCTTCGTTCTGCACCGCTCATGCCTCTTTCTGCACCCCTCTTCCCTCTTTCCTCTTTTTGCACCCCTCTTGCCTCTTTCTGCATTTCTGTTGCCTCTTTCTGCACTACTCTTGCTTCTTTCTGCACCTCTCTTGCTTCTTTCTGCACTACTTGTGCTTCTTTCTGCACCCCTTTTCCCTCTTTCTGCATCTTTCTTGCCTCTTTCTGCACCCCTGTTCCTTCTTTCTACTCTTCTTTTGTTTCTTTCTGCACCTCTCTTGCATCTTCCTGCACCCCTCTCACCGCTTTCTCCACCCCTGTTCCCCTTTTTTTTATCTCCGTTGCTTCTTTCTGCACCCCTCTTCCCTCTTTCTGCTCCCCTCTTGCCTCTTTCTGCACATCTGTTCCTTCTTTCTGCACTTCTTTTGTTTCTTTCTGCAACTCTCTTGCTTCTTTCTGTATCCCTCTTGCTTCTTTTTCCTCCCCACTTCCCTCTTTCTGCATCGCTGTTGCTTCTTTATGCACTTCTCTTGCTTCTTTCTGCACCTCTCTTGCTCCTTTCTGCACCCCTCGTGCCTCTTTCTGCACCCCTCTTCCCTCTTTTTGCACTCCTCTTGCCTCTTTATGTACCTCTGTTGCTTCTTTCTGCACTTCTTTTGTTTCTTTCTGCACCTCTCTTGCTTTTTTCTGCACTGCTCTTGCCTCTTTCTCCACCCCTCCTCCCCCTTTCTGCATCTCTGTTGCTTCTTTCTGCACTTCTTTTGTTTTTTTCTGCACCTTTCTTTCTTCTTTCTGCACCCCTCGTGCCTCTTTCTGCACCCTTCTTCCCTCTTTCTGCACTCCTCTTGCCTCTTTCTGCACCTCTGTTCCTTCTTTCTGTACTTCTTTTGTTTCTTTCTGTATCTCTCTTGCTTCTTTCTGCACCCCTCTTACTTCTTTCTGCACCCCCGTGCCTCTTTCACACCACTCTTCCCTCTTTCTGCACCCCTTCTTGCCTATTTCTGCACCTCTGTTCCTTATTTCTGCACTTCTTTTGTTTGTTTCTGCACCTCTCTTGTTTCTTTCTGTATCCCTCTTGCCTCTTTGTCCACCCCACTTCCCCCTTTCTGCATCTCTGTTGCTTCTTTATGCACTTCTCTTGCTTCTTTCTGCACCTCTCTTGCTTTTTTCTGCACCCCTCATGCCTTTTCTGCACTCGTTTTCCCGCTTTCTGCACACGTCTTGCCTCTTTATGTACCTCTGTTGCTTCTTTCTGCACTTCTTTTGTTTCTTTCTGCACCTCTCTTGCTTTTTTCTGCACTGCTCTTGCCTCTTTCTCCACCCCTCCTCCCCCTTTCTGCATCTCTGTTGCTTCTTTCTGAACTTCTCTTGCCTCTTTCTGCACCTCGGTCCCTTCTTTCTGCAACCCTTGTGCCTCTTTCTGCACCCCTCTTACCTCTTTCTGCTCCCCTCTTGTCTCTTTCTACACCTCTGTTGCTTCTTTCTGCACTTCTTTTGTTTCTTGCTGCACCTTTCGTTCTTCTTTATGCACCCCTCGTGCCTCTTTCTGCACCCTTCTTCCCTCTTTCTGCACTCCTCTTCCCTCTTTCTGCACCTCTGTTCCTTCTTTCTGTACTTCTTTTGTTTCTTTCTGTATCTCTCTTGCTTCTTTCTGCACCCCTCTTGCTTCTTTCTGCACCCCTGTGCCTCTTTCACACCACTCTTCCCTCTTTCTGCACCCCTCTTGCCTCTTTCTGCACCTCTGTTCCTTATTTCTGCACTTCTTTTGTTTGTTTCTGCACCTCTCTTGTTTCTTTCTGTATCCCTCTTGCCTCTTTCTGCATCTCTGTTGCTTCTTTCTGCACTTCTCTTGCTTCTTTCTGCACTTCTGTTGCTTCTTTTTGTACTCCTCTTGCCTCTTTCTGCACCCTTCTTCCCTCTTTCTGCACCCTTCTTCCCTCTTTCTGCACCTCTCTTGCCTCTTTCTGCACCATTGTTCCCTTTTTCTGCACCAATCTTGCCTGTTTCTGCAACTCTCTTGCCTCTTTTTGCAGTTCTCTTGTCTCCTTCTGCACCTCTGTTGCTTCTTTCTGTACCTCTCTTGCCTCTTTCTGCACTTTTCTTGCCTCTTTCTGCACCTCTCCTGCCTTGTTCTGTACCTGTCTTGCCTCTTTCTGCATTTCTCTTCCTTTTTTCTGCTTCTTTCTTGTTTCTTTCTGCAACTCTCTTGTCTGTTTTATCACTTCTCTTGCCTCTTTCTGTATTTCTTTTGCCTGTTTCTTCAACTCTCTTGTCTCTTTCATCACTTCTCTTGCTTCTTCCTGCACCCTTCTTGCCTCTTTCTGCACCCCTCTTGTTTCTTTCTGCACCCCCTTGCCTCTTTCTGCACCCCTCTTCCCTCTTTCTGCACCTCTTTTGCCTCTTTTTGCACCTCTGTTGCTTCTTTCTGCAGTTCTCTTGCCTGCCTCTTTCTGCACCCCTCTTGCCTCTTTCTGCACCTCTGTTGCTTCTTTCTGCACTCTTCTTGCTTCTTTCTGTACCCTTCTTTCCTCTTTCTGCACCTCTCTTGCCTCTTTCTGTACCCCTGTTCCCTTTTTCTGCACCTCTCTTGCCTGTTTCTGCAACTCTCTTGCCTCTTTCTGCAGTTCTCTTGTCTCCCTCTGCACCTCCATTGCTTCTTTCTGTATCACTCTTGCCTCTTTCTGTACCCCCTTCCCTCTTTCTGCACATATCTTCCCTCTTTCTGTACTTCCCTTCCCTCTTTCTGCACTTCTCTCTTTCTGCACCCCTCTTGCCTCTGTCTGCACTTCACTTGCCTCTTTCTGCACTTCTCTCTTTCTGCACCCCTCTTGCCTTTGTCTGCACCTCACTTGCCTCTTTCTGCACCTCTCCTGCCTCTTTCTGCACCTGTCTTGCCTCTTACTGCAGTTCTCTTCCTTTTTTCTGTGCCTTTCTTGTTTCTTTCTGCAACTCTCTTGTCTGTTTTATCACTTCTCTTGCTTCTTTCTGCACCTCTGTTGCTTCTTTCAGCACTTCTCTTGCCTCTTTGTGCACTTCTTTTACCTGTTTCTGCAACTCTCTTGTCTCTTTCATCACTTCTCTTGCTTCTTTCTGTACCCCTGTTGCTTTATTCTGCACCCCTCTTGCCTCTTTCTGCACCCTTCTTCCCTCTTTCTGCACCTCTCTTGCCTCTTTCTGTACCCCTGTTCCCTTTTTCTGCACCTTTCTTGCCTGTTGCTGCAACTCTCTTGCCTCTTTCTGCAGTTCTCTTGTCTCCTTCTGCACCTCTGTTGCTTCTTTCTGTACCTCTCTTGCCTCTTTCTGCTCGTCTCTTGCCTCTTTCTGCTCCTCTCTTGCCTCTTTCTGCAGCCCTCTTGCCTCTTTCTGCACTTCTCTTGCCTCTTTCTGCACCACTGTTATTTTTTTCTGCACTACTCTTGCCTTTTTCTGTACCTCTGTTGCTTCTTTCTGCACCCCTCTTCCCTCTTTCTGTACCCCCTTCCCTCTTTCTGCACATCTCTTCTCTCTTTCTGTACTTCTCTTCCCTCTTTCTGCACTTCTCTTCTCTCTTTCTGCACCCCTCTTGCCTCTGTCTGCACCTCACATGCCTCTTTCTGCACCTCTCCTGCCTCTTTCTACACCTGTCTTGCCTCTTACTGCAGTTCTCTTCCTTTTTTCTGCGCTTTTCTTGTTTCTTTCTGCAACTCTCTTGTCTGTTTTATCACTTCTCTTGCTTCTTTATGCACCTCTCTTGCCTCTTTCTGCACTTCTTTTGCCTGTTTCTGCAACTCTCTTGTCTCTTTCACTTTTCTTGCTTCTTTATGTGCCTCTGTTGCTTCTTTCTGCACCCCTCTTGCCTCTTTCTGTACCCCTCTTGCTTCTTTCTGCACCCCTCTTGCCTCTTTCTGCACCCCTCTTCCCTCTTTCTGCACCTCTCTTGCCTCTTTTTGCACCTCTGTTGCTTCTTTCTGCACTTCTCTTGCCTCTTTCTACCTCCCTCTTGTCTCTTTCTGCACCTCTGTTGCTTCTTTCTGTATCCCTCTTGCCTCTTTCTGCATCCCTCTTGCCTCTTTCTGCATCCCTCTTCCCTCTTTCTGCACCTCTCTTGCCTCTTTTTGCACCTCTGTTACTTCTTTCTGCACTTCTCTTGCCTCTTTCTGCACCCCTCTTGCCTCTTTCTGCACCCCTGTTCCCTTTTTCTGCACCCCTCTTGCCTGTTTCTGCAACTCTCTTGCCCCTTTCTGCAGTTCTCTTGGCTTCTTCTGCACCTCTCCTGCCTCTTTCTGAACCTGTATTGCCTCTTTTTCACTTCTCTTCCTTTTTTCTGCACCTTTCTTGTTTCTTTCTGCAACTCTCTTGTCTGTTTTATCACTTCTCTTGTATCTTTCTGCACCTCTGTTGCTTCTCTCAGCACTTCTCTTGCCTCTTTCTGTACTTCTTGTGCCTGTTTCTGCAACTCTCTTGTCTCTTTCATCACTTCTCTTGCTTCTTTCTGCACCCCTGTTGCCTCTTTCTGCATCCCTCTTGCTTCTTTCTGTATCCCTCTTGCCTCTTTCTGCATCCCTCTTGCCTCTTTCTGCATCCCTCTTCCCTCTTTCTGCACCTCTCTTGCCTCTTTTTGCACCTCTGTTACTTCTTTCTGCACTTCTCTTGCCTCTTTCTGCACCCCTCTTGCCTCTTTCTGCACCTCTGTTGCTTCAATTTTCAATTTCAATTTCAAATTCAGCTTTATTCGATTTTTTCTTACAGTAAAAATCATAAAAGCACAATTAAAAGAGACATTTCAATTATAATACACAGTAAAAAGCAATCAGAGTCACATACTTAAAAAAAAAATGTTTTACATCGTGCTCCTGAATCTAATAACAGACTTTAAAAAAGAGATAATAGCCATTAAGATCATTTGATTTTCTAAGGATTGTAATTTCAAAAGAGCTATTCTACATTGTCTTAAGCCCATACTCCTCAGAATAGGTAATAAAAACCTTTTCCTGGGAGAGGTATAAAATTTACAAAATAAAATGCAATGCAACGTAGTTTGAGTCGAAATGTCATCACAGGGGCATGGTAATAAGTTTCTCGACCAGTCATTGATTTCAGGGAAGGTAATCATTCTATGAAAAATTCCAAAACGAAAACGAGTTAGAAGCATACGCCCAAAGCTTCCCTGTTCCTGCACTAAATAGGGTTGAATACCTGAGCATGTTGTAATCAAAAGGTTGTTCATGACCGATCTTTTCTCTCTCTCAATGAACCATCGCTTATTTTCTAAGTGGGTCAGACATTCTGATTTTAAGGTTTTTCTAGGGATTGTTACCATAATCTCCGGAGTTTCAAAATATTCAGGATGGCCAATTTCGTTCGACATATTTTTGATGAACTTAAACCATGGTATATTAGCCACCCTGTCCAAAGTTAAACAGTCCATAATTACATCACGATTAAAACCAGTCTCAGGTGAAGCCCACACCTTATGCCAGAGTAGAAGCGGGTTAAGACTAATAATATCAGAGATAAATGGCAGACCAAGTTCCGTATGGCAATTAAAAGTAGCTGTGGAACTAGGGACTGCCAGCAGATAACGAGTGAAGGCATTTTCACAACGTTGAATATGTTGCACATCTGCAGATCCCCAGATACCTGCCCCATATATCGCTGTAGAAATACATTTTGATTTGTAAATGGCCAATAGCTCAGGGACAGGTCTGCAGCCCAATTTCCTTGAGAAATTAATAACCGCACCTATTGCTCTTGAAAACATTAGCTTTCTTGCCTGCGTGGCCGCATTCCAGGACCCTGTCCGATCGAAGTTAATTCCCAAATAGGAGAACTTATCAGTACTTTCAATTTTTTTATTGTCAATAAAAATATCACATATTTTTCTTGTTTTTTTCCACAGCTCATTGTATATGTCTTGCTGATGTTTACTTTTAGGCCCCTATCAAGCATATAATTGGCAAAGTTAGTGACAGTTCTTTGCAAGCCTATTTGCGTCCGCGCCATGATAACTGCGTCGTCCGCATAAAGTAAAATGGGGACAGGGGTGTTATTAATAATCGGGTAGTCCTGCCGGCGTTCAGTCAAGAATTGACCAAGGCTATTAATATATAGGGAAAAAGGAAAGGGGCAAGTATACAGCCTTGCCTCACTCCCTTTTTATACGGAACTTAGCTGTACACTCCCCCTGTCTCCCATAACGAACCCTTGCCCCAGACTCCCTGTACAGTTCCTTAATAAATGAAAGCAAAGGTGGATCGACTTCCATATCTTTAAGGACACTCCACAGCTTATCATGTATTACGCAGTCAAACGCTGAACTGAGGTCAACAAATGTCAAAAAAAGTTTACCCTCCTTTGCTAAAGTATATTTACTTATGATCAGGGTTAAATTGAGGCCTTGCTCAATCGTACCAAGCCCTGGTCTAAACCCATATTGCAGGTTAGACAACACACCTGTCTCTTCCGCCCATAATTGTAGCTTATTTAGAATTACCCTCCCTACTACTTTCAGGAGGGAATCTAAGAGGGAGATTGGGCGATAACACCTTGGTTCATTTCTATCCCCCTTTTTAAAAATAGGAATTAATATTGCATCTGACCATGTAGGAATAAAACCATAACGACTACAAAAAATTAAAACATTAGTTAAAAGTGGGGCCCACAGCTCAATATTAGATTTATAAATGTCCACCGGGACGCCATCCGGTCCTGGTGCTTTACCAGAAGCACTCTCTATTATGGCCCTGGTGACTTCCACCAACGAGAGTCCAATAGATATAGGAAAAGCTGCAGTCTGTACATTATCATCGGTCGCCTTGACTACTGAGGATACCTCGTTGTCTCCAATGGTCTCATCATTATAGAGGCACGAGAGATATTCTACCCACTTATCCTCTGTAATAACAATGTCTATAATATCAGTGTCCCTGTTAACAAAAAAGGGGCATTCACAGCTTTCCAAAAGCCATTATTATCCTTCCTTAAGCATGCCTGGTGTAACGCCTGCCACGCCTCTGATCTCAATTGTGCTTTACGCTTTTTATCGCCTGCCGGTATTTAGTTCTAGCCTGTTTTATTTCCTCCCTTGACCTAATCTCGCTATGCAGTACCTTCTTCAAATGAGTATGGGCCTTGCTACATTCCATATCAAACCAACCCTGTGACTTATGCGTACCCTGTTTCTGCTTCCTGGTAAGTAATTTCTGAACCTCGCTTGTAATATTAAGGAAGGCATTTAGGACTACCGTATAGTCCCTTTCCTCGGAAAGACAGGTTTCAAAATCATCACTAGTCCTATTTACAAGTTGCTTTAAAAAAGCCGCAGGATCCACCCCTGCCCATTTTAGAGAATATCCGTTTGTGCTTGAGAGATTAATATTAAGATTATAATGTAAATCCTTGTTATTCTTACTTCTAACCGACCTCTCCAAATTAAAGGCCACACTAATTGGATAATGATCACTCATTAGAATACCATGAGTTACAAAAGTACAGACATTACAGGAATACCTATTTGACACTAAAACAAAGTCAATAATTGAATTGCACCCCCTCCCATTAAAAGTTGGCTCAAAAGGAACTGGGGGAATACACAATTCATTTGCATATCCCAAATCAAATTGAAATACAATTTCATTTAACAGGTCCCCCAGTGTTATATGTAAAAAGTGGGCCAGCTCATCTTCTTTATCTTTACCTAGGCCACAAATACCCCGTTGACTATGTTGACACAAAAAACAATTAAAATCCCCACCCCATACAATGCACATATCACCAGACATTTTATCTTCTAGATTACTCAATGTTTGCCTCAAGTTTGTTAACACGCTCATAGTCTCATTTTTAGGGATATTATTGTAAAAATTAATTATTACTGTACCCTTTCCTCCAACCATATACAATAATAAGATCTGATAATAATCAGTCACAATTAGAAGTTTCAAATTAATCACCCCTGCCGTGTTAGAGACGTAAATACATAGCCCCCCTTTATTACGCCCTTGCTCGCTGCTGATTGCCGGTGTGTGAAAAGTTCGAAAACCAATGATATGTTTTTCTTCGACTGACCAGGTTTCTTGGAGGCAGATTATAGAATATTCTTCTACGAAAGATAGCCATTGGGGGTCTCTCACTTTAGAAGATAAACCCGCAATATTCCAGAACAGTATTTTACATACATCAGCTGTAACGTCCTTTGCATGTCCCCCTAGGGCCCTCTCACTTATCACCTCGTCATAAAAATTATCCCCGCCCCTAATTGGTATTTCTACGTATTTAATACTGGCTTCAGTGTTACCTTCGGGGGTTGTAAAATTATCCTCTATGACCACACCTTCTATTGATTGATCTAAGCTCAATATACGATCTATTCTATTCTCAGACAGCAAATCCTGACCACACTCCTGCTCATATGAAATATCACCGGAAGGTGATAAAGTTTCCTGCCCTAATTGTCCATCCCCCCTCAAACACTGTATTCTTGGTCAATCTATATCTTCCAGAGTGGTTAACAGGTCAAAACGATTATAAAGCGGGAGGTGACATGATCTCATTGAGTCTGCCTGGTGATCCCTTACATAATTTTTATTTAAAGAATTCACAACTGGTGGCAAATAAAAAGCATCCAGGGGTAAGACATTAATTTCTGTATAATTAAAACATGCATTCCCAGCCCTTGTAAGAATTGCGTGCACTAATGCAGGATCACTGAAGGTCAGAACAATACAATCTCCCTGAAGTGTTTTCCGGCCCTTGCCCACCCATGTAACCCTTCTGACCATTTTAAAATTTTTAAATAATGCCTCAGTGAGACCGGTTTTACTTCCTAGCCAGTGAAGAGATTTATTACGAAGTCCCTCCCATGTTTCATGCAATGATGTATGCCGTATGGGTGCATTGGCTAAAATGACTATATATGGAGTGGCAGCCGGTGGGAGATCAAGGACATTATGTTCTAGATTCTCTAGATGTACCCTTATCCCAGTATCAGATCCTTTCTTCTCTATTAAGGGTTTATTTTGAGCATTATTAACTTGCAATTTGTTACCGGGGAGAATTGCTCTTTGAGTATCTGAGCATAAAGTTTCTACAGGTCTAGTCCTTGTAGAATGAGTCCCTACCTGTGGGATTAAGGGTTGACTACGAGAATGGTTATCAGCTCCTTGCGTATTCGCCCCCTCTGTGATAACCATGTTATCTCCTCTCAAACACCCCTCTAAATTAGCCACTCTTTCTGTTAATTTTCCTAGGGCGCCAACCATATAGCTATATAGATCATCAATTTTCCTCGAAAACTTTTCTAGTTCAATAGTTTGGCCCTCGATTTGCGAATTCACCGTAGGTCTCCTTGCACTACCAGGGTTTTTATGTACAACAGTTTTTAGTTGTTTACCCAAGTTTTTCCTTTTCTTAGACAACGACTTTTTGCTTGGGCTCACAGAGCTCTTCCCAACAATATATTCCGCTTGAGACCCCTCCGACCCCTCAGGATTTTTACAACGTTTCGAGGGTGGTTGGGGATCATCTTCTGGCTCACTTACAAATAAGAGATCAGACGTCTCCTGTATACACCCATTTTGAACACCCATAGCAATTTGTCCCTCACACACTGTTATAACAGATTTAATAGGGGGCTAACATGTACATTATTTCCAGTTAGCGATCCCAGCCTCCCTTGAGTAAGAGTCTCTTCTACGGTATTTATTTGCTCCTCGATGGCCCCCATAGCACCAGTCAAGTAGTTCATCAGGGATTTCTGACCTCCCGTTTTTGGACTGAGATAGCTGTGTGGCCCGTCTTCCTTTTACCCATTCCTAAGCGGGAACTTCTCAGTCAGATGAGAAAAATCGGGAAATCCCAAGGACTCACCAGATATGAGTGTATGTCCACCCCACCTTAGGGATGTGGCCCAGCCCAGTCTCTGTCAATCTATGACCGGGCTAAGCACGCCCCGCGCGCGTCCCGCGCTGCGGGACCGGCAAGATGTTTAAAAAGCCCCTCCAGGGACTCAGGGTAAAGTGCGTTGTGCAGCAGGCAGCCAGGGACTGGCGACAAGGTCGAGGCTTGATGAAACGGTCTCCGCGCTGCGGGACCGGCAAGATGTTTAAAAAGCCCCTCCAGGGACTCAGGGTAAAGTGCGTTGTGCAGCAGGCAGCCAGGGACTGGCGACAAGGTCCAGGCTTGATGAAACGGTCTCCCGCGCTGCGGGACCGGCAGGATGTTTAAAAAGCCCCTCCAGGGACTCAGGGTAAAGTGCGTTGTGCAGCAGGCAGCCAGGGACTGGCGACAAGGTCCAGGCTTGATGAAACGGTCTCCTCTGTTGCTTCTTTCTGCACTTATCCTGCTTCTTTCTGCACTTCTGTTGCTTCTTTCTGCACTCCTCTTGGCTGTTTCTGTACCTTTCTTCCCTATTTCTGCACCTCTCTTGCCTCTTTCTGCAACTCTCTTGCCTCTTTCTGCAGTTTTCTTGTCTCCTTCTGCACCTCTGTTGCTTCTTTCTGTACCCCCCTTGCCTATTTCTGCACCTCTCTTACCTCTTTCTGTACTTCTCATGCCTCTTTCTGCACCTCACTTACCTCTTCTGCTCCTCTCTTGACTCTTTCTGCTCCGCTCTTGCCTCTTTCTGCACTTCTCTTGCCTCTTTCTACACTTCTCTTACCTCTTTCTGCACTTATCTTGCCTCTTTCTGCACATTTCTTTCTCTTTCTGAACCTCTCTTGTTTTTTTCTGCAATTCTCTTGCTCCTTTCTGTACTTCTCTTGCCTGTTTCTATATGCAAATGGGAAGTGCAAGCTGTCAAGTTTAAAGGTCTGCGTGCTCTCGTGACTGAGGTATATGTCTACTTGCACATGTATTCTCACATGTGTTATGCATCTGAAGATGGTAGCTTAAAAAGCGGGTAGCTTCTCTTATAGGTGGTCAAATCTTCTTAGTTCTGCTCTGTCATTCTGTTGCACAGGCAGACATGTCTTATGTATATATGTGTTATAGAGCCCCTCAAATATACTATTGAATACCCATCTGCCCTGTATTGTGAGTAGAAAGAAATTCATACACCTTTTTTACACACATTTACAGAGTATGCTGTTTGAAACACAGGTATTCAAGTGTTTGTCTGTTTATTTTCATTTAACATGTCACTAGGTAAAAGCATAGACACGCATGCATACCTTCACAAACTTGGTCAGACTTACAACAGTGATATGCTTGAATATACTTCGCCGGGGATTGTATCAGGGCCCGCTGCTTTGCCTTTCTTTATTTTCTTAACAGCTTTAAGTATCTCACTACCTGTTATCTCCCCAGAAAGATAACCCTGCTGTTCTAAGGATAATTTAGGGAGCTGCTTCTCCTGGAGCCAGGCTTCTATCTCTGCTCTATTTACTTTGAGGTCTTCTACATATAAATCCTGAAAAAATTCCCTGAAGGCCTCCCTTATTCTACTACAGTCTTCAGTAGTGCACCCAGAATCGTCTTCTTCGATCTTCTTAACATAGTTTCGGTTTGTCTCTAACCTTGCCTTCCATGCCAGCAGTTTCCCGCAACATTCCCCCTGCACGATGTCCCTGGCTCTACTGACTTCCCATTGTTGTTGTACCTTTTCTCCCATTTTGGTCCTAAATTGCAGCTGTAAATCCTCCAGAGCCCCAACCGTCTCTTTCCTGTCTTCGTCGCCTAAACCATCCCTTTTCAATATATTTTCTAATTCACTTATCCTTTCCTCCAGGCTGGAAAATACCTTTTTCTCCTCCCTTGCCCAATTCACTGATATACTTTTTAGTTCCCCTCGTAACCAGGCTTTATAAGCATCCCACACCACGTTAAGGGGAGCCGAAGACAAATTAATAGAAAAGAACTCCTCTGAGCCCCGTTTCAATTTTGAGACCACCCCTGCTTGTACTAAAATCCTTCTATTAATTGTCCATCTCCTGGGCCCCAGTAGATCTTGTAATTGTAACCTGAGAAGAACTGCCGCATGATCTGAAAAGGTGAATGGGGAGGTGTTCTATTTCTACCACATTCTCTACTTCATTTCTGTCCATGAAGTAATAATCCAGCCTAGAGTAATGCCTGTTTTTTTTACTGTGAAAAGTGTAATCTCTATGATTACCTTTAACTCTGCGAAAGACATCGCACAGGTTATAGTTTTCTAGCATATCCACCCAGTACGCCCTCATGTTCGGAGAATTAATTTGTAAACGCGGGGAAGATCTATCCAGAGTATTATCTAGAAGGATGTTAAAATCTCCCCCTAAAATAATAGGTGCTTTAAAATCAACCAAGATAGAAAACATATTTGCCAGATGCGAGATATCGTCGATATTCGGGCCTTAGTAGCTTACCACCGTGAATAACATCTGGCTTATCTTAACTTCTGCCACAATCCAACGCCCCCCCTCATCCGCCTTGTGGCGAACCAACTCAACTCCTGATTTCGCTCTGACCAATATTGCCACCCCCTTAGTGCAATGTGCCTGGTCTGTGACTACATAACTTTCCACCCACTTTTGTTTAGAAAAGAGGTCAGCACACTCCTGCCTTCTGAGGTGCGTCTCTTGCAGCAAGATTAACTGGGCCTTTTGTTGCTTTAAATAAAGCACAATAGCCTGTCGTCTCCTCCTAACCCGCAATCCATTTACATTCCAACACAGAATTTCACAGGACGATAGACCTTCACCCTTTGTGTTCATTCTTAAAAAATAATATATATATTTTTGTATTTTGCTTCATTCTATTATATTTTATGTTTTGTTCTTTTCCAATTTCCTTTAAAAGGCAATTACGTCTAGCCAGTGCTATTTTGCTGTACAAACGAGAGGACCAAAAAACTTTCTTTGTATTTTTACCCCTCTGCTCCCCACCCTCAGTGCACCCCCCACACCCCTCGGGAACCCTCCCCATCCTACAACTAGGCCTACTCCTGACCTATTTGAGCTGACCCCCTGAGGCAATAACCAACATTATTTTCCCTGGGTCTCCCCCCTTTTCATCAAAGTTAAAAAATCGTCCACATCTGCCGGATCTGAGAAGTTGTGCATTTTATTCTGCCACATCACTCTCAATGTTGCGGGGAATTTTAGAGATTTCAATTCCCCCATTCTATTTCCCAGCTCCCACTGCCTGTCTGCTGTTTCTTTTGAGATGTCTGAGCGGATCTTGAAAGTAACCCCCATTGCTTGTAATGTTTTCTCCCTCAGGGCCAGGTTAAGAAGGCTCTCTTTTACAGTATATGATGAAAAGTTCACCAGGATTTTCCAAGGGGTCTTCCGCCCTGGGCGCAAGGTAAAGGGGTCTCTGTGTACGCACTGTATATCTGCCTGTAAGTTAGCAAACCGATCTTCTTGCGGATACGCGCTTTTCAGCAAGTCTATAACAAAGCGCTTAATGTCTGTACCTTCTGTGCCCTCCGCAATTCCCAAAATTCTGATGTTATTTCTTCGTGCGTTGTTCTCTAATCTCTCCATCCTATTGGCTAACATCTTCTCTCTCGATTTTAGGTGCGTTATTTCTTGGGTATTTTCATGCACTGCGGTCTGCAGACTTAGAACATTACTTTCTAGTTCTTGAGTGCGCTGTGCTAGACTTTCAAGTTTTGCTTCTAGATTTGAGCAACTAGCTTGAATCTCTTTCTGATTTGATTCAGAGACTGAAAAGCGCTCTTTGATCTCTCTTGCTAACTGGCCTAACATGCCCTGCAGGGTATCTGTTACCTCTGATCCCTTTTCAGTTGGGGCTTCAGCTTCAGTTGGAACTACGCTTCCTTCTTTTGTTCTTACATCTTTCCCACCCTGCTCTGAATCTGCCATCTCTAGGGCCAGAAATGAATTGCTCGTGGGAATAGAATAATGGTGCAGTGTTTTATTTTTTTCTAAATCCCCTGGCTCCATAATCACTATCTCACCCCCACTCGACAAATTCAATTGATTCCTAGGGGTGGAATTAGTACTGCAGATTGCGCCACTCTTTACCTCTCCTTCCCCTTCTTTCCTCAACTCTAGCCTTGCCTTAAAATATGCTTTCAATGAAGGGGTGATCTTTTGTGATTGGCGATTTGGTTGCTTCTGATCCTGTTTCTGTTTCTCTTTTGTTCTGGCTATAGTCCCGACAGCAATTTTAGCAGGTGTGGGTCTATCTACCGATTTCCTACTTAAGTTAGATTTTTGCAGCTTGTGGGGTTTTATATACTTAATTGGCAGGCTTAAAGTAGGGTCAGAGGATTTCTCGAGCTCTGGGGTTATTGAGTTCACTGACCAGATAGATTTAAGTGACCTCAGAGCATATCTGTTTCTCTCTGCCCCCAGGAGGTTGCTTGCACCCACGCAAGACAGTCTCCCTCTCTCACCAAGTTCAGTCCGCTGCTCTACTTGTTCCCTCTCACTTAGGGCTTTCTGAGGGCAAGTCAAAGGAATACACTTACCCTCAGAACCCACGGAGGAAGTATCCATTAATGGATGCCGACTTCCAGCGACCGCGGTGCACAGCCACTGCCTCGACCACTCTTCCCCTACTCTGCTTGTACTGACTCTGCCCTCGTTATTGATGCACGCATCTCCGTTCTTCGAAAGAGTGCACCAAACAACCCTGAACTTTCTGAGTCGTGCTGCCGCCGTGCAGCACCGAGGTGACCCCTGCTGCGTCATCCGCTGTACGCGAGCGAGTTTTGTTAATTTTCATCAAGAAAAACAGGGTAAGAGACCCGCTCCGTTTCCGTCTTCACTGCATATCCTCAGGGGCCGCTCCCGACCGGCCTCAGCCGACCGCCATGTTCCCTCTGTCTCCCGCCCGCAGTATATTCAGGAATTATTGACGAGATTGTTCAAGTTTGGATTAGATTGTTTAACTCCATTTTTTTGGAGGGCTTGCCTATTCCGGAGTCATGGAATGAAGCAGTTATAACGCTCATTCCGAAGCCAGGTAAAAATATCCTTCAATGCCAATCATTCCGCCCCATTTCCTTACTTAATACCGATTATAAAATATTTACCAGTATATTGGCTGCACGGATTAATAAGGTAATTGGGTGTATAGTTCAAGAAGATCAAAAGGGATTTATACCCGGGAGGAATTTGAGGGAGTTAAATCATGCCTTGATCGGTACCATAGACCTAGCTACAACAAAAGGTCTTCCGCTGGCGATTGTGACGGTAGATGCCGCAAAGGCATTTGACCGGGTCAATTGGAGTTACCTTAAGGCAGTGATGGATCATTTTGGTTTTGGTAAAGCAATGATAGGCACGTTAGAGAAGATCTATAATAGTCCAACTGCCCGTATTCTAGTGAATGACAGCCTATCATCTCCTGTGACGATAGGAAGAGGGACGCGGCAAGGCTGCCCCCTCTCGCCCATACTTTTTGATCTATATATTGAGCCGTTTGCTCAAAGTTTGAGGTTGAATGAAAGCATAAAATCATTTAAGTTTGAAACTTTTTCAAGGAAAATCGCGTTATACGCAGATGATTTAATGCTCTTCACCTCGGATGCGCACTCGGCTTTACCCCAACTTATGGCCGAGGCGAGAGATTTTGGCACTATTTCCGGATATAAAATCAATGAGGAAAAAACGGAAGTAATGGGATGGAACCAAGATGAAAGTGAAATAAGAGCTGTCACAAAAATGAGGTACTTAGGAATTTATATAACTGGGGATCTTGGGAAACTGGCAACCGTAAACTTTGACAAGATAAGTCAGGAAGCAGAAAAACTGTTAAAAAGATGGCAAAATATTCCTTTATCCATTTACAGGTGCATAAACCTGGTTAAAATGTCCCTCCTACCTAAAATCACCTATCTGTTTGACAACATCCCCCTAAATTTTGAGAAAAAAGGTATACTGGCCCTACAAGGGAAAATAACGTCTTTTATTTGGGCCAATAAGGGAGTGCGCCTTTCCTGGAAGAAGCTGAGAAGGAAGATTGGTGTAGGGGGGTTAGGGCTTCCTGATTTACAATTTTACTGTTGGGCTTTTCAACTCAAAAATAATAGAATGTTGTTATTTCGCCCAAGTGAGACTTTGGTTGGGGAAATGTATAGAGCAATGCTTCTTGAATACTCAGAGGAAGGTTTTTTGTATAAATTCGGGGCCCCAAAATATTTCAAGAAGGTTAGACTAAAATGCCTCAAGGCGGCGGCTAAGACCTGGTTTGAAGTTAAGTCGGCTGTAGGCATCCCATATTATAGCCCGTGGTCATACATTTGGGATTCCCCTGGCACTCCCGAATTTATGTTAGACTCCCTTGCAGAACCCTTAAGATGAAGTGGGGTAAGCAGATGGGGGCACCTGTTAGACGAAGAACACAACTTGAGTTGGGACTATTTGAATCATAAGATGAAAGGGAAAATCTCCAGATTTAAAATAGTCCAAATAAAATCATGGATGAAAAATCAAGACGGGATAAGTAAAAATTCTAACCAAATGGAAATAGACCTACAAGATCCGCGGGCAAGAAAGAAGGAAGTGGCATTGTGGTATTCACATCTACTTGCGGCTGCCAACGAAAGGGTGAAAGCTCCCTCTTCGCCATGGGAAGGATACTTGCCGGACGTCGAGTTGGAAGAGTTATGGCAAGTATCTATATCTACACTTTACATGATAGTTAAATCTGCTGCTTTAAGGAAGAACCACTTTTTTACTCTTCACAGAATATATTGGACTCCCAAAAAATTGGCAAAATTTAAGAGAAATGGTGATTCTAAGTGTAAGCGTTGTGGAAGAGCTGACGCAGACGACATACATATGTTTGCTATCTGTCCAGAGCTTGAAGCATTTTGGCTGGATGTTGGTAAGACCATTTCTGAGGTGATTGGCACTAGAGTGGAGGTAAGCACAGAACTAATTATGTTTGGGATAAGGCCGCAAGATCTAAAAACCTCGTGTCTTAATGTAAAACAAAGGCATTTAATGTTTTACCTAATTTTAATAGCAAGAAGGGAAATTTGTAAATTATGGATTGAAAGCTCCATCCCCTCGTGGCAGGAGTGGAGGCGCTCAGTGACCTTCTTTGAGAAGGTGGATAGGAGAGGACCTGGTGGTACCTCTGGGGGCACAGTATGGGATCTATTTTGTACAGAGTAAACCACCGGTCCAATGATTACACCATCTCATAGCATCGGGCCGGGGAAGTAAGTCACATAAAAGGGGGCCCAACAAACAACATCTGTTGTTAGTCTGTTGCTTGAAGAAGAAACTCCAACATACTAGGCCCCAGGGTCATCGTAAACGTGGAAGGTGCTTATTTTGAGATTGGAGTGGGTATGAGGACTAAAAAAAAAAAAAAAAAAAAGTTTTTTTTTTTTTTAAAACAGTGATATGCTTAGGATTGCTGTTTTATATTTGGTAGGCCTAACATTCTGAGCAGTCGATTAATAGTGAACCTTCAAGAGAAAAGTAAGGTTTAAGACATCTTCGGAGAAGGATTAGTGATTAGGGTACTTTGTATGAGTCTGTTTTAAGGTACAGTCAAAGTAGGCCTCTTTCTGCACCTCTGTTGGTTCTTTTTGCACATCTCTTGCATCTTTCTTCACCTTTCTTCCTCTTTCAGGACTTCTGTTGCCTCTTTCTGCATTTTTCTTGCTTCTTTCTGCACCTTTCTTCCTCTTTCTGCACCTCTCTTGCCTCTTTCTGCACTTCTCTTGCTTCTTTCTACGCCTTTCTTCCTCTTTCCGCACATGTCCTACCTATGTAGGCATAGTTAGAAATTATCATTTAAAAAACATAGAAATTCACTGAAAAAAACCACAGGTTTCAGGGACGTTATAGTTAGTTGTGCATTTCACTCATACAAAACCAGAGAAATTCGGCCATTATAGTTAGTTGAGCTAACTATAACTCACGCCCTCGCAATGCACTGCTGATGACATCACATATTACATCACTCATGACATGGTCAGTGACGGCATCTCAAATGACATCCCTGATGACATCACTGATGAAATCATCCAGTGACTGAGTGTTTCTAAAAAGTTTAAATATGTTTTTATATATATATATATATATATATATATATATATATATATATATATATATATATATCATTCCATCCTGACAGCGTCAAACAAACAGGCACCGACTCCGTGAGACATTTGGCACAGATGGCGATTTATTCCAAACAAAGGTCAGACGCGTTTCGGCGGCAGGACCGCCTTGTTCACTGCATAAAGAGCTCTGCCATTTTACAACTTATATACATGTTGAGCATTCTCCCATGGTTGCCGTAGCAACCGGAACCAACCATAGACATAAAAGCTAATCTACGGCTGTGTACCATGACAATGCAGAATGAAGCAAAAAGAAATAATATACAAATGTTTTTACAAATAACAAAAATACAAATAAATGTAACACACACATTCTAATTTGAGTTTAAATATAACACTCTAATGTATCTCATAGTGTGAGAGTGAAAAGTGTGTTCTGTCACTAATTCCCGACCTGCAAACATAATTAGATCTATATATACCAAGGTGTATTGAAGAATGAGTGGGTGTATGAGTGTCTGAATGGATGATTTAATAGGTGCATGACTGACTGTATAAGTGAGTGATTAAACATGTCTTACTAATACATGGGTGACTGACTAATCTGTATGAATGTCTGTTCAGTCTGTCAGTTGGTGTAACCCCAAGATGTTAGAGGAGTGAGCTGAGAACTCAGCCAGCAGCTCAAAAAACATGCTGAGCATCTTTGTTAAATACGCAAGGCAGGACAGAGATCTCATTCTAAATTAACTCAAAACTAATGAAGTGGAATTCAAATTTAGCAACGAACAAGATACCATTCAGAGATTCAAAGATGAACTTAAGGGACGATTGAAACAATATGAGGATGACATCAAAGCGAGGAAACAATGGAAATTGCATAGAGATTGTGCTGATTATGAGAGTGGCAGAACTCACATTTAGCCACAGATATGACCACCTTTACAACACACAGATCCCTAAAGATAATACCGGAACAGTGAGGATATCAAAGACTGAGACTGAATCGATCATCAGTAGCGATACTGACACAGGCATTTCAGTCACATCACCAAGTTCGATCTCAGGAAGTGAACACACTGGACAGCCTACAACTTTTTTAGATGAATATCGGCTACTCAGGAGGGGCACATTAACAGCAAGAACAACACCGACATCCAAAAGCGGAACAAGAGTAAGAGGACAACTGGGCAGGGGAAGAGGAAGAGGCAAAGGAGGAGCCGGCGGAGGAGAAGACAACTCAAACAAAGGGAACGGAAGAGGAAGAGCAATGGAGCACACTGGAAAGAAAGCAGGAAGCTCCAAGAAGCGTGTGTAATGGATGACGAAATGGTATTTAAAACCATCATGAATCTTACAGACTGTCCCTTGTCCAATTTGGAAAAGAGAACCCTTGCTTAGGCCTCTTGTTCTACCCATTGTAACCTTTCAACTATTCTGAAACTCGCATTGATATGTACAAGTTCATTAGAAAACTCAAACTACAGAAATGGCATAGCCTCAAGACAACCAAGCTCACCACAAACAACAAAGAGTGGGATGGAATGGATATCACGTTAAATTGTAGTAGTCGTCCTGCATCTGACCTCACAGTAGGAGATGTAGACACTCTTCTTACATTAGAGGAATTACAAGCAGAGACAGAGCCTGCACTTGGGATACATTGAACAGTCTCAGACATATAGATGTCATTACTGACCGGGCAGATTCAACGGAATTAAAACAGCGGTCTGTATTTTTTCCCAACATGTTGCGCGACAATATTGACAATTTTCATGAGATGGTCTCAAGGGATCTCCTCAAATTTAGACACCGCAATTGGATTAAATGTGACACGCAACGTAATCTCTCTGCAAAACAGAGAGTGTGTATTAAGTCTCTAGCCGAGGACAGTAATATCATCATACGCCCGGCAGACAAAGGTGGTACTATAGTTTTCATGACTAGGGATATGTACATTACTGAAGCTTTAAGGCAACTCAATGACACTAGATTTTATGTTAAAATCAACAAGGAATGCGACAATGACAGTATTTTGGAGATTTGGAGAAAACTTACAGAATGGAAGGACAGGGCATAGTTGAATGGGAAGAATTCTGTTTTCTCAAAAGAGATTTTCCAAAATTGCCCATTTTATATCTCCTTCCCAAAATTCATAAAAACCATACATGTCCCCCAGGAAGACCCATTGTATCCTCTATGGGTAGTGCATTGAAGAATATATCCAAATATGTTGACCACTTCCTTATGGAGTACTAACTACCCTACCGTCATATGTCAGGGACACCAAGGATTTCTTATCTAAAATAGAGAATATCACCTGGAAAGAAGGTTTTTTGCTCATTACTCTAGATGTTAACTCCCTCTTTACGATCATTGATCATGACCTTGGCATCAGGTCCTGTTATCACTTTCTGAAAAATAGGCATATAGGATATTCGGAGCATACCAACATGATTTTGGAAATGATCAAGTACTGTCTGCAGAACAATATTTTCATGTTTAATGGTATCTTATTTAAACAGGTATTCGAGACAGCCATGGGGACATGTTTTGCACCCAGTTTCGCTAACTTGTTTCTGGGGACATGGGAGGAAGAAATCCGCTCAGAGTTAAATGACCCTACAGAATTTGGACAAGTGGCCCTTTGGCTACGTTACATTGATGATTTATTCATAATTTGGAAAGGGAGTGAGAACAGTGCTAGAACTTTCATTGACAAACTCAACCAAAATAATCTCAATCTGAAATTGACTTACAACATGAGCAGGGAAAGTACTGATTTTCTAGACGTTAGAGTGGAAATAGTTGATAACACCATACACACGAAACTCTTTCACACAGCAACAGCAGGAAACAGTCTTCCCCATGCTCAAAGCAGCCACTTGGATAATTTGAAATGGAGTATTCCGTGCGGAGAGCTCCTTAGGGCAAAGAGAAACTGTAATACTGAAGAGGCATTCTATATTGAACAGGAAAGCCTGATTTCTAGGTTTAGGGAACAAGGTTATCCGATTTGGGTCCTTAAGAGAGCCATATCATAAGCAAGCAAAGTGAATAGATCCCATACCCTAACTGAATGAAAAGAGGAGAACAATGGTTCCAATGACACCAGGGTCATATTGACATACAATGCCAATTCACAAGGAATTCACAAAATTCTTGCACAGAACTGGGATATACTTACCTGTGATCCGGTAATCGGGCACAAATTATACAACAAACCCACAGTCACATACAGGAAGGGACGCAGTTTGAGGGATATCACTATGCCCCACCAATCCAATCTACATAACCTGAAAGGCTTTTTTCCATGCGGGCACTGTAAAACATGCCACAATAGCTATATGAAGAAGGTGTAAACGACACCTAACACCAACAACAACAACAAAAATCACTCAATTTCTTACCTGCAGTTCCACCTTTGTGGTGTATGCCTTGGAATGCCCCTGCAATCTCAGATATGTGGGGAGCACTTCACTTATGGTGAAAAAGAGAGTATTAGACAACATAAACAACAAAAATACTCACTACCCAATAGCCAGACACTTTCAGGACTTCCATCCGTCAAACAGCTCCCTTTTGAGTTATTTTGCTATTGAACAGATACATCCTAGCCCTAGGGGAGGGAACGGGGCACTCAAGTTACGTAAACGAGAATCCAAATATATATTGGGGCTAGAGACCAAATTTCCAGGAGGGCACAACATTGATGAGGAACTGGGAATACACCTCCATGAAGAGTGATGTGATGGTTGATGTTAATGTCTGTTTGCTACTATCATGATAAGCTCTATTGGAACAATATATATATGTGCTCTCATCTGTTAGAGTTTTCGGACTCCTATTGATAAGAATATGTGTTATTTAGGTTTTACTGTTGTTCATCTGTATTTTATCCTAGGAGGAAAGGAAGGGACCCACGATTGGTTGAGGACATATGCATGGGTTCCCTACCCTTTTCTTTGTGAATTTGTAACATCGTTGTTTCTCATCTGAGAGATAAGAAAAATCTTCTCCTTTTCTCTTAAATATTTTTATGATGTTTGCATTTTGCTTGTTTCACATGTCTTAGGTTTGGGGTTTGCAAAACACATTTCTTTTTAATTTTTTTTACCTCATACATTCCTGATACAGGACTATGACCATATTGAGATACATGTTGCGAATAGCCACTTTAGGGTTATATGTTGCATATACCATCATTGCTTTTGCATTGCTTTTAGGTTGTCTGTATAAGGAGGGGTTAGCATTACATAATATTAAGATGATGCCGTAGCCACTTGGCTTATAGTCTGTGCATGTCACCGTTGCAGTTGCATTATTGCATTGTCATTGGGCTCTATATAGCCACTTGGCTTATAGTCTATGTAGGTCTTCATTGCATTTGCAGTGTTGCATTGCTATTAGGCACTATGTATAAGGAGGTGCCAGCCTTTAAATCCATTTAGGTGGCCACTAGGTTGGTATAATGTTTATATTATTACACTGGTGATGTATACTCTGACAAAATGCAATCTTTATTCTGGTACCGCAGACAAACAATACCCCACTTTGGGCTTCTCCACTAATTTCTTATTTCAAGCATTGCATCCTGTAGGAAAGTGCCCCTTTTCTTGCATGGTTGCCCCCACTTTTTGCCTAAATGTTGATGTACTTTGACTGAGTGTGATCTGGGCTCCTGCCAACCAGGTACCCATGGCTTATGTTCTTTCCCTAAACTGTACTGTTGCAAAACCCAATTGGCAACTCTCTGGCCACATGTAAATCCCTTGTAAACGGTTCCACAGGTACCAAGGGCACTGTGACCAGCGAAGGCCTCTAAGGACTGCAGCACTTATTGTGCCACCCTCAGAGGCCCGGTACCTTTACACACACACACTGCCATTGCAGGGTGCGTGTTTTGGTGCAGAGCAAAGTGAAGAGTTGACATGCCACACAGCCCTGTATGCCATGCCTATAACCCACTACCCTGGCATAGGTAAGCCACCCCTCTAGCTGGGTGCACTATACCAGTGGTGAGGGTACAGGTGCATGAGCCCTGTACTCCTACAGTGTCTAAGTAAATTCTTAGACATTGTAAGTACAGTAATGTCATAAAGAGTATATGGTATGGGAGTTTGTCATTACAAACTCTACAGCACCATAATGGCTTTACTAAAAACTGGGAAGTTTGGTACCAAACTTCTCAGTACATTAACCCCTTCTGTGCTCAGGAGGGCTGGGAGCCGTCCTGAGCCACGGTGGGCATGTGCGCAGGATGGCTCCCGGCCGTCCTCGCACATGGCATCTGAGGGATTTATTTTCTGCCCCAACAGCCTCAGGAGCTGGGGAAGAGCTTCTCCAGCTCCCGAAGCTGTGTAGTTGATTTCCCTGAAATGACGATCAGCGCGTAATTTAAGTGAAATCGAAACTGAAATCAGCCCCCTGAGCACATAGAAAGTCAGGAGAGGTATCGTTGGAATGAGGAGAATCTCCCCTTTCAAATGGTACCCCTCCCTAGTGGATCCCTCCTTGGGGATTGCCCCAGGAGGGTGATCCCCAAGCAGGGATCCACCCACTAGGTACCAGGGAGGGGGAGAGGCCCCTTGGGCAAGGGCCTTGTGCTCCCCCAAAATTAATTGGGCAAAATCAGTCTTTCTGCCCCCCTGGGGGGCAGAAAGCCCACTAGAGGCCAAGGATTTTTTTTCATTCAATTTAGGGGTGGGGGCTGCCCAAGATGGGCATGCCAATGCCCCCACCACATAACATTAGAGCCTTTCTGCCCCCGCTAGGGGGCAAATGTGGGCAGTAGCCCCAATCTGCCACCCGGGGGGGCAGAAAGCCCACTAGAAGCAGGGATTTTTTTTGTTTATTTGATTTAGGGATGGGGCATCCCAATGCCCCCAGCAAAGTAAGGTATCATTTTACTCAGGAGACTGAGTGGAATGCTGTGTGGTAGGACATTCGTGCTGGCACGGTGATCCCACGCAAAAATATGTGGAAAATTTGATTTTTTTCTGCAAAATTTGAGATTTGCAGGGGATTCTGGGTAGGAAAACGTTAGGGGATACACGCAAGCCATACCTCCCTTGACTCCACTGGATGTCTAGCTTTCAGAAATGTGTGGGTTTGGTAGATTTCCCTACATGGCCGCCAAGCCCGGGGCCAAAAACCCAGGTGCCCCCTTGCACAACAAGGTCATTTTGTTATTGGTAATTTTGATGTTTCCTCAATACGTTTTGGGCCCTTGCCTGTCTCGGGTACTTAGCCCACCCACACGAGTGAGGTTCCATTTTTATCGGGCGAACTGGGGGAACGCTGGGTGGTAGGAAATTTGTGTCAACCCGGTGATCCCACAACTTTCCCACACAGAAATTTGAGAAACATCTGATATTTTCGGCTAGATTTGAGGTTTGAAGGGGATTCTGGGTAGGAAAACGTTGAGGGGTCAATGCAAGTCATACCTCCCTGGACTACCCTGAGTGTCTAGTTTTCATAAATGTGTGGGTTTGGTAGGTTTCCCTAGATGGCCGCCAAGTCCGGGGCCAAAAACCCAGGCGCCCTCCTCGCAAAAACAGGTCGTTTTGTGATAGGTAATTTTGATGTCTCCACAATAAGTTCTGGGCCCTTGCCTGTCGCGGGTACTTGGCCCACCCACACGAGTGAGGTACCATTTTTATCGAGAGACCTGGGGGAACGCTGTGTGGTAGGAAATGTGTGTCAGCCCGGTGATCCCACAGCTTCCCACACAGCAATTTGAGAAAAATGTGTTTTTTTCTGCTAAATTTGAGGTTTGCAGGGGATTCTGGGTAGGAAATCGTTGGGGGATCCATGCAAGCTATACCTCCCTGGACTCCCCCGGGTCTCTAGTTTTCAGAAATGTGTGGGTTTGATAGGTTTGCCTAGATGGCCGCTGAGCTGGGTGCCAAAAACCCAGGTGACCCCCCTTGCGAAAACAAGTCGTTTTGCGATAGGTAATTTTGAAGTCCCCACAATACGTTTTGGGCCTTTGCCTGTCGTGGGTACTTGGCCCACCCACACGAGTGAGGTACCATTTTTATCGGGAGACTTTGGAGAATGCGGGGTGGGTGGAAGTTGGTGGAGTCACACAGATTCCAGAACTTTCCATCACAGAAATGTAGGGGAAATGTGTTTTTTTTTTACAAAGTTTGAGGTTTGCAAGGGATTCTGGGTAACAGAACCTGGTGAGAGCCACACAAGTCACCCCATCCTGGATTCCCCTGGGTGTCTAGCCTTCAAAAATGTATAGGTTTGCTAGGTTTCCCTAGGTGCCGGCAGACCTAGGGTACAAAATCCACAGCTAGGCTCTTTGCAAAAAAAGGGTCAATTTTCACAGTAAAAATGTGGTGTGTCCATGTTGCATTTTGGGCCGTTTCCTGTCACGGGCACTAGGCCTACCCACACAAGTGAGATACCATTGTTATTGGAAGACTTTGGGGAATGCAGGGTGGGTGGAATTTTGTATGTCCACGCAGATTCCAGAACTTTCCATCACAAAGAATGTGAGGAAAATGTGTTTTTTTTTAGAAAGTTTGAGGTTTGCAAGGGATTCTGGGTAACAGAACCTGGAAAGAGCCACACATGTCACCTCCTCTTGGATTCCTCTGGGTGTCTAGTTTTCAAAAGTGTATAGGGTTCTCTAGGTTTCCACAGGTCCCGGCAGAGCTAGGGTTCAAAATCCACAGTTAGGCACATTGCAAAAAAAGGGTCAGTTTTCACTGTAAAAATGTGGTGTGTCCATATTGCGTTTTGGGCCATTTCCTGTCGTGGGCACTAGGCCTACCCAGACAAGTGAGGTACCATTTTTATCGGAAGACTTTGGAGAATGCAGGGTGGGGGGAAGATTGTGGATCCAGGCAGATTCCAGAACTTTCCATCACAGAAATGTGAGGGAAAAAGTGGGTTTTGTTTACAAAGTTTGAGGTTTGCAAGGGATTCTGAGTAACAGAACCTGGAGAGAGACACACAAGTCACCCCCTCCTGGATTACTCTGGGTGTCTAGTTTTCAAAAAATTATAGCTTTTCTAGGTTTCCCTAGGTGCCGGCAGAGCTAGGGTTCAAAATCCACAGCTAGGCACATTGCAAAAACGGGTCAGTTTTCACTGTAAAAATGTGGTGTGTCCACATTGTGTTTTGGGCCATTTTCTGCCCCGGGCACTAGGCCTACAAACACAAGTGAGGTACCATTTTTATCAGAAGACTTTGGAGAATGCGGGGTGGGTGGAATTTTGTGGATCCACGCAGATTCCAGAACTGTCCATCACAGAAATATGAGGAAAATGTGTCTTTTTTTACAAAGTTTGAGGTTTGCAAGGGATTCTGGGTAACAGAACCTGGTGAGAGCCACACAAGTCACCCCATCCTGGATTTACCTTGGTGCCTAGTTTTAAAAAATTTGTAGGTTTGCTAGGTTTCCCTAGGTGCCGGCAGATCTAGGGTTCAAAATCTACAGCTAGGCACTTTGCAAAAAAAGGGTCAGTTTTCACTGTAAAAATGTGGTGTGTCCACATTGCTTTGTGGGCCGTTTCCTGTCGCGGGAACTAGGCCTACCCACGCAAGTGAGGTACCATTTTTATCGGAAGACTTTAGGGAATGCGAAGTGGGTGGAATTTTGTGGATCCACACAGATTCCAGAGGTTTCCATCACAGAAATGTGAGGAAAATGTGTTTTGTTTTTTTACAGAGTTTGAGGTTTGCAAGGGATTCTGGGTAACAGAACCTGGTGAAAGCCACTCAAGTCACCCCATCCTGGATTCCTCTGCATGTCTAGTTTTTAAAAAAGTATACGTTTGCTAGGTTTCCCTAGGCGCCGACTGAGCTAGGGTTCAAAATCCACAGCTAGGCACTTTGCAAAAAAAGGGTCTGTTTTCACTATAAAAATGTGGTGTGTCCACTTGGCGTTTTGGGCCATTTCCTGTCACGGACACTAGGCCTACCCACACAAGTGAGGTACCATTTTTATCGGGAGACTTAGGGGAACACAGAATTGTAGAGCAACTGTTATTACCTATTGACTTTTGATGCATTTTTGCCTTCCAAATGTAAGACAATATGTAAAAAAGAGGTAACTTTGAAAAATGTCCTATAATTCACATGCTAGTATGGGTACCCACAATTTCGGAGATGTGCAAATAGCTACTGTTTCTAAACTCTATATTTTGTTCCCATTTCGGAAATACATAGGTGTCTTTGATACCTAGTTTTCACTCTTTATATTTTACCAAATGAATTGCTATATACCCAGTACACAATGAAAAACCATTGCAAGACGCTGCTCAGTTATTGGCTCTGGGTTCCTCGGGTTCTTGGTGAACCTACAAGTCCTTTATATCCCCAAAACTAGTAGGGTCCAGCAGATGTAACAGTATATTGCTTTTAAACACCTATCTTACTTAGCAGGAGTGACAGGTGAAAACGTTGGCACAAATGGCTGTTTTTTTCAACTCATTTTCAATGTTTCTTAATTTCAACTGTTAGTTTCTATTAAAAAAAACCTTAAGTAATCTGACCCCTTGCTGAATTGAGAATTCTCTCTACTTTCCAGAAATGTATAGCTTTCCAGGATCCATTTTTGCTTTCACACCCATTTCTACCACTAACTGGAAGGAGGTTGAAAGCACAAAAAGTAGCACAAATAGGCTATTTCCCATAAAAATGCCAAAACTGTGTAAAAAATGTTGGTTTTCTGACAGAAGTCTGCCTGTCCCTGAAATTTGGGAATATGGTGATTTCAGCACCACAAACCCTTTGTTGATACCATTTGCAGAGAAAAAAACAGATGCTTTCTTCTGTAGCACCTTTTCTCCATTTCCCCCCCCCCAAAAAAAAAATATGTGTTTTGGCTAATTTCTGGGTCCTCTCCAGGGGAATCCACAAACCCTGGATACCTTTAAACTCCCCATGATGTTGGAAGAAAAGGACGCAAATTTGGCGCGGATACTTTATGTGGACAAAAAGTTACAGGGGCCTAAGCGTGAACTACCCCAAATAGCCCAATAAAGGCTTAGCACAGGGCGGGAAAAGGCCTAGCAGTGAAAGGGTTAAACCCACACTGATGCCAGTGTGGAATTTATTGAAAAATGCACCCATAGGGTGTCTTAGAGATGCCCCCTGAAAAATTACCTATCACTAGTGTCCTGGCTGAGTGGCTGCTCGCTTAGCTGCCACCACCAGACAGGTTTCTGGACCCCTGGGTCGAGAGCCTACTGCTTTCGGGGTCCTGAAACAAAGCACATCCTAGAATGAGGTGCAAACCTCCTCCCCTAGGATTGGCAGGGTCCACGTAGGGGAAGCTTCAAAGGCCTGTCACATTGGTGAGCTACCCCAGCCATTTGCTGCTCCCAGCAACTGCCCCGCAAGTTCTGACCCTCCACTTTGGGCAGGAGAATCAGCAGGAAAAACCAAGATAGGGAGGGAGGTGTTCCCAACTTTGCCAACCCCTTGCCTCAAGTGGGGGAGGTGAGGTGAAGCACAGCCCTCAGTCCCCTCCATCTTGCAGATGGGGGGACCCAGCCAATCAGAGTGAGCCTCATGCCCCCCTCCCATGAGAGGGTGACATAATAGGGGGTGTACTCACCCCAAGGAAGGGACCCATTGGTCCCGACCTGTACCTACCTGTAACACCCCTAAATTTAGTATTAAGGGGCAACCCTTAACCTTGCCTCCTCAGCCCAGAGCCGAAAAGAAGAAGCAGAAGAAGAAGGACCAAACAGCCACACAGAGAGAAGAAGAGGAGGACACCAACTTGCTTGGCCCCAGCCCTACCGGCCTGTCCCGACCTCAGACTCCTCCAGCAGAACCTCAGTGTGTCCTGCAGCCAGAAGTCCTCAAAAACCCAGAGAACCTGCCCTGCCTTCGCAACCAAAAAAGGACTTTGTCTCCTGTGAGTACTGGAATTGTCAAAACCAACCGACTCGGACTCCGGCTGATTCCGTGACTCTCTGCCACTCTGCTCCCGGTGACCCGAGCCCGAGTGGCCCAATACCTTAAGGAGGTTCCCCCAGTAATTCTAGCCTAGATCTCAGTGATCCCTGAACCTTTAAAAGTTCCTAAGCCAAGCCTGCAGCCAACAACTGGAAGGTCCCCTCAACCGCGACCAAAGGCGACACCCTGATGACTCCGTAACTAAATCGATCCAAAGAGACCAACAGTGAGTGTTTGACCGACTCTGTCTACGAAAGCTTACGGTCACAGGATGACGACTCCCAAAGACCTCATTTGCCTCATCAGCCGCTGACGGATTCTGCAGCATCAGCCAAGATTGCATTCTACACCTAGCTGCCTCTGTTCCGCAGGTGGTGTAGTTCTTGTATTGGCCATTGGGCCCTACAGTGCTTTTGTTTTCACAACCAGTGGCCTGCTCGCCGCAGTCCCCAAACCCATGACCGTGCTTAGCCCGTTGGCTAACGTGTGGTCCCTGCACTCAGCACCCGGCCGCCTCTGTGCCGCTGGTGGTGCGACTTGAGAGCCCATCAGACGAATCCTAATCACGGCCCCGTAAACCCAGTTATGTTTTCTCAGGACTAAGTGTTTATCATGAGTAATACTGCAAATCTGTACTTATATGTCAAAACGCATTACCTGCTTTTCCTCACTCTAAGGAAATGTACCAGCCTAGTATCTAGAGATACCTGGCTGTGTAAGAAAAGTAACTGAAAAATAATTCTGACTATTGGTGATATCATGTATCTAAACTGTAACCAAACCGATTGCACTCTACTGCATTTCAACTGTATTCAACTGCATTATTCTTGCAAAGTATTATAACTTGCCTGCACCAGGCCCGGCTTGGTTCTAGAAAATAAAATATAACTAAATAATATTTTTATTCAAACAAAATTGGTCTAAGTTCAGTCTCTGAGTGTGTGACATCATTTCTTGCCTGAGTGTGTACAATAAATGCTTAGCACTACCCTCTGATAAAGCCTTACTGCTCGCCCACACTACCACAAATAGAGAGTAAGGTATTATCTACTTTTACCTCTGCCTACCTTTGGGGCTCCACCGGACTCTGTGCACACTATACCTTGCTTTGGTATAGTAAATACAGAGCCAGCTTCCTCCACATCCTCTCTCATATTAACCTTTATACCAACTTACTATTCATTTTATATGATAAAATAATTGGTTTATTTAAGATGTTACAATTGTTTTCTCTCATGCGTAACAGACTAAAATACCTGTTCTTATTTGTGTGTAACATGTAGATTGGCCAGTTAGGCACTTGCTTAGTATATATATTTGCATCTTCTAAGATGGCAGCCAAAAAGAATTCATTTCTTTGGGAATTTTCTGAGCAGTCCTTTGTCTCTGTCAAATCAGGATATGTATGGTTTGTTCACATTACAATCCTTGGGTGATCAAGACTGATGACAGTCAAAACGCATAGCAGGATTGAATAAACTCGTTCTTCACTGCACGTTGACTACCTGAGTGTGCGCCCTCTATTTGGATTTCTTTTTGGTCTTTAATGACGGTTTACTCTGCCGGTAAAGCGCACCACCTTCCTTAGGGCCGAGTGTTCTGGAAGGGGCTAGTTGTCTGTGAGATATATATGTATACACACACACACACACACACATACACATATATATATATATATATATATATATATATATATATATATATATATATATATATATATATATATATATATATATATATATATATATATATATATATATATATACCACGCTCTAAAGAATAACACCAGCACTCGCAGGGGGTAAATCCTCTCTCCGGATTTAATGGCACAAGTCAAAACAACAAACGCGTTTCAGCTGTACGCCTTCCTCAGTGTTGGCGGCTGCTGCGCACAGACCTCGTAATTTATACGTCATTACTGGCGACTGATTGAGGGTCAGGCAGGTATTCGACATTGTGACGCCAGGCATTAAGATCACATTTCATGTTGTTGCCATAAATCAAAACGTATACAAATTCTAATTCATTCATCACACGGAATGGCAACAATGAATATCAGAGCAATGCTACAATGTTTACAAGCGTTTCATGTGCGGACCTGTCTGACATGGCAATTACCGTAAAGTCAATACTTTAGAAACGCGCGCCCTTATTTCAAATTTTCTCCCTGAATGAGCCAAAGGATATTCCGTAATGTGCACTCTTTGCTCAATAACTGCACCTATGCAACAATATTTAAAAGCACAGTACATCGCGCGTAGACCTTACTGCCCATTCAATCCCTGAATGGGTAAAGACGTTATTTTGTGTTACACACTGCTCACACAATTGGGCCCTGTATGGGCTTATACACCTGAGTGATCACTGGGTAAAACTCCTCACATGTTTTTGAAGTTCTAAACTGGCAGAGTATATATCCTCTCCTTCCCTCTCTCGACCCTCAACTGACTCTTATTCCAAAGTGCTATACATATTTACAAGTGTACCCCCAGTTCCTCCCCCATGTTAAGTCCTGTCGGTGCTTTAGTAGCCATATCTAGAATGTAGCGTGATTCCAATCTTCGCAAACGTTTCTCTCTATCCCCTCCTCTGAGATCACGGGCCACATGGTCCAGGCAAAAGTATTTAACAAGTTTCCAGTTGCTGTTATGATGTAACTGAAAATGTCTGGCAACTGGATAACTATTGTCATTGTTTTGAATGGCTCTTTGATGTTCTAAGACACGAATCTTCGCTGGATGTACGGTACTGCCCACGTACCTTAGGCCACAAGGGCAGACCAAACAATAGACTACAAAGGCTGTGTTACAGTTCATGAATTTGGAAATACGTATCGGGTCTCTAAGACCTTCAATCGTATATGTAGTAACTTTATTGCAATTTGCACAAGCCTTGCATTTGCCACAAGGGTAAAAACCTACAATACCGAGGATACCTCTCTGTACAGGTTGTAAATGACTTCTTACCAAATGGTCTTTGATAGAACGTGTCTTCCTAAAGGTTAATGATGGATGTGCCGGTAGATCTCGACCTATAATGACATCAGATTTCAGAATACTCCAGTTGGTTTGTAATATTTTTCTAACCCTGTTTGCCACACTAGAGTAGTTCGTGATCAATCTGAAATTCTGTGTCATTGCTCTATCTGGTTTCTTAGGCACATCCTTAAGTAGGTCGGATCTATTTTTTATATCTGTTTTCTTCCATGCTTCATTGAGGATTCCCTTCTTGTACCCTCTCGCTTTAAACCTCTTGATGCTTTTAACAGCTTCATGTTGGTAATCCCCTTCCCTGGTACTGTTGCGTTTAATACGCAAAAGTTCCCCATAGGGGATTGTTATATCGTAGGTAAGTAGTTCCAGTAGTCTTGGTTAGGTTACAGATGATAAGTTTATTGATCTTAGATGTTCAGATAGGTTTTCCAGTATAGATGTAATAAAGCCCCACCAGGAGCAGCTTCTCTGCTGCTCAGCCCAGGATCCAACTGACAGTCCCACTCACAGCATACCCAACATTCCAATGACATCACATTCACACTAACATTCTACTCTCACTGACTGAACAGCAGAGGCAGAGAAACAGGGAAGATGTAAGGTAGAAACCTAGATATAACACACCTTCCCTCTTTATAAAATGAACAAAGAGAAAGCAAATATAAATAGTAACATTGCAGTAACATCACTGTAATACTGAAGAAACTTGCCAGAAGAAGTATAGCAAATTGCACATAAGTTATGAAAAACATGCTAAAATAAGCAAGTAGAAAGGTGATGTAAAAGGAAGCAATAAGTAAAAGAAATTGCAAAATATAAACAGTAATGCAATGAGTAAACACGAAGATAGAGTAAAGGAAATCGAAAACTAGAAAAGACACACATCTCCTTCCTTAGCAGAGCAAAAAATGAAGCAAGAAGTTTCAAAAGGAAGGAAATTGTAAAAGAACGTACATACATGAACAAGAAAGAGGTATACCATGAAAAATTAACAAAGAAATAGTGCACCAATGTAACCACCACAACCACACCAACTGGCCAGACTGGCGAGGAGGATGGAAACACTGAACACAGCAGGAAGAAGGAAAACGACAAGAACAAGTGTAAGCAAAAGGTGACCAGCACCCAAAACAGAAAGCAAGCAAAGGTGAATTACAAAAGCAGGAAGAAAAAACACCCAAACAGAAAGCAATCATAAGTAAATAACGGGTGACTTACACCCTACCAGAAATCAAGCAGAGGTGAAAACACAAAATAGTGAATCCCCAAGCAGAAAATGCAAGGAAAATGCGATCTGGGTGAGCTGCACCACACGTAAATCAAAAGTACAGTCACACCTCAAGTTAGACCATGCATGAAAATGCAAGGAAAATGCGATCTGGGTGAGCTGCACCACACGTAAATCAAAAGTACAGTCACACCTCAAGTTAGACCATGCATGAAAATGCAAGGAAAATGTGATCTGGGAGAGCTGCACAACATATAAAGCAAAAGTACAGTCACACCTCAAGTTAGACCACATATGAAAACCTGCGCACAATAAAACAAAAGCACTGAAAGTAAAATCGTGTTAAGAATCAGAGGAAAAAAGAAAAAATGCTCCAGGGAAAGTGCGATCTAAGTGAACTGAACTACACAGCAAATAAAATTCAGTCACACCTAAAGTAGACCACGTATGAAAGTGCAAGGTAAATGCGATAAGGGAGAGCTGCACCACTTAGAAAGCAAAAGTACAGTCACACCTCGAATTAGACCACACATGAAATTGCAAAGAAAATGGGATCTGGGGGAGCTGTACCAGGACACAGAAGAGAGAAAATAGTACGTGTTAAGTGGTAAGTAGACAAACCCTCAAGAAAAAACGCAGAAGCTGAAGTCTGTAATAGCTGAATTGTACGCCTACACACAACCCGCAAAGAAGAGGTAATTACGTAAAATATAAACTGCGCAGTAAGTCTGTAAAGACTGCAATGAGTAATGTAAACTCAATAAACAACAAGAGAAGTATAAACTAGGCCTTAAAACTGAAAAGGTAAAGCACCCCAGTCACAATAGAGTACACACATATTCATGCACGTGAACTGAATGAAAACAATGACTTAATAAGAGGAGTGCATAGGAAAGTATGTAAGCAGAAAGCATTAAGAGAGGTGGTAAACAGCCTCAAACACAGTATAAGGAGAATGGACAAGCAAATAACTCAACAGCGCAAAGGTACGCTGTACACCTGACAGGACGAGAAAAATCTCAGGCAAATCAAGAATACTTCAAAAATAAACTCTAGTGCAGTACAAGGAAAGAGAACACTCAGAATCAGGAATATAGAGAATAAAACCCAGAAACAACGAACTTAATGAACACAATACAATATAAAGAATACATTGCAAAGTATGAATTAGTCAAATACGAAAGCAGGAGACAGCAAACACCGGTGAGCAATATCTCACCCGGGTTCTACATCCAGTGAAGGAACAGAAATAATGGTGTCTGCCGAGCACAGTTCACTGCCAGAGTGGAGAACGCAGAAACTTGCAAACGAAGAAGAAAACACCTTTGAAAATGATTCCTCACGCGTAAAGTCAGCATAGCGTCCACTGCCAGCTCAACGACAGTAACGACAAAACATGGTCAGCAATAACGTGTAAAGCAGAGCAAAGTAAGCTGTATCGATGGTGCCTACCGCAAGATGGCGGCACGTTCGGTGACGCAGTGCTGGGTGGTTGTAGGCAAGTGCGTGCACCCAAAATTGCTGCACGGTAACGCTGAGACGGAGAAGGATTCGAAAGCGTCACTGAAGATCAGAGGATCCACGAGAAGGTAAGAGCGCGTGCTGAGCATGGCACGCGTTGTTTTTCAAACCACAACAGGACGGTTGAACTGCCAAATGTAGAGGGGAAACCGAGGCCCATAATTAAATCAATTATGATTTACCTCAAAATGTTCACAATACTTGCCACCAAACAGGATCCATGTAAAGTGTCAGCGAGTAAGCAAAGCTCAGTCTCTGGGGTGTCCAAAGTTGATTCTTGGCATAGTTGATGCTAGTCACTGGTTCCACAAAAGCATCCCAAAATACACAACGGGTTTGGGAAGTGCTCGCAAAATGAAGAGAAGGTACACCTCTGATGTAGAGCCAGGGTACATCGGCAGTTTGTATGGATGGCGCTTGCTCAAAATTGCTTGCTGGGTGCAAACGTTAGTGTTTCCCATGTAGAAAGAGTAGGTACACAGGATGAGGTACAGGCAGTATTTGGCAGACAAAGGCAGCAGGAATCAGGCAGGAAAAAGATGTAGCAGGAAACATGCGTCCTGTAAAATGGGTTCTTAGATATAGTGCCAATCTTTGAAGATGCCGGGTCCACACAATGGTAGAAATTTTAAAGTAGCAGGAATCAGGTTGGAAAGACATGTAGCAGGAAACATGCCCAGTAAGAAGCAGGCAGTAGAAATCAGGCAGGAAGAAGCAAGTAGCAGGAAATTTACGCCTTGTCAATGGGCTGTCCGGTGAATGTGGACACTGGTGGGGCGGGAGGGCGTAAGATCCTTAGGTAAGTTCTTTTTTAAGTAAAATCTTGTATAAAAGTACCTTTTCAAGCTTGAAGTAAGTCCTCACGCATGGTTTTGAATCCAACTCGTCGCCAATTTATGTTATATCGTAGGTAAGTAGTTCCAGTAGTCTTGGTTAGGTTACAGATGATAAGTTTATTGATCTTAGATGTTCAGATAGGTTTTCCAGTATAGATGTAATAAAGCCCCACCAGGAGCAGCTTCTCTGCTGCTCAGCCCAGGATCCAACTGACAGTCCCACTCACAGCATACCCAACATTCCAATGACATCACATTCACACTAACATTCTACTCTCACTGACTGAACAGCAGAGGCAGAGAAACAGGGAAGATGTAAGGTAGAAACCTAGATATAACAGGGATGCTGTTCTTTAGGTTCTCCGGGTGACTGCTCCTAGCGTGCAGCACTGAATTTCCCGCTGTGGGCTTTCTAAATAGAGCTGTCTGTATTTTACCATCTGCTACAAAGACTCTCAGGTCTAAGTAGGTGACCTCTATCGAACTAATGTCACTAGTAAATTGAAGGTTAAGATCATTCCTGTTTAAGTAATCAATGTACTGGATTGCTGATTCCTTGTTTCCTCGCCAGATCAAAAAGAGATCGTCAATATAACGTCTCCAGCTGATGGTTCTTTCTACCCAGTGATCACAGGTATCTGCCCATGCGGCCTGCTTTTCCCACCAGCCAATGAAGAGGTTCGCGTAACTGGGGGCGAAGCAGGCTCCCATGGCACTACCATGTTTTTGTCTATAGATCTGGTCCTGGAATGTGAATATGTTGTTATGCAAACAAAATTTCAAAAATTCAATCAACATTTCATTGTGTTCGACAAATTTCAGGGGACGATTCTTCAAGAAATATTTGATGGCAGCAATCCTGACCTCATGTGAAATGCTAGTGTACAAACTAGCTATGTCTAGGGTTATCATGAGGAAGTCAGATTCCCATAGTGTCCCTTCAATATGCCTCAAAAAGTCCTTCGTGTCCCTAGTATACGAGGGCAGTTCAAGTACAAAGGGAAACAGATAGTAGTCAATGAATTTAGACATGTTCTCAAGAAGGCCCCCAATTGATGAAATTATTGGGCATCCCGGTGGATTCACCGCATTTTTGTGGACTTTCGGTAGATGGTAAAAAGTGGGGAGTCTCGGATAAGGTGTCAATAGGAAGTTATACTCCTCTGTTGAAAGCATTCCGTTAGTTCACCATTTCAAAATCAATTGTTCATACTGTATTATGCTTTTCATCTATTCGCTGGAAGTGATCGGCAGATAATTTTCTCGATTATTTAGTTGAAGGAGAGCTTCATTGCAATAGTTAGTACGTGTTTGCAAAACTACATTGCCACCCTTATCTGAGGGTTTAATCACAATGGTTGCATCCATTTTCAAGTCCTTGAGTGCCTTCCTCTGAGCTTGTGTGAGGTTCCATTTATTTTCATTAGGTCCCACTCCGCTCTCTCTTAGTTTCAAAAGATCCTGATTTACTTTTTCACAAAAGACGTCAATGGTGTCAGTTGGGGTCTGTGGGTAAAATTTCGAGGTGGGTCTAAATGGACTTGGTGATCTTTCTTGATTGATCCCAAAGTTTGCCACTTGTTCGACCTCTTCTTGAGATGTTACCTCCACTGAGCTCCCTTCATTTCCCAATTCCTCCATGACTGCAAGTGTTTCTAGATCTTTTCCACTTAGAATATCAGTTCCTATGGGCTAAGTTGACATAGCATTAGTTCAGGACTCAAAACCCTTCATTTTGAAAAACTTGAATAGTTTAATCTTCCTTGTGAATTTAAAAACGTCGATCCTAGTTTGGGCGTATTCGAATTTACTAGTAGGGCAGAATGTAAGTCCCAATTTAAGGACAGATTCACTGAAAAAACCACAGGTTTCAGGGACGTTATAGTTAGAAATTAGCATTTAAAAAACCTTAGAAATTCACTGAAAAAACCAAAGGTTTCAGGGACGTTATAGTTAGTTGGACATTTCTTGCGTACAAAACCAGATACAGTCGGCCGTTATAGTTACTTAAGCTAACTATAACTCGCGCCCCCGCAATGCACTGCTGATGACGTCACACATTACATCATTCATGACATGGTCAGTGACATCACTGATGACATCACTGATGACATCTCAAATGACATCACTGATGACATCATCCAGTGACTGTGTGTTTCTGTAAAGATTAAATATGTTTTATATATATATATATATATATATATATATATATATATGCTAAGGTGTATTGAAGAATGAGTGGGTGTATAAGTGTCTGAATGGATGATTTAGTAGGTGCGTGACTGACTGTATAAGTGAGTGATTAAACATGTCTTACTAAATGCATGGGTTAGTGACTAAACTGTGTGAATGTCTGTATCAGTCTGTCAGTTGGTGTGTGAGCGGCTGCATGGGTTGGTGAGTAGCTACATGAGTGTCTATATGGGCAATTGATTGGTTGTCTGAGTATCTGCATGGGTGCCTGAGTGTCTGGGTGGGTGGGTGGGGGGGTGGTGACTCTGCATAGATGTGTGAGTGGGTAATTCACTGGGTGTATGTGTTCAAGAGTGCATCTGTGAAGGGCTGTATGGGTGGGTGAGTGTGTGTATGGGTGTGTTGGTGAGTGAATGGATGTCTCAGTGGTACATGTGTGAGTAACTACATATGTGAAAGGCAGTATATGTGAGTGTTGGAGTATATAAATGACTATATGTGAGAGTGAGTGATTGTGAGAGTGGCTGTATGAATGAGTGTGTGCTTGTATCAGTGATTGTATCAGAGAGTAAGTATGTGTTAGTATCTGTATGAATAAGTAAGGTGGTGTGTGTATGACTGTATAGGTGAGTAAATGGGAATGTGATTGCTTGTTTGCATGACTGACTAGGTGTGTGAGTAACTCTGGATGAGTGGCGGTGTGTGAGTGTGTGTATAAGTGTATGAGTGCATATGATAGTGCTGTATTGATGAGTGACTGCATGTATGAGTGGCTGTATGGGTGAATGAGTAGATGTGTGTGTAGACCTAGGAATTAGTGAGTGGGTATGTTGTAAGTGGTATCGGTGTGTCTATGGTTTCGAAAATGGTAGTCTGTATTTTAGAGTGGGTGTATCAAAGGTTATATTAGGTTGTGAAGAGGTGAGTCAGATTATCACGTGGATGATGTCATCAGTGATGTCATTTGAGATGTTATCAGTGATGTCATCAGTAATGTCATCAGTGATCTCACTGACCATGTTATGAATGATGTAATATGTGACGTCATCAGCAGTGCATTGCGGGGGCGTGAGTTATAGTTAGCTTAACTAACTATAACAGCTGAATTTATCTGGTTTTGTATGAGTGAAATGTCCAACTAACTATAATGTCCCTGAAACCTGTGGTTTTTTCAGTGAATTTCTAAGGTTTATTAAATGCTAACTACTAAATATAACGTCCCTAAAACCTGTGTTTTTTTCAGTGAATTTCTAAGGTTTTTTAAATGCTAGTAACTAACTTTAATGTCCCTGAAACCTGTGGTTTTTTCAGTGAATTTTTAAGGTTTTTTAATTGCCAATTTCTAACTACGCTTACATAGGTAGGACATGGACAGAAAGAGGAAGAAAGGCACCGAAAGAAGCAAGAGAAGTGCAGAAAGAGGCAAGAGAGGTGCAGAAAGAGGAAGAAAGGTGCAGAAAGAAGCAAGAAAAATGCAGAAAGAGGCACAGAAGTCCAGAAAGAGGAAGAAAGGTACAGAAAGAAGCAAGAAGCAAGAGAAGTTCAGAAAGAAGCAACAGAGTTGCAGAAAGAGGCCCACTTCGACTGTACCTTTCCACAGACTCATACAAAGTAGTCTAATCACTAATCCTTCTCCCAGGATGTCTTAAACCTTAATTTTCTCTTGAAGGTTCACTATTCATTGACTGCTCAGAATGTTAGGCCTACCAAATGTAAAAGAGCAATTCTAACCATATCAATGTTGTAAGTCTGACCAGGTTTGTGAAGGTATGCATGCGCGTGTCTCTGCTTTTACCTAGTGACATGTTACATAAAAATAAACATACAAATACTTGAATACCTGTGTTTCAAACAGCATACTCTGTAATTTGTGTGCAAAAAGGTGTTTGTATTCCTTTCTGATCATACTACAGGGCACATGGGTATTCAATAGAATATTTGAGGGGCTCTATAACACCTATATACATTAGACATGTCTGCTTGTGCAACCGAATGACAGAGCAGAACTGAGAAGATTTGACCACCTATAGGAGAAGCTACCCGCTTTTTAAGCTACCATCTTCACATGCATAACACATGTGAGAATATATGTACAAGTAGACATATACCTCAGTCACGAGAGCACGCAGACCTTTAAACTTGACAGCTTGCACTTCCCATTTGAGTACAGAAAGAGGCGAGAGAAGTACAGAAATAAACAAGAGAAGTGCAGAAAAAAACAAGAGAGGTGAAGAAAGAGTAAGAGATGTGCAGAAAGAGGCAAGAGAAGTGCAGAAAGAGACAAGAGAAGTACAGAAAGAGGCAAGTGAGGTACAGAAAAAGGCAAGAGAGGTGCAGAAAGAAGCAAAAGTGGTGCAGAAAGAGGCAAGTGAGGTACAGAAAGAGGCAAGAGGGGTGCAGAAAGAGCAATAGAAGTGCAGAAAGAAGCAACAGAGGTGCAGAAAGAGGCTAGAGAACTGCAGAAAGAGGCAAGAGAGTTGCAGAAACAGGCAAAAGAGGTGCAGAAAAAGGGAATCGGGCTACAGAAAGAGGCAAGAGAGGTGCAGAAAGAGGGAAGAGGGGTGCAGAAAGTGGCAAGAGGGGTGCAGAAAGAAGCAAGAGAGGTACAGAAAGAAGCAAGAGAAGTGCAGAAAGAAGGAACAGAGGTGAAGAAAGAGGCAAGAGGGGTGCAGAAAGAGGTAAGAGAAGAACTGAAAGAAGCAACAGAGGTGCAGAAAGAGGCAAGAGAAGTGCAGAAAGAAGGAACAGAAATGCAGAAAGAGGCAAGAGAAGTGCAGAAAGAAGCAACAGAAATGAGGAAAGAGGCAAGAGAAGTACACAAAGAGACAAGAGAGGTACAGAAAGAGGGAATATGAGTGCAGAAAGAGGCAACAGGGGTGCAGAAAGAAGCAAGAGAGGTACAGAAAGAAGCAAGAGAGGTGCAGAAAGAAGCAACAGAGGTGCAGAAAGAGGCAAGAGAAGTGCAGAAAGAGGCAAAAGAACTGCAGAAAGAAGATAGAGAGTTACCGAAACAGGCAAAAGAGGTGCAGAAAGAGGGAACAGGGGTGCAGATAGAGGAAAGAGAGGTGCAGAAAGAGACAAGAGGGGTACGGAAATTTGCAAGAGAGGTGCAGAAAGAGGCAAGAGAGGTACAGAAAGAGGCAAGAGAGGTGCAGAAAGAGAGAAGAGGGGTGCAGAAAGGGGCAAGAGGGGTGCAGAAAGAAGCAAGAGAGGTACAGAAAGAAGCAATAGAAGTGCAGAAAGAAGCAACAGAGGTGCAGAAAGAGGCAAGAGGGGTGCAGAAAGAGCAATAGAAGTGCAGAAAGAAGCAACAATGGTGCAGAAAGAGGCAAGAGAGGTGCAGATACAGGCATGAGAGGTGCAGAAAGAGGGAACAGGGGTGCAGAAAGAGGCAAGAGAGGTGCAGAAAGAGGGAAGAGGGTACAAAAAGAGGCAAGAGGGGTACAGAAAGAAGTAAGTGAGGTGGAGAAAGAGGCAACAGAGGTGCAGAAAGAGGCAGGAGAGGTGCAGAAACAGACAAGAGAAGTGCAGAAAGAGGCAAGAGGAGTGCTGAAAGAAGCAACAGAGGTGTAGAAAGAAGCAAGAGAAGTGATGAAAGAGACCAGAGAGTTGCAGAAAGAAACAAGAGAGGTGCAGAAAAAACTCAAGAGAAGTGCAGAAAGAGGCAAGTGAGATGCAGAAAGAGGCAAGAGAGGTACAGAAGGAGGCAAGAGAATTGCAGAAAGAGGCAAGAGAGTTGCTGAAACAGGCAAGAGAGGAGCAGAATGAGGAAAGAGGGGTGCAGAAAGAGCCAAGAGGGGTGCAGAAAGAAGCAAGAGAGGTGCATAAAGAAGCAACAGAGGTACAGAAAGAGGCAAGAGGGGTGCAGAAAGAGGCAAGAGAAGTGCAGAAATAAGCAACAGAGGTGCAGAAAGAGGCAAGAGAGGTGCAGAAAAAGGCAAGAGATGTGCAGAAAGGGGGAAGAGGGGGTAGAAAAAGGCAAGAGGGGTGTAGAAAGAAGCAATAGAGGTGCAGAAAGAAGCAAGAGAAGTGCAGAAAGAAGCAACAGAGATGCAGAAAGAGGCAAGAGGGGTACATGAAGAGGCAAGAGAGGTGCAGAAAGAGGCAAGAGAGGTGCAGAAACAGGCAAAAGAGGTGCAGAAAGAGGGAAGAGGGGTGCATAAAGAGGGAAGAGGGGTGCAAAAAGAAGCAAGAGAGGTGCAGAAAGAAGCAAGAGAAGTGCAGAAAGAAGCAACAGAGGTGCAGAAAGAAGCAAGAGAGGTTTGCACACCATTAGTACAATTTAACACCCACATTTAGCAATAAGTAACAAGTGACCATTCCAGCTTTGCAAAGGGCGTTCCACCACGCTGTAACACGTGTCACTGCATTTTTGGTAACATTTGAACGAATTTAGCTAGAAAAAAGGTTTTCTTTTGTTATTATGTGGCAGATAATGGATTATATGGCAAATGGAGAAAATGTATAATTATGTGAAAATCGGCGCTGCCGAACAGTCGCATAATTCAAGTTACCCTCTTCATACCTCTGACTAGGTCAACAAGTGCTCCTTTGTGGTTGCTTCTTTTTTTGTGTCTTTTTAAATTTATAGTTTAGCTTCTATGGAAACGAGGAAGACTAAACCTGAGGTTACCACTCCACAACACAGACTACCATACCACATAATTACTCTCCATAACACATAATCCCACTCCACATAACTCCTATACACTAAATACCACATACTTTCTATCCACATAATTTTACTGCACAACATACCACATAAGTCCCCTACACACAACGTACATCCACCCCACTCCAAAAAACCGGGGGTTAATCATAAACACCACGAAGACAAAACTAATGACCTTTAACCCACACAAATTGTTTAGGAACAACTTCACCTTAGATGGGATTAGACTAGAGAGGGTTCCTACTTTTGATTTCCTGGGGATCCGTCTATCTGAAAAAGTGCACTGGCGACCCCACCTTGATAAAATGCTCCTAAACCATAAAAGGGTTACGGGGGCACTGAGCCGAGAACATCGCTCATCTTATAGCAGACCTGTTGCTCCGTCCCTTACTGTATACGGAGCCAAGGCCGTTAGCTCAGCTCTTTATGGTGCCGAGCTATGGGGCTTCGAAAACCTTGACGAGATTAGTAGATCGGAAAACAAATTCTTCAGAGACTTGCTCATGCTCCCATGAGGAGTTCCTCTAACCCCTTTGTTCTGTGACCTGGGTAGGCGCCACTTTAGAGACCTGGCCAAACTCCGACCTCTGCTCTACTGGGCCCGTCTCAGGAGGACCCCAGAATTGGCGAACTATGCGGAGGCACTTACAGAATTAACGCGTATTGACAGCAAAAAAGAGATCAAATGGATCTCCAATGTCAAATCACTATTAACTGCACTTGACCTTAAGGACTCTTGGGACACCCAAACCCCACCAAGCAAAGAGGACCTCAAACGGTCCTACTGGGCCTGGCTTGATGCCAAGGAACTTAACAACCCTGACAAGGGAAGACTCACGGAGGAGTTCTTCCAACACAAATACCATAGAAGCCTAGAATCATATATGGATACCATTCAGGTCCCGAGAGACAGGTCACTGTACATTCAATTCAGGTTTGGCACCCTCCCAGTTTGTGAATTCACCGCAAAATGGCTTCCACCTTACCGCACCACCGCTGAATGTCCCTTGTGCGGCTCGGAAAAGGAGAGTGTTGCCCATCTCCTGTTCGCATGTCCCACACACGCTAGCGCTAGATCCAGGTGGCTCATGCCCATATGCAAACAACTAGGCACCCTAGATCACAGAGTTGCTTTACGCATACTGAATTCGGACACAAGCACCCTGTATGCCTGTGGAGTCGCTAAATTCTTGGGATGCGCATGGTTAAGCAGGTGCAGGGCTTTACAGAGGGCAGCTACCTCCGCCGAAGAGTAGTTGACGATTCCGACGGGTAGGGCCAAGGAGCCTTAGCATAGAACATCTGAGTTTGGTTCTGTTTAGTACTTGTATAATTGTATTTATTTTAAACTGTATTTTACGGAATTTAGAATCACGAGAAAATAGCTTTATGTTTTAACGGTATTAGAATTTTAACTATGTCTTTTTATCGACTGTATGTATTTAAATCCTTCTTTCATCTTTTATCTCTATTTTGATACACCTGATGAATTGGTCGATGCTTTTATGATATTTATATCGAAATAAAGCTATTTTGATTGATTGATTGATTACATTTACAACGCCAATAGCTCTAACTCTCACAAATACGAGACCTATTGCATTGCAAATGCTTGTTTAACTAGTAGTTGCGTTTGCAGAGTGGTGGAGAAAGGGGGCTGGGCCTTCAACAAGCGCTCAGGAATTCCACTAGGTAGGACTTACAGGAGGTACCAGGAGTGCTTCTTGGCCCCCAAAGTCCCTCAGGATTAAAGTGGACTTCATCCCCCAACCAGTAGTGTGGCAGGAGGCACGTTTGCAGAGTGGTGGAGAAAGGGGGCGTGGCCTCCGAAGTCTTCTTAGCAATCCCACTGTGTGGGACTTACTGGAGGTAACAGGAGGAGTAGTTGACCCCCAAGGACGTCCTGGGGGACCAACTATCCCTCCTATTACCTCCAGTAAGTCCGACACAGCAGGATTGCTAAGTTCTCATAGCAGGCCACGCCCCCTTTGCCCACAACTCTGCAAAAGCGCTCCCTGGTGTGCTCTTGGATGGGGATTAAAGTCCCATTGCCTCTTGAGGGTCCCTGGGGGCCAACTAGCCCTCCTGTTACCTCCAGTAATCCCACACAGCTTGATTGCTGAGAGGTGGACACAGGCCATGCCCCCTTTCTGCACCACTCTGCAAACATGCCTCCTGGTGCACTTCTGCTTGGGGGATGAAGTCCAATTTAGTCCTGAGGTCCTCAGCACACAAGGGGACTCCATCGCCCCACTAGCAGTGCGCCAAGAGACGCGTTTGCAGAGTGGTGTAAAAAGGGGAGTGTTCTACTACCACCTCTCAGCAATCCCTCTGTGTGGGGCTTACTGGAGGTACCTGGTGGGCTAGTTGTTCCCTAAGGACTCTCACCAGTGAAGGGGACTTCATCCCCAAACCACAGTGGGCCAGGAGGCGCATTTGCAGAGTCGTGCAAGGATGGGGCGGGTCCTCCAGCGAGTTGCTGGTTTCATTTTTTTTATTTTAAGAAGGGGGGCTGTGTGGTCCCCCTTCCCTTGACCCTTACCCCTCCTATTACCTCCAGTAGGTCCCACACAGCAGGATTGCTAAGTTTACAAAGCAGGCCATGCCCCCTTTCCCCACCACTCTGCAAACACACTTCCTGGCGTGCTCTTGTATGGGGATTAAAGTCCCCTTCGCTGCTGGGGGTCCTTAGGGGCCAACTAGCCTATCTGATACCTCCAGTATGTCCCAGATAGTAGGATTGCTGACAGGTGGACACAGGCCTTGCCCCTTTTCTCCACCACTCTGCAAACATGCCCCCTGGTACGTTCTGGGTAGGGGGATTTAGTCCCCTTGAATCCTGAGGGTCCCTGGGGGCCAACTAGCCCACAAGGTACCTCCAGTAAGCCCCACACAGCTGGATTGCTGAGAGTGGTCCGAGGCCATGCCCCCTTTTTACACTACTCTGGAAACACTGCTGCCCGGGGGATGAAGTCCACTTTAACCCTGAGGTCCTCAGAACACAAGAGGACCTCTTCACCCCCCCACCAACTTAGAACACACCAGGAGGCGCGTTTGCAGAGTGGTGCAGGGAGGGGGTGAGGCCTCCGGCGAGAGGCCAGCTTTTCTTTTTCTTTTTTTTGTTGAAAGGAGGGCTGTGTGGTCCCTTCACTTAATATTTTTTGGGCCCTGGGGACCCCATCCCCCAGGGCCTGGCCCACTTAAAAAAAAAAAATTTAATGGGAGGGGGGCGGCGTGGCCCCCCTTCCCTGGGCCACTTTTGGCCCTGGGGACCCCATCCCCTGGTGCCAGGCCAGCCTTTCCTTTTCTTTTTTATTTTGGAGGGGGGCCGCGTGAGGCCAATTATGGCCCCGGGGACCCCATCCACTGGGGCCTGGCCAGCCTTAATTTTTTTTAATGTATTTTGGAGGGGGTTGCGTGGCCCCCCTCCTGAGGCCAATTATGGCCCGGGGACCCCATCCCCCGGGGCCTGGCCTTACATTGGGGACCGTGGGGGGAGCCCCAATGCCCCTGCGGTCCCAGCCGGCTCCCCGCCTCCTGCAGGAGCCAGCATTGCTTTTGGACAAGGGGAGCTGCTGACATGCAGCTCCCCTTGTCCAAAAGCAATCTGCTTTGCTTCATGGAAGCGAGAGCAGGTTTCCTGCTCTCGCTTCCACGAAGCAAAGCAGAAGTTTGCAATGACAGGGCGGGAGCCGTGCTCCCGCCCTGCCATTGCAAACTGCAATGTCCCGGGGGTGGGCACCTCAGGACATTGCTGGAGCCGGCCCTGGGGGGTGCGGGTCCCCAGGGCCATGGAGGGCTCCAGGAGGGGGGCCGCACGGCCCCTCTCCCATCATGCACATTGCCCCGGGGCCCCCCACACTAATTATTTCTAAAAGCCCCCGGGAGGTGGCGGTCCCCAGGGCTTGAGGGGGCCCATGAGGCCCCCTGCCCATATTTTTGTGAAGCCCCGGGGAGATGGCGGTCCCTGGGGCTTGGGGGGGCCCACGAGGCCCCCCGCCCTAAAATAAATAAACCCCCAGGGAGGTGGCGGTTTCCGGGGCTGCAGGGGGGCTGCGTGCCCCCACACATTATTGATAAAGCCCTGGGGAGGTGGCAGTCCCCAGGTCTGCGGGGGCCCCCGCTAATTTATTGGACATTATCCCCGGGACCTGGCCCACCCAGGGGCTTAAAGAAATGAAGCGCAGCTGGATTCACGCACCCAGCGTGACTCCTGCCGAAAACATTTAAAAAAATGCTTTTTTGGCCCTGAGCAGGCCTAGTGGGTCAGGGTGTTTCTACCCTGCCCCCTTTTCTTGTTTTTTATCTTTTTTTTTTACTGTTTTCTTGTGACTCGGTTTTACTGAGTCACAAGATGGCTGCCAACACTTCTTGGTTTGGAGTGTTGGCAGGCAATAAAAATGAAGCTCGCGCTCGGGAGGGTTCGCGAATCCTCCTCGGCCACCAGATATTGATATTTTTATTTTTGAATTTCTCAGGAACTACTGAACCGATTTATACCATTTAAAAAAAAGGTTGCTTTCTGATCGAAGAGCTACCTTTTTGCCAAATTTGGTGTAATTCCGTTCAGCAGTTCGGGCTGTAGCTTTGTCTAAAGTTTCCTATGGAAATGAACATAGTGAAAACGTGTTTTGAGACCATCTTTTTTCTCGGCCCCCGCTTGACGAATCACCCCGAAACTTTCAAGACAGGAGCTGACCTGAGTGACCCATTGGTTTTGAAACTTTCGCGAAGATTCGTCAAACGGCGCCAAAGATATTGGCAAAAGAAAAAAACAAGGTCCTAACTATAACTACCTACTGGCGACCGCCAGTAGGTAATATATATATCTCCAAACGACCACTTCATTAAAAAGCAATCCACAAGGACACAGCGGGGAATTTTTCAGGAGACTCTTTATTCACCGGTTACAGCTTTGCATAATACATTTCCGCATGTCCGCCTTCTTCAGATGCTGCTGTTACCCCGTTGTCACCTCCTCCCTCCTTTGAACTTCATATGGCGCTCCCATTGGTGGGAGATCAGCTGATCCTGCTGCATTGAGGACAAGGCAGTCAAATGATAGACTGCAGTTCCCAGCATGCATCTGATGAGGTAAGTGTGGCAGCAGGATTCGATGTTACTCATGTGGGCGCTGCTGTTTGCCAAGCAAAGGGTGGGCCGTGTAGCAGCTGGTGATCATGTAGTTAATGGTGTTCAGGGCTCCCTCAAGTCCCCTAGTCCAGCCCCAAAATTGAAACAAACCGGGCCGTGAGGTGAGCTGAAATCATGCTCACCTCCCCGTGCAGTCACAGGCTGCCAATGGCAGCAGCCACTGGCGTGGTTCGTTCTCAAGGCGGTCCTGGATGAATCAATCACTTGATTAGAAAACAGTTCATGTGCCAGTATTATCCAGGACGCTTGATAGATGGGTCCTTGTCTCGCGTTACTGGCAAGCGCGACAACACATCTCCAAACGACCACTTCATTAAAAAGCAATCCACAAGGACACAGCGGGGAATTTTTTGGGAGACTCTTTATTCACCGGTTACTGCTTTGCATAATACATTTCGGCATGTCCGCCTTCTTCAGATGCTGCTGTTACCCCGTTGTCACCTCCTCCCTCCTTTGAACTTCCTATGGCGTTCCCATTGGTGGGAGATCAGCTGATCCTGCTGCATTGAGGACAAGGCAGTCAAATGATAGACTGCAGTTCCCAGCATGCATCTGATGAGGTAAGTGCGGCAGCAGGATTCGATGTTACTCATGTGGGCGCTGCTGTTTGCCAAGCAAAGGGGGCCATGTAGCAGCTGGTGATCACGTAGGTAATGGTGTTCAGGGCTCCCTCAAGTCCCCTACGTCCAGCCCCAAAATTGAAACAAAACCGGGCCGTGAGGAGCTGAAATCATGCTCACCTCCCCGTGCAGTCACAGGCTGCCAATGGCAGCAGCCACTGGCGTGGTTCATTCTTGAGGCGGTCCTGGATGAATCAATCACTTGATTAGAAAACAGTCCATGTGCCAGTATTATCCAGGACGCTTGATAGACGGGTCCTTGTCTCGCGTTCCTGGCAAGCGCGACAGCACATCTTCAAACGACCACTTCATTAAAAAGCAATCCACAAGGACACAGCAGGGAATTTTTCAGGAGACTCTTTATTCACCGGTTACAGCTTTGCATAATGCATTTCGGCATGTCCGCCTTCAGATGCTGCTGTTACCCCGTTGTCACCTCCTCCCTCCTTTGAACTTCCTATGGCGCTCCCATTGGTGGGAGATCAGCTGATCCTGCTGCATTAAGGATAAGGCAGTCAAATGATAGACTGCTCTTCCCAGCATGCATCTGATGAGGTAAGTGTGGCAGCAGGATTCGATGTTACTCATGTTGGCGCTGCTGTTTGCCAAGCAAAGGGGGGGCCGTGTAGCAGCTGGTGATCACGTAGTTAATGGTGTTCAGGGCTCCCTCAAGTCCCCTACGTGCAGCCCCAAAATTGAAACAAACCGGGCCGTGAGGTGAGCTGAAATCATGCTCACCTCCCCGTGCAGTCACAGGCTGCCAATGGCAGCAGCCACTGGCGTGGTTCAATCTCGAGGTGGTCCTGGATGAATCAATCACTTGATTAGAAAACAGTCCATGTGCCAGTATTATCCAGGACGCTTGATAGACGGGTCCTTGTCTCGGGTTACTGGCAAGCGCTACACCACATCTCCAAACGACCACTTCATTAAAAAGCAATCCACAAGGACACAGCGGGGAATTTTTCGGGAGACTCTTTATTCACCGGTTACAGCTTTGCATAATGCATTTCGGCATGTCCGCCTTCTTCAGATGCTGCTGTTACCCCGTTGTCACCTCCTCCCTCCTTTGAACTTCCTATGGCGCTCCCATTGGTGGGAGATCAGCTGATCCTGCTGCATTGAGGACAAGGCAGTCAAATGATAGACTGTAGTTCCCAGCATGCATCTGATGAGGTAAGTGCGGCAGCAGGATTCGATGTTACTCATGTGGGCGCTGCTGTTTGCCAAGCAAAGGGGGGGCCGTGTAGCAGCTGGTGATCATGTAGTTAATGGTGTTCAGGGCTCCCTCAAGTCCCCTATGTCCAGCACCAAAATTGAAACAAACCAGGCCGTGAGGTGAGCTGAAATCATGCTCACCTCCCCGTGCAGTATATATATATTTATATTTATATATTTACCAACAATAGACTCCTCTCACAGCGCGCTCTCGACCGGTGCTGGTCCGCAGAAAGGAATCGAATTCCGCTTTAATTTTTACCACCAAAGAAATTTGACTCGCACTCCAGGGGTTTGAGTTGAACGGCTTATTTAATCCAGATAATAGCCATCACCATCACCAGTTTACAAACCAACTGGTGATGGTGATGGCTATTATCTGGATTAAATAAGCCCTTCAACTCAAACCCTAGAGTCTGAGTCAAATTTCTTTAATGTTAAAAATTAAAGCGGAATCACCAGTTTACAAACCAACTGGTGATGGTGATGGATATTATCTGGATTAAATAAGCCCTTCAACTCAAACCTTTGCAGTGTGAGTCAAATTTCTTTGGTGGTAAGAAAAAAAATATATATATATATATATATTGTGAGAAAAGCCGAGTGAGGCTGAAACGCGTTGGTGGAGTGAAGATCTGTGAATAAACTTCAACGTAAAGTCTGCTTAAGAGTGCCGCATCCTTTGTTTTGCAATCAATAACATTGGGCCAGGATCCGGCCCCCATGCAGAGCACCCGCTGCTGAGCGCTTTCGGAACTGAAGGATCACTTTTGGGAAAAAAAAATATATATATATATACACACACATATGACAAAGAGGCGCCTGCCATTGTATAGTTATAATTAGGACTTAATTACCACAGGAAGAGTGTTTTTTGGTTTGCTAACAACTTTGTTGCCGTTTGGCAAATCTTCATGAAATTTCCAACATAAAAGTTCATCCACTTCAGCTACATCCTGCAAAGATTTAGGGTGATTCCTCAATTGAAGGATGAGAAAAAAGGGGGTCCCAATGCTCAATTTCCCCATGGAATTTTTATAGGGATCTTTGAACAGCACAACAACCAAAACAGCTGAACGTAATTACACCAAATTTGGAAGGAAGCTACGGCGATAATTATCGCTAAGCGCAGTTAGCGCTAGGATAATTATCGCCGGCTATCGCAGGTTTCTATCGCGGAGATAGCGTGCTATCAGCAACGCTTATCTCCAAAGCGATAGAAACCCTGGAGAACAGTGTGAATATCGCTTGAAAACAAGCGATATTCACACTGTGACCAGTGTTAGCTTGGCGATAGGGCGAGGGGATTTAGCCATGTAATCCACCTCCCATTGGATTACATGGCTAAGTCAGGGTGGGACCAGGCGTTAACAAACCAGCGCTAAACGTGTTTAGCGCTGGTTCGTTAATCACCTCCCCTGCCTCGCTAATAGGTGATAGCGACCTTAGCGACTGTTTCCAGTCGCTTTTAGGTTGGGAACGCCTACTTTGCATGCCATTAGCGATAAATATCGCTGGCATGCAAAGTGGCACCCAACCCGGTCGCTATCGCCTAGAAGCTGTCGCTAACAGTAGTTAGCGACAGCTTGCTAATAGGGCGTTAGAATTATCGCCGCTTTAGCGGGAAAAAGTCCCGCTAAAGCGGCGATAATCAAGTTGCTAATATGCCCCCTAGTTCTTTACACAGAAAGCATGCTTTTTGTGATATGGTGATATGGTGTAAATCTATTCAGTAGTTTTTGAGAAATTAAGGTGCAAAATATTTGTATATCTGGAAGGATAGGGTCATGAGAGTCTCGCGATAGTCTTGCTGTCACAACAAATTAAACAATAGAGCCATCTGATGTGCCTAGAGGCATTTTTTTCTCCAACAGTGTTCTCGCAGATGTAAAATACTCCTGCAAGTTCCACAGGAGATCCTGCTCTGATTGACTGGCCGCAACATGAAGAGAAATTAAAAAAAAAGGTATAAGCAGGCAGGGTAGGGGTAGCCTGACCCCTTGGACCTTGGGAGGGGGTCCCTGAGGGACACCCTTGGGTCCAACTAAAAAAAAATGTGTTTGATTTCCGCGATCCTGCAGGTGTCCCACAGGAGCCAGCCTAGCCCCTCAAACTCCTACAGGAGTTTGACAGGAGTGCTGGCTCCCACACCATGCTTTGCTTATAGCCTCACAGATTGCATTACTCATGACATTTCAATTACATCATTGATTACATCACTGATAACATCTCAAATGACATAAATGATGGCAACACTGTGTCTCCCCGAGACACAGGCATAGCGGCAAATGTCAAGACGGGCATCTGGTCGATCTCCTTTCTCTTGGTCACCAAGGAGATGGGGATGTCACAGAGACAAAAAATTAAAGAGAATGGTGGAGATTTTAAGTTGAGTCAGCCTACTGGGGGATGAAGGCCCTAAGATCAAATGTACATGTGGGAAGGGGATCTATGTATGCCACCCACATCACTGTTGCCCCGCACCCACCCAGGGGGACTTGGACCCCCTTGTTGGTTTAATAGACTTCCAGAAGCTATGCTTGCCCATTCCTAACCAGTCCCCCTGCGGGACTGAACTTTGTTAGAGCTTTTGGGGTCCTTTTGCTCCTATTGGCTCATTCTGGTCACCAGGAGGCCTCCCTCCATGTCTCCCGTCCCATTCACATGGTCCTGGGTTTCATGGTCTGCTGACCCTGCCCCCTTATGTGGCCTTTAATTTTTTTACAGGAGTCAAGTAATAGCTCCCACAGCATATTCTCCATGTTGTGGCCAGAGAGTCAGGATCCAGAGTACATCTACGCACCAACAGTCCAGATATGTCTAACTTTTTAAAGCATTAAGTCCATCTTGACACCAGCGCACCTGGGGAAAATTCAAACTTTTTGCCAAATTTGGTGTAATTCAGTTCAGCTGTTCTTCTCTATCGGAGAGCAAACATTCCTATAGTAACTAACCTGGGAATTCACAATTTTAAGACCCTCCCTTTTTCTTGAAGTAGCCAAAGTGGAGAATTTTTTTTCCGTCTGATTCACCAAATGCTGCTAAAGTTTTAAAGAAGCAAAAAATGCCATTCCACTGGAAAATATGACATAACTATACCTACACAGTGACTGAGTGATGATAGTTAGGTCAGACTTTCCATAGGAAGAGGATATTTTGTTTCGCTAAGAAATTTGGTGTTCTTTGAGGAATCTTCACCAAAGTTATATAAAATGTTCATCCATTTCAGCTCCTTCCTGGCAAGTTTCACAGTGATCCATCAAACGGGGGTTAAGAAAAAGAGGAGTATATCTGAAAACATTGATTGCCATGTTAATTCACATTGGAAATTTTGAGAAGCTATACAAAAAAACGGCTGTACGGAATTACACCAAATTTTGCAGAAGGGTAGAACTTTTTTCCAAAAGTGCGCTACTTATTATTTGGTGTAAATCCGTTCAGCCATATTCGAGAAATTCATGCTTAAAAGGTGCTATGGGTGGCCATGAAGGGATTAAAAAAAGAAGTATATTTGGACTGTTGGTGTCCAGATAACCTCCAGTTCAGCACTTTAAAGGTGACCAGTCAATCCTGATTAACCGGCCACAACCAGATCAATACATTGTGGTAGCAATTACTGGACTCAAGGACATAGTCTCTGCATCCTGAAAATTAATTAAAAAATATATAAGGGGGCAGGGTGAGCACTCCTTAAGCAACAACTGCAATACCGTCAAGGTGAACCACAAAAAGTCACTGTGCTTAACCCTTTGGTAGCTTGGAGCAAAAGCCGGCAGGCTTAACTTAGAGGCAATGTGTAAAGCATTTATGCAGCACATAAACAGTAATAAAGTGAAAACACAACACTAGAAAAATCCAACACCAATTTCGCAAACTTGAGTAAAATGTAATACGTTATTTGACACTAAATTGACAAAAAAACTGTCAGTAGAACTGGAGTTATAAATGTTAAATTTTTAAGTGAAAACTAGCGTTTAAGTAAACAAAGTGTCAACGGCGGTAATCTATTCCTGCAAGACCAGGGCAAAGTCGAACGTTATGGCCAACCGCGAAGGAGCACAGTTTGGGTACACAAGGTGTATTGGGCCCAGTCCGGTTACCTTTGGACTTAGAAGACATTTTAAAGAAAAATGTCTGAAAAGGTAATGTTCAGAGGGGCAAGGCAGCCGACGGTTTTGAGGAGGAGTCGCTGTCATGGTCAGGGAGCCACTACATGGAATCGCAGTGAAAACTACTACGTTCGGGCTTGGTCTCTTTTTTAGAAGTCTAAAATCTCCAGCAGGATGAAGCTGCAGGCTGTAGCTGAGGAGTGCTCCACTAGGCCTTATGCCCCTTCTGTGAGGAGCCGTGCACAAGAATTTATGCTGCGGAGAATGTAGTGAGAGCAACTGCAAAGTCGGGCCGACTAGTGATACACTTTGTGTAGATCGGTGAGCAGATAGGTCCCGGTCTCCTCTTGGTTCACAGGGCACTTTTTGACAGATTTTTTTTTAAGTCAGACTGTTTGGTTTTAGGTTGTTTGGGCAACTTTACCACAACTTCCAAGGGTCCAGGACTGGGTGGGCAGCACTTGGAGGGCAGGATCACTTCAGACATGGTGCAGGTTAGGGTTCAAATTGTTGGAGCTCAGAACAGGAGGCCAGCCAACTAGCCCTTGGAGTCATTCTGGTAGTCTTGGGTTGAACCAGCAAGGCAGTCCTCCAGCAGCATAGCAGTCCTTGGAAGGTTCAGGCAGGCTTGCAGCACCAGGGCAGTACTCTGAAGTACAAAGCAGGCCTCAAGCAGCTGGCAATATTCTGAAGTGCAGGGTAAGCCTTCTGAGTGTCCTCTGCAGGTCCAGGAGTGAACCCACATATGGTTATGGAATACCCTTCCTCCCTGTCCAGGCTCCAAAGGGTCTGGGGTGACAAAAGGCTAGTGTGAAGTTTTTTGTGAGTGTTCTGAGTCTGCTTCTTTGAAATGTATGTGGGGCAGGGAAAAGCTCCATCTCACACACCCTGGCAGGATTGCCCATTCTGCCAACATCTAGTCCCCCTTTGTCTCAATGTCTGGGGGGAATATACAAAGGCCAACTGGCAATTGTTCACAGTTATGTGAACCAGGACACAGCATGTAGGCGTCAAATGGTTAGGACATTAAAATGCCATCTTTCTAAAAGTGCCATTTTCAGAACTGTGACTTAAAATCTGACTTGACAAATAAAGAGGGTTTTAAATTATATTTCTTAAGACACCAAACATGACACTTCTACTTGTTTCCAAACTAAAGTTATCAGCTATTAAATATAATAAGGTAACCCAATGACATCCCATGGGAGAGGTAGGCTTAACAGTAGTGTGAAACAAATTTAGGCATTTTTCACTTCCAGGACATATAAAACTTAAAAGTGCATGTCCAACTTTTTAAATACAATTCACACTGCCCTACGGGCTGTTTAGGGCCTACCTTAGGGATATATATTAAAAAGTAAAGTGAAGGTCAGGTAAAAGGGATATTTTCCCAGGTCAAAATGGCAGTTTAGAACTGCACACAGGCTGCAGTGGCAGGCCTGAGACATATTTTAAAAGGCTACTTACGTGGGTGGCACAAAACGTGTAGTAGACCCATAAGTATCATTCAATTTGAAAGGCCCTGGGTGCAAGTTGTAAGACTTTACTAGGGACTTATAAGCAATTTTAATGTGCCAATAAGGGGTACGCCAATTTTACTATGTTTTACTGAGTGAGTACAAGCACTTTAACACTGGTGAGCAGTGGTAAAGTACACAGAGTCCTAAAGCAAACACAAATGAATTTCAGCAACTAGGAGGGGAGTAGGCAAAATGTTTTGGGGGAAGACCAACCTAAGGCTGACAGGTCTAACAGAGGTTATGAAAGGTGGTCCAGGAGCTAAAATGAGAGTACATTTTCTACAAACTCACACTATCTTCCTCAGCCATGTGAGAATAAAGTCTGACTATGTAATTATTGTTTATCATTTTTTATATTATTCTTTATGATTTTATAATGCAAGATGTTCAAAGCAATAGGCCAGACTATAAAGGTATATAATCATAATAGACGTAAGAAAATATAGCATGTTTTACAACAATCATATTCATAAGTGCCTGATAATAAGAGAAAAACAAAAGCAAAATGGGGGTGGTAAAACTCTAAATGAAGAAGGATAGTTTGAAGAGTATAACCCAATACTAATGCGGTCAATAGAGTGTGATCAATAAAGAGTATAGAGGAATAAGTAAATAGTAAGTCCTCCTCCCAAACGTTTCTACCCAGTCCATCACATTCTCTATAGTCAGTGCATCAGTACATTACTCAGGGGCATATTCTCAAGAACGTGTGATAACTACCGCAAAAGTTGCTTAACGCAACCCTTCACATCGCAGTCTATCGCGGGAAAATAACACTGTGTTAACGTGGTATTCCCAACCCTGCGGCACCATGCGATAGTAGCAGGATAACGCGCCAAATGACCGCCCAAAAATCAACGCGACACAGAAACAATGCGAAACACGAACGCGAAAAAACCTGCAATGTCCCAAACCGCGATACAAAAATCAGCGACAACCAGCCACAGGCCTGCAAATCCCACGCGTCATGCGTGAAAATGCACTATAAGAGCAACCAAAAAAAAAACACCAAAAACAAAACAAACTGCGTAGCAACATGGATGCACCCGGACCCAGTGCAGAGGACAACCCGAACCCCACAAGCCCCACGGAGAACCAGCCAGGAACCCCGTGTTCGGGGAAGGGCAAGGAGAAGAGGAAGAGGAAGACGGGATTCAGTCCGCAGGAAGACCGGATCATCGTCACGGAGGTGATAGAACACTACCAACAACTGTTCATCACCTCCACTGCGTCATTGGCAACACAAACGGAAATATTGCAGTCCATCATCACCAATGTGAATGCAGTCGGAGTATCGAGGAGGTCAATGGAGGAGGTCAAGAGGCGCTGGCATGAAGTGCACAGCCAAACCAAACAGAAACTCGCTGCCAACAAGAAGGCAGCAAAGGCGACTGGAGTTGGGAGTCCTGCGCCACAGGAGGAGCTGGATGAGCTGGAGGAAATGGTGGCCACAGTCATCAGCGTGGAGACGGTGCAAGGAGTCGGGGGTCTGGACACAGCCCGATATGACCTGACCCAACAGCATCAGGGTGAGTAACAACCAGGGACTGGGGGGACGGGGGCAGATGGGCACAATGCCACACATTCACAATGATGTGCAGCACACTGCACACCCACAATGACAGTGGAACATGTCCCCAATACCCTTGGCACACTGCAGCACACATAGAAACACCAAGTAGGCCCCCATCCACAATCTGCACAAATGGGCCCCCCTCCATATCACCAATGCCACAACCTACCCATGCACATGTGCTGAATCCCGAAAAGCAGCAGCTCTGTGAGCCACACCGACAATGCAAGTGACACTGCATGACAGATAGCATGGCTGAAGTCACAATACATGACATGGTGCACGAGACGACACTGAGGTGGCTGAGTGTGGACTACATCCGTAAAGGAGCAGGTCACACTCTGACACATCCACGTGCACCTATGACCCATGACGTCAAAAACACATCTGCAGACAAACAATGCACAAAAGTACCAAATATCTCCAGTAGCACAAATGACCCAAGTCGCAAACATCCCAGCACCCGAAAAGCACACAAGTCAAATGCACACCGACTCAAAGGGATAAGGGTCCGCCAATGCAGAGCTGCAGGGGCGAATCGCCAACAATGCAGCACACACACATAGCAATCACAGTACATCAACATTGATGACAATGTGGGACAGAGTGCAACCCCTACACCACAGGACAGAGGACACAACTGGTGCCGCTCGAGCATAGAAACTGGCCAATCACATCTGGCAATGCATAACACTGTGAGATGATAATGTACGAGTACAACCACACATCCATCATGTAGTAGAAACGTCCACTGACTCCCATCAAATAGCCAGCTTCACCAAAACAGTCACAATGTACATCGTCATACAGTCAGAATGTAAACATATACAATGCGTCAACATACATGGAACACACTGTTAACCTGCATCTCCCCTCTACATTGCAGAGGGACAATCAACACCTCCTGCAGAGCAGACCACACATCTCTTCAGTGATGATGAAGAGGACACCCTGCACATTTGCACAGACACCCTCCAACGGCTCGTGGACAGCCTCCGCACCCCACCTCCAGGAGCAGGGCAGCCCAGCTGCATCGCGGTGAGCCCACACAGGAAGTGCACACCACCACAGCTGCCTCCCAGGACCCCCACGACCAACACATGGATTTCAAACTCTGTGTGTTAGGGTGCCAGGAGAAGATGGCAGATCAGCTGCGGCTGGGTTTCGAGCTCATGGCAGCCAAACTCGATGCTATACGTGGGTGCCTGAGTCCCATCAGGGAGCACCTACAGTCCCTAACGGATACCCACTGTCCGCACCATGCTCACCAACAATCCTTGGCTGACATCGCTGGGTCCATTACTCGGTTACAAGAACTGTCTATGCAGACAGGCCCAAGCGATGACAGCACAGAGTTGGCACAGATTCAGAGATCAATGGAGACCATGGAGCCGATGCAGGATGGAGTATGGCTGCCACTGCTGAACACCAGCGAGATGTAGCTGCGTTCTTCCATGCCTTGCAGATCCTCATCTTGCCATTGCTGCCACTGAGCCTGTTGCAGGTGACTGCTGCAGGAACCTCGACACACACATATCCGCCCCCTGATGTGTCAGTGGCACACAGTGATGCAGCCCTATCACCTTCGCACCCTGATGTGTCAGTGGCACACAGTGATGCAGCCCTATCACCTTTGCACCCTGATGTGTCAGTGGCACACAGTGACGCAGCCATAACCCCACCACACACACCTGACACACCGGACACAGAAGACGTCTCAGAGTAGTAAGATTTGGAGGGTAATGACTGTGTGAGGAAGGAGGTAGTAGCATTCGTCCCCGTCATGTGGCCTGTCCCTGCCTGGTTGTGCTCTCTGCATCATGCCCTGGAACAACACCTCCCACTGTCCCCCGAAACACTCTGCGACATTCACATGGACCCCGACATGGACTGCCATATCTGCTCTGGTACCAATGACACAGCAACCCTGCGGCGGACTGCACCCTTCCTCTTCAGATCAACTTTGCCTTGCCACAAGGACTCTGGTTGGCCCACCACTGGGCAACCATGTTATGTGGGCTTGAAGTGGCCATGTACTGCTCCAGGTCCGACACCCCCCAGAATGTGAATAAAACATTCCAAATCAGAGGCAGTGGCCAAAGGCAGAAGACCAGCACTGAGAAGGCAATAGCAGCGCTCTGAGCCAGGTTAGAGCGCTCGGAGGGAAACACGCATCGCCGTTTGACAGCAATCTCAGTACAAACTACAAACTAAAGTTGGGGCTGTGGCAACAGGCACTCGGCGCCAGGAGGCGGGTTAAAGCACATACCATCAAGCCTTAAGCCCCGACTTAGAATTTGAATTTGAAAATCAAATTGTAATTTTCGTGTAATTTTCGTGATTACAGAATACAAGATCATTAACTGTGAAGGATGAGATCGGGCGAAGTCAGGCGGACTCCAAAGCAGTCCCCAAAAATTCAAAAAGTTCAGAAAACGCTTGGTATCAACCAGGGGGACAAAAGCCAAAAAAAAAAACAGACAAAAAAGGGAATAGCTACAACTCCACTGAGCCCACTAATCTCGCCGATCGCATCCCTATTCAGGAAACAGGAAATTAGAGGTAAAACAGAAATAAACAAAGCCTTTTTCTTTCTCAAAGACCCAGGGGCCGTGATTTTCTCAACACCTCGAGCCCTATCAGGTCTACCAGCGCCTCTAACTCCTCAAAGGGTGCCGCATCACAAGGGAACAGACGACAGTCCAACTGCTCAGGCATCCTTGAGACCAATAATCCTCATTTCGGACCAAACGAACCCAAGCAGTCAAGACCCAAATCAAGATTTAAGTATAAATAAACGGCAGTCACTCAAGGAGACGGAAGTGAACTACTTGGAAAAAGATGCGTCCATGGCTCGGGCGGTCAGAGGGGACATATCAATGTCAGAAGACCAGGCTGCGATCTCGAAAAAGGAACTGGAACTGGAGAAAAGTAATGCTAACGGGAGCAACCTCAAGGCAACAGTAAAAAATTCCCCTGCTGATGGCAGCAATTGGAGCGAAGAAAAAGGAAAGCAAATGGCAACGGCCGGCACATTAGATGCTTCAGGTATTATTTCAAAATCCACAACACCCTCCATTCCCACCAAGCCTCACTTCCCCAAACTGGCTTTGAGAACTGAAGCCCAGATACATAGGTCAAGTACAGACGAAGCGACTTGCCCGGAAGACCTAGAAAATTCATGGTTGAAGCTCCTAAGCCCTTCATCAAGTAAGGAGTCATCACTAGTTTTATTCGATAGTGAGACAGCGGAGGCCAACAAACCACCAAAGCAAACTGCAGTTGAACAGTCGGACCCTAAGACAAATCTGGAAAATAATGGAACAGCAATAATAGCCATCCAGAATACCAGCCAAACAGGGCCAAGTAATTCCTTGTCAGACTTAGAACAGCACACAGGCATTAAACTAACATTGCAGCAAGAGACAGCACCTAGTGTCCCAACAACTCACCCGGAGCTTCTCACGGCCGTTATAGAAACACTCCAAACATCTGCAAAGGCACTTATTTGGCAATTGGACAAACTTGACACTCAAATAGACCTAATGAACATTATCGCGCTACACATAGCAGGGATTGACACTAAATTGGACAATCTTAACAAGTTAATAACAACTGCACAATCTAAATATGCATTTGAACAAAGTCCCTGCGCTTGCGGCCCAATCATTGACAAGCTGAGCCTCCTTCCCACTCTGTTAGAACAAATACTAGCACTCAGGCAGTCAAGTTTGGCATGTACTAAACCCACAAAGGCGGAAAGTAAGACACAACCAGCCTCCCTTAAACAAACGGACAAGAAAGCAGAGGGCAATGACAACCAAAAAACTCCAGCTGAGAAAAAAGCCGGCTCTACGTTAAATTCGCCTACTTCCTCTAAACCAACTAAATTAACAACTAAATTAACAAAAAGACAAAAAAAACGAGAAAGGAAAGCGAGAAACAAACTACTAGTAGGCACCACGGACCAAAGAATCAAAGTGTTTCCAATATTTAGTACAACTAGAGAAATAGACTATACACTAAACACCACAGGCTCCTCAAAGGGAACAATGGATATGACAACTGAGCCCCCAAAAGAGTGGTCTCGAGCAACATCAGCAAGGAAGGAACATGTCCCTAAGAAACAAAAATGGATACAGAACTTGCAGTATGGAAAAAATCAACACCAAGCCTACAAAGCAGCCTCCAAATAGAGAGTGACGACGAACCAAGTCTAACAAAAAGTAATATGGGAAACCACCAAAGAAGTGAACATCACGGTGGTCCTTGGTCGACTGGGAAAAAGCAAAAAGAGGACAAAGAAGGGCCAGGAAAAACTCCTACACCGCAGGCTGTCAAACACTACGTCAAACAGGCAAAGCAGAACGAAGAGGCAAAAGGAACGACAACTGGAAACGAAGGCTTAAAATTACAACAAAGTAAGAAACAAATGAAGGAACAAGGGAACAACGTCTGGAGCCAGTTGGTACGAACAGGGAACAATCAAGTGGCCAATGTAAAAAGCAAACGAAGCCTTGAAGACCATATAGAGACAAACCCACGAGGCAAGGGCAGCAAGACCCCCCCCAATCCAGAACACTAAGAGCTTACTACCTAGCCCGGCAACAAAGACTGTTTCACCATACGGAAACCTTAGAGTCAGTATAAATAACAAGGCGGAAGCCGCCCCCTTGGAAAGTGGGCACGAGACCTGGCCAAGGGCGGAAACTCCAGGAAAGGAACTGGTTCCTCAAAGACAAGACCTCGGCGTAATTGGGAAAGAGACCAACTTGACAAGTAGGTCACCACTAACAATTACGCTACAAGACGCCGAAAAGAGTAACAAGCCCAACGGCGACAATCGAAGAATACAAATATCTTCCTTGGCGGCCACAGACCAACAAGTCAGTAACAGCAGCTCCACAAGGAGGTGTAGTAGTGAGCCTCAGCAAGGCCTACCAGTGCTTAGGGGTTCACCCTTCTCTGCACAGAGTCCTCAGACACTTAGGAAGAAGTTGGCATAGAAACTGGAATAAGAAAGACAGAGTTTATTAAACCTCATGAGGTGGAGCTAAGTTCGCACATCACCCTTCAGTAATGCATGAAGTAGCACACTGAATGGAAGGACCATGGTCCTTTTATACCCACACAGGGGCTCAAATGAAGGCGGTACAAACACAAATGCTGGTTTTAGATACATATAAGGTCATACAGAAAATGCACAGTCGACAAGTGGGTGGAGCTAACAGTTTCTACTTCTAGTAGACACATCCTGACATTTATAAACTCGGAACAGCTGCAAGCTCAACTGAGCATGTGCAAAGCAAGAGGAACTAAATATAACTTGTCTCTAGGCAGATTTCAAGAGCAGTTAACAGGAAGGTAGGACAGAGCACATGGTGAGCACATGGCAGCACATGGCAACCAAAATGGCTGCCAGAAATACAAAATGGATTCCACAAAGCGGACAATTTAGCCTCTAAATACAGGCTGTCTTTAGCCAATGCTTAACTTAAGTGCTGCCAAATTACAACAGACGACCCTTTCAGCATTGGCTGAAGACATTCGTTTATCTGGGGTAATCTAGATATTCATCCCGTACATCTATTAACATTATTTCGGCCACCTCTTTATTCAACATTTGTTGGGCCTTTGTTTCAGCAACGTTCCCTTTGGCAGGTATACAAGCAGAGATGCAAATGGAGCAAAGCATTGGACCACATTGGATACATACACAGCTTGAAAAAAGTATCAACATTACATACAGGATAGTCAGTAGCTTCCAGCCCCAAGCAGAAACAAGAGTCCAAAACCATCTAGTCTAATTCTAAGTTTCAGGGCTCTGATGTATTTCAGTGACTATCTATTTCAATTTCAGAATAGCCAACAGCACATACCTAATAAAAACATTTTCAATAGACTTTTCCAGTATTTCTTTTATGAGGGCTAGAGTATCAATTAATATACTTAAGGAAAGAGTAAAGTAACATTTTTAAACTGCTCAGATGAACTTTTCTCGTGCAGAATAAACATTACTCCTAAAAAAAATATTAATGCAGTCAGACATATTATTACAAAAACAATCCTGGCTCCGGGGGACCAGGAGGACCACACAGGGCCATAGGAATTAGGACAAGGAGCCGCAAAGGGCTGTTCCTCCTCAAAAATGGGAGGACCAAAGGGGTACATTACTAACAAAAAAAAGAGTCCTTGGGAAATTGTAGCCGCTGTACAAACCAGCCAGAGGGGAGTCTTCTCCCTGTGTCCGTTTGAGCCTCACAGGCAGGCTCTTGTTGTTCCCACGGTGGTGCTGCACAACTCGCAACTCAAGAATCACGGCCCAGTTTGAGAAGAAAAAGTCTTTCTTTCAGAATGGGGCAATCACCCCCCAGGGCAAATACCCTCAACGATCCTGTCCAGTGTCTCAGGCAGTGCACCAGTTTTCTTCACTTTAATCTAACAAGCACCAAGGGCACAGCACCTGTACCCTAAACTCAAGTCCTTCCCTAACTCCTGTATTGCACCACTGGCGCACTGCTCTTTTGTTGGGGCCACTGATTGTAGCCAATATGCTCAGGCATCCCTTGATCAACAAACAAAGGCGTAGACTTGCATTCACTTTGGGACCAGGACTCAAGGCCTGAAGCAACCCTTGTTTCAAAGGGGGTCACCTCAAGCAAAAGCCTCCTTGCCGTCCTTATCGGTCTGTGACTCTCTCAGCTGGGCGGCATCAAAAACTGGATCCACAGAAAGATTTCTTCATCCTGATTTGTGACCCCGTCTTTCGCCCAAGACAGTGGCAGGGGTACACACTTTACGTCCCAGTGCTTCCGGCCTTCACTGAGGTCCTAGTTGCCAGCAACGTCTGTGCTGGTTCCCTTTATCTTGACTGTAGGCTGGACTGGTGCTGACTCCCAGGCTGGATCTGATGTCCGGGCCCCTCTGGCAATGGTTGTAGGGCAGCAAATATCTATTGGTGGGCAGAACAAAAAGTCTTTAGACAAGGCATAAAAATAATCTATCAACAGAGAGGATAGTCTCAGAATACTCTCTTAGTCCTGGGGCCCCATTCATTAGCAAGGCACCCAAGAACCACTTCATCTTATCTGAGAATAAAAAAAACACCCTAGACCTATTGGCAAGTATAAAAGGAACGTTTTGGTGAACTGACAAGAGTAATACATCACCCAATCCCAAACAGCCAAGGAAGTCTGTGTTCATTTACTAAATTCTGAGGAAAAAAGAAAAACAATACAGACATACTCCAAATCCTTACATTTGTATATTCCTATATTATTCATCTGAAGAACCTCAAGAAAAAGAAACTTTTCCTACACTACTACTTATGAACCTTGCATTACTTGTACAGGACTGCAGACACTTCTAAAATACTTTCTCTTAATAAAAACACCTACATGTTACACTTAAGGTCATGCTTTCATGTTATAGGCGCAGCAGGAAAAATCTAAAACTGCTAATTTAACAGATTCTTATTGCAAAAAGAACTAAACTTCAACATAGTGGGTACATTTTCTCCAGCAGAACATGTTATGACAAACAAACTCCTTAAAAACAATATTTTCCTTCAAAATGTTTGCTAAGGATCACATGGGCGTCTTTCCTGCATTCTACTTTTCACGATCCGGACTATGCAACATCATTTTCAAAAGGAAAAAACCCTATCTCCAGCTCTAATAAGGGCTGTCAGCTCAATTACACAGACTAGCTAATAAAAGACTAGCAATGCCCTTGCAAAACTGTATAGAACATGAGAATAACATAAACAATAATGGTATTGCCACCTGAGATTTTTGAACAGAAACCCCCACTATACAGTTCCCTTTAAAGGTCAAATAAGGGAACATCAATCTGTTCTACTCATTCTTTCATACAGGATGGGCAGTAACATAGTATATATGTTTCATCATTTTATTAATGCTAACAATTTTTAAAACAGTATTACTGAATAGCCAATAACTATCTCATGGCTATTTCCTAGACAGCTTAGACAGACTCAAGAGAGAGTGAGAAAAAGAGAGAGAAAACATAATTTTGCCTACCCTTAATTTGTATAGGAGCTAGCCTCCTTCCCCCATTTTGACAGTAGGAAAACCTGAAACAGGTTTACCTTCTGTCAACACTATTTACCCCTATTTGTGGCAACTGGGCACAAACAACTTGTAGGACATATCTTAGAAAGTGGCTATTTTCTGATTCAGCCTAACACAAGCACATTGAGTACTGTGGAAAGCGTTAGTAACCAATATACCAAGTCCTTCAGCAATTGTAGTAGATTAACATGAGGGCGCATGAATGCAAACTAAAATCCATTTCCTCCTTATCTTAGCCCTTGCACAGTATTCTTTAAACTAAAACCATTATTTTTATATACATGACAGATCAATGCTCAACTGAGGGCTGCTTTTCCTTCGTTTCATATGACTGCGCAAAACGTGTGTTTGCCAAAAATAGGAAGCAAAGCTTCTCATTCCTCTCTCTGCGCTGTCATCTCGTCTTTCAAAAACTTTTCAGAGGTCGAAGTGGCCAAGCAAACCTTACCCTTCACCCTGCTAAGTTGCTAAATGCAGAACTCCGACCTTTGACCCGTTCAGCAGCTGGTCATTTTTTTTTTTTTGCAAGGCTTGCCATGCGGTTTTTGTAATTCAAAGCAACTCTGGAGAATCACGGCTGATAGGCAGTCCTGTCCGGTGTGTTTGCCAGAAATTTAAAGGTAGGATAATAACTTCTGCTGTGGTTTCTGTATACTTATTTTCATTTGTGTAGAGTGTGTTGGGTGCAGTAGGTCAGCTGTTTATTCTATACTTGCATGTGTACTTTATTGAAGCCTCTGATCAGTTTAAAAATTGCCCTGAGTGGCAGAATTGCTTTTAAAATAGTGACTTTTGCTCAATTTCGACTTTGGTGGTAGGGGCACTTAAAAATGAATATCCTACAATATTTTGGCATATTAGGGATCACCAGGGTGTCCTCTAGATATCCCAGAGATGGGGGATCAGAAATGTATAAGGTATACCCTTAAAAAATAGGTTTGTATATGCCTAGATAAAGTGAAATTTCACATTGTACTCCCCACATCATGGTAAAGTGCTACTCAAATCCAACTTTGATGCTAGGAGCTATATATTATTCACAATATGATTATCAGACATTACAAAAGATCAAAAACAATTTTATGGCAATTATTTTTAAGAAACATTTTTTCCCTGCATAGAATCAAAATTCTCCTCCTTTATTATTTTCTTTTTAAAACTAATGATCACAAACCCTTTTGATGGTTCCATATATAAAAAGCAAGCCTCATTCCTTTCCTATCACCTTTAAATGTATTCATTTATAATACAAAGCACAGAAGCCTTACTAAAACTGAAAAAGTCTGCGCCACTTTTTAAAAGGACAGTTATTATTTAACAGCAGAACCACATATGTACTTGTTAAAAAGGCATTAAGAAAGGAAATCCCTACTTTCAATTTTGTTCTCTGTTATCCAAAATAATGAAACTGGTCTTTTAAAACTTTTAAAATAATGCAGGCCTTCATACCAGTTTTACACTGACTTAAAATTTCGCTGACTCAGCATTCCTGTCTGTGGCCGTGATCAGGAATAGCCATATGCTATTTATGCAGCTGTTGTTTGTCAGCAGGCGTCAAATTTTCACGCCTTTCTCAGGAAAAAACCCCTTTATTATTTGAAATACCCTGACAGAGTTAAATCCCCATTTGCTGTGTCAAACAGTTTCTTTTCAATTAGTCAGTTTAAACACAGCTGTTGGAAAGCTTTTTTCTCGGGTGCTGAAAGAAAAGCATGTCACAGTCTATTTAAAAACTGAGGCATTTCAATGCAGTCAAATCTATCTTTCTATAATGTGTATTTAGTTCAGCAATGACCAAATTCACTCAAATTATGTGCATGCCTTTTAATGTGTAATACAATGTATCTAAGGAAAATGCTGTAACATGTTGTATTTTAGTCTATTGATTACAAAACACACAATTTCGTTTTTCTTCCTCTGTATGAGGCCTATTTTAATCCTATTGAATACGAATTCTAATTTTATCTTTAGCATTGTGGCAATTTGCACACATGTATAGTGTCTTACTCTGTCAATTTAATAGTAACATGCAGCTGTTTAGCATATGTTATATAATTCATTTCTGGATTTTTATTTAATATGTAAGTAACTAAATGACAGTTTGCATAACAGAATGATGACAGCAAAAAACATAAACAAACTCATTGAGCTCATTCCAGACATTTACAGAAGGGGGTCATACACTCAGAACACACAACACAGCGCGCTTAAAGCTAGCCATTCTTACACAAAGAGCGCAATCGCTATTTACTCACACAAGTATCACCAATGTCAAACCACATAGACATTGAAACACACATTTAACCCACAAATCAACACTTAGGACTTTAAGACAGCTTACAAATTGTACGCAAGACCAAACTATTTGTAAATACTAATTGTAAGTCATATTTACAAGAAGAGCTCTCAAAAGTAGCCCAAAAAACTGTTCCATGGTCAAGAAGCCAAAATACACCAAATTCGTCATTTTTGGCTGGTAGAACACTCAAAAAGCGCTCTGCATATCACCACTTATGAATGTTACTAAGTGCACAGATCAGGATCCGTTTTATGTACATATTTAGTTCCATGGGGTACTTAGTCACCAAGAAAGAAATATCTTTTTACTATATCTAAACCTATTTAGGTATCCCCTCTGAGGGGAGTCAACTGAGTACTTACTAAATCCCTATTGGTACCTCCAAAACAGCAACACTTTCTGCGAAGTGTGCTAGAAACAGGCATGCCAAAAATAGTGCAGAATATGCAGTATTATAATCAAAGTAGCGCTTAAGGTACTCTTCGTACGTTGCGCTGTTCAAACAATTTCAAATAGAGAAAAATCTCCTCATTACCTGCCTATATGAATTGCAATGAATATATAACTTACAAAACAAATTCCAAAATTGGCCAATCATACAAACAAAGCCACAGTAAGTGTTACTAAAACTACCTTACCAATCAAAGGCATCAAACCAACAGCAAGTGCCGCAAAACGGCTCTTACCAATCAAATGGTGTCCAGGTTCCAACTGCCAAGTTCTCAAATCGACCAAATGGTCACTGCACGGCGAATCAACAAAAGAGATCTCAGTCAAGGACCGGCGCCGCCGGGATGGTCAGATCAGAAAGAAAGGAAAAACGCCATGGGTGCCAAGACTCAGGTCTCCTCAGGCAGCGATCGCGTCCAAGAGCGAGATTCCAATCCTTCGTCTTGACCAGTCCTTCGGGCATCCGAGTCACTGATGAGTCCCACGTTGGAAGCGCCAATCTGTAGTAGTGAGCCTCAGCAAGGCCTACCAGTGCTTAGGGGTTCACCCTTCTCTGCACAGAGTCCTCAGACACTTAGGAAGAAGTTGGCATAGAAACTGGAATAAGAAAGACAGAGTTTATTAAACCTCATGAGGTGGAGCTAAGTTCGCACATCACCCTTCAGTAATGCATGAAGTAGCACACTGAATGGAAGGACCATGGTCCTTTTATACCCACACAGGGGCTCAAATGAAGGCGGTACAAACACAAATGCTGGTTTTAGATACATATAAGGTCATACAGAAAATGCACAGTCGACAAGTGGGTGGAGCTAACAGTTTCTACTTCTAGTAGACACATCCTGACATTTATAAACTCGGAACAGCTGCAAGCTCAACTGAGCATGTGCAAAGCAAGAGGAACTAAATATAACTTGTCTCTAGGCAGATTTCAAGAGCAGTTAACAGGAAGGTAGGACAGAGCACATGGTGAGCACATGGCAGCACATGGCAACCAAAATGGCTGCCAGAAATACAAAATGGATTCCACAAAGCGGACAATTTAGCCTCTAAATACAGGCTGTCTTTAGCCAATGCTTAACTTAAGTGCTGCCAAATTACAACAGAGGCATGGCCAACAATTACAACAACTATTACTAACACCAGAGTACGAGTCCCAGGGGTGGCATGACACCCTAAACAGGGGCAACATACTCAAACTGACGGCAACCATCCCAGGGCTAAAACATCTTAATTCAGCCCATTTACTTTCCGTGGAGTTTTGCCAGGAGGTCACGGCAACTGTAATGAACAAACTCTTACAACATGGCAAACAGAGGAGATCGCCCAGCTAATTATGTCCTTTAAACAAAAATTTGATACATGGGGCATAAGGCTTTCGAAACCGGCCAAATTTTGTTACCCAGGCCCATTAAGGGAAAAATCTTCTGAGAAGGGAAACGTTGGGCACAGCTTGGCAAGAAAGGTACAGGCGTATTCAGTCCTCCGGAATGCAAGGGGTCTTAGTCCACCAATAGCAAGCTGCAGCACGGACAAGGCCGTGAAAGTAGTAACTATAGAACCCAATATGGACCACTGGAGCTGGCTTGCAGGCACGCTGAACAGAGTGAAAACCAACTGACCTCGACACAAACAGATAAAGAACGACAGTCAAGACAGCCTCCATCTTATTTCATGGAACATAGCCGTGCTAAGAAATGGCTAGAAGACGGCCTGCCCCTTCAAAACTGGGCGTCTTGTGACTTAATCGCCCTACAGGAGACTTGGGTGCTAGAGGAGCTGCCGCTTGTCGGATATACTAACTTCAGTAAACCGGCAGAAAAAAACAGGAAGCATGGTCGTCCAAAAGGCGGGCTAGCAGTCTATGTCTCGACTTAAATCTATATTAAATCCGAGCAAATAGCCCCCTACAGACCAAATATGCAACTAATAAAACTGTCTCTACCAGACAGAGCGGCACCTGTACTACTGGTTAACATCTACGTTCATCCATCAGCAAAAGAGAAGAAAGCCCACATTCAGCTGCTAACAACCACAATGAATGACATACGAAACAGCAACCCCACCTGGGAAATTATAATCACAGGTGATTTTAACTCAAATGTAATCTATACACCGGAAGACGAGGAGAAATTAGAAGCAGATAACGAGTTCTGGGAGGTACAACCCCAATACCAGCTTAAATCGGAATGTCCAGATCCAGTAGGACAACAGCTGGTGACAACTTTGGAATACCTGGGCCTGAGAATAATAAATGGGAGAACTCCAGAGGATTACCCTCCAATGAATACCTACCTCGGAGGGAAAGTGCAATCAAGGCTCGATTATACTGCTCTATCTCTACCATTATTCCCCTTTCTCACACGGTTCTCGTTGAGTTCACTACTAAAAGTGGCCAATCATATAAACATATTTACTTCCATTTAAAGCCTCCCAAGTATCAAAACAGCACGATAATTGTTGAAAGCACGGTCTCTACTGACTTGAAACGACTGAAATGGTCAACAGAGATCATTGAAGAACTTCAGGTAACAGTACAGAGAATTAAAATGGAAAGCGAAATAAGCGAACGCAACAAGATACAAGAGTGGGTAGCTTTCACGAATAAACTACTAACAATTATGTCTGCCAAACCTAAACAACCCTCGGAACTGAAACACACTAGGTCAACATCAATTGAACTTGTCAAACTTAAGCGAGAAATAAGGAAAAATGTAAGGAGACTAAAAAGAATCGAGACGTCTTCCCTAGACTGGGAATCAATACGGAACCTCAAGAAAAAGTACAAAAAGATGCTGAGGGAAGACAAAAGAAGACGTGAGGATAACGTTTGGGCCAAATTATTACATACTGCGAAGAAAATCAACTCAAGTGCCTTTTGGGGAATAATAAGTGGTCTAAAGCGGCCTGCTAACTCAATTACCTCAAGCATACAAGAAAATGAGTGGGTAACATTAATAATAAAGAGATTCACAGACATTGAACCATCGAACCACCCTGTATGGAGAGAGAGGTTTCAAACAACTATTGTGGCGCAAGAGGAACAATTATGCCTTGACAGAAGCGTCTTACAAAACACAAACAGCACCCCAACTTGCCAACATCCTGAATTGCAAAACACAGATGACGCACAACGGAAAGAAGCTGGTGGCTCAAGATCTACCATTGGAAACTCGGGCTTCTGTAATGAAGACGTTAAAAGAATAATCTTGAAGGGTCGTGGAAATGGGGCCCCTGGCCCAAATAGCATCCCTCCAATAATCTTTAAATCAGCCCCAGACTTCTGGAGTGGTAGACTAAAAAACCTGTATGAGGAAGTGGAGAGAGACAGGCAAATTCCGACAAGCTGGCAAGGATCAGTAATTACTCCGATTTTTAAAGGAGGCGATCGAACCTCCCCGTCCAATTACAGGTTGATAGCGCTTTTGGACGTAGATGCAAAGTACTATGCCTCTCTACTATTGGAAGATCTGATCATTTGGTCTGATAAAACAAAACGGATACCACTCAACCAAACGGGGTTCAGAAAAGGGTGTGGTACTATAACAAACATCCTATCGCTCTCGTTGCTTGCCGACAAATATATACGATGGAAACAGCAGCTATACCTCAGTTTTATTGACCTAAAGGCGGCTTTTAATAGCGTGGACCGTCATCTTTCATGGGGCAAACTGCGTGCATGGAACATCCCTGAAAAAATACTCAGAGGAATTTTGCTGCTATATTCCAACACATGGATGAGAGTTAAATTGGGAGATGGTGCAAGGCTGTCAAGAAAGGTTGTAACCACCAAAGGACTGAAACAAGGCTGTGTCCTGGCCCGCATCTTTTTAACCTCTTCATGGCTGACCTGGCCCCAAAACTCAATAAGATCATATCTCATCTACCCAAACTAGGAACTTTATTACTATCTCACTTATCATATGCAGATGATGTTGTGTTGATGAGCCTAACTAAGATCGGCTTACGAAGAGCACTTACAGGAATGCTGGAATATATTGCCGACAATAAACTAGAGATAAACATCGCTAAAAGCAAAACAATGCTGATTAGTAGACATCAGAAGGCAAAACAGCAATTCCAATTAGAGGGCAAAAAACTAGAAGCAGTATCAATATATTAGTATTTGGGCTTCTATATTGACAACAGGCACAATCATCGGGACCAAAAAGCATATATGACACAGAGGACAAACGCCTTTTCATTTGCCTTCAGGTCTTTAGCGAAAAAACTGAAGGGACCATCATTTAAACCCCTATTAGCAGTAATAAAAGCCAAGATGTTACCAACATTAACATATGGCAGTACGGCACTACACGGGAAAGACGCTGACCTCCTAAACAAGTCTCAAGTTTCAATTTATAAACGAGTCTTTCAAATTCATCAGTCCGCCTCCCCAGCACAGGTAAGACTAGAGCTTGGGGTAATTAATGAAACACTGGGGAGAATGTACGCAACAATTAAGCAATGGTACACCCTCAAGCAAAATGCGGCAGAATTGGAATTGAACAAGGCTTTGTGGGATGAATTAGAGAAGGATGAAAAATCCCCCTATAACCAATATCTAAAAAAAGCACTACTAGAAACCTGTACAGGTGGGCTCTGGGAAACCAATTTGCCCTACTCATCCTCTAAGCAAGCCATAAATAAATCAGCTAAATTTCATTCCTTGTTGGTCGACAAAAACATCCTCAGTAAGAGAAAACATGCCTGGATGGTAATTACTAATTATAAAACACTTACCCCAGCGCCATACCTAAACATCTCATTCTCGGTGTACAAAAAGTTGCAACTAATGGCTTTGCGTTTAGGCAATCTGCCGTCTACTGCCGATCAGACAACATGGGTTCACAAAGGGCCGAAAGATTGTAGACTATGTGGAAGTAGTAAGAGGATTTTGTCCATCTAGTCTGCATATGCCCCAAATTATCACAAGAGCGAATCTCTTTATTAAAACAAGCCATGAATACCAGAGGTATAAGGACTTGCAGATCTGCAATTATAGCGGCTTTAGACCCAACAGACGTTACACTGAACAGTAAACTAATAAAGTTCCTTTCCGTACATACGCAAGCATTAAAATAATAAAAAAAAATGAAAAAGGGAAATGATTGTGGAGCATCGCTCGTTAATACCAAACAAGACTGACCGGTCCTGAGATTGCACTCGCTTCTGGGATACAATGGTGAATAAGGCAAGAACATTTGGAGAAATATTCACTCTTGTACTTCTTATTAATAATGCACCTGGAAAATATCTGTATTTATTAAGAGACTAACTAATTGAATTACGACATCTCCATATAAAACTGAGTGTTAATAATTGTCAAACAAAAGATTCCTTTACGATTTTTTAGGTTTTATAGAAAAAAAAACCTTTACTGTAGTTTTATTATAGATATTGTATTGTAGTGGTTTTAACTAACTGAAACAATAAATAATCTTGATCTTGATCATTCCAAATCACACAGATGTGTCATGTCTATGCTCACCCACGAATAAATGTTTGGATGAATGTAGGGACATCAATTGCACTAAAAGGTACACCCTGGTAAATGTCATCAATGTGCATGTTTGACTCTGACCCATATGGCCACTTAGATGACTGTGAAGGTGTGAACTAGCTGTGGCCTCATTGCACAGTAACAACAATCTCGTTGCCCCCAAACGTAGCCCCACGTCCATGTATCAAAGAGGGCTGTGTGTGGAAATGTCACATTCGGTAGCAGTCCTTAAGTGGTGTCCCCCATCACATGTGACAACAGAACGTCCCTTCGCATGCCTACTCACACACATCTGTGTGGACACAGTCTGTTTTGATGGATGACCTTGATCTACATGGCGAGAAGTTGGACACCATACGCACATTGCTGGGGACACGTAAGAGCACAGGTCTGCCACCAACTATCCCAGCCACAATGTCTGGCTCACAGAGGTGGAGCTGGCAATAGGGACTCACCCCCAATTCACAAGCGTCAGTCAATGCCTCCCTGTGTACGGACAATGCACATGTAGGCACAAGATCTGTCATTATAATCAACACTCATCACAGTTGTACACAGGTGAAGTTGCGTAGACTTTATTAGCATGTGCGTGTCAGTACAGGGAAGGCAAGAGCCACAACATGCAGACCAATGTTTAAGACACTTACAGGCAGCTTAGGAACATGTCGAGGTGCAAGTAATGGGGTGGCAAGAGTGCACACAATTCATTACGGATGTCAACGGTCTCAGCCCACCTTGCCTTGCTGGACGAGTCATGTGATGTTTAGCGTCTGCTCATCGGCCCGTGTCAGGGGACACGACTCACAGCCCATGGGATCTGCATAGTGCTGTAGCACCGGACTGCGCTGACTGTGTGCTCTGCTGACAGTGAGCAGGTGAAAGGATCCTACAAGGTTACATGTCGTGCTACATTGCCATGTGTGTACTCTCCCCCCAGCAGTTTCTCCGATTTTGGAACATTGCCAGGCGACGCTGTGCTGCTCCGCCCATGGGACTGTATCACCTTGCACAGGTGTGTGTACACACGCGTAGGTCCACGCACATGCATTCTGAGTCCAGGCGAATGCAGACATGTCCACTGTTGTGGTGGGATATGGGAAAATTCCTCCGAGATGCTACAAGGTGTGGGGACCTGTGCTGTGGGTGACAATCGGTTGTGGCTGCAGGAACGTAGTTACACATCCATGTATGTGAGCGCTGCTTCATAGGCAATCTGTTCCAAGAGTACATCGTTGTCGAGGTCAAGGTACGCGAGGGTGAGCCAATCCATTACCTGGTCCGGGCAGCTGTGCTCCGTCCACGCCGTTACACTAATCCGCAACACAGCCCAATAGGTGAGCGCCTCGATGTGGTCACTGCACACGAGGAGTTGTGCAATCTCCCATGCCCAACTGCCTGCACATACGCCAAATATCAAGGCATCCCATGCACGGGTATCACGGTTACATTCCTGTTCATGGGCCAATAGGGGGCGCACACACGTGTCATAATCCAGTTCAGCTACCGTTGTGTTGGATAGGCAGACATCCATGGGCCACTCGAATGTGCATGATCGACAGTGGAACCAGGGCTGGAAGCAGGTGACGTACGCAAGACGGAAACTCAGACGGTAACTGATGCGCAACACTGCCAGTGGCAGTGATCCCAACAGATGCAGCATTCGTGCACGGTAAAGTTCCACGTGACAGGGGTTGTGCATGTGCCCGGGATTGCCAGCGATTGCCTTTGTTGGTCTCGTAGCACCGGCACTCTTCTGACAGGCGGCAGTTATGTGGATGATATGCCACTGCTCGGAGCAATGAGTCGTATTTGTGTGCGACATTTGGGCGTATGGGTTGTTTTTGACTTATATGTCAGGGGCATCCCAAGCAGGTGTGCCTCAGGCAGGGACAAGTGTGTGTGGGGTGTGGACACGTTGGTCTTTCATTCGCGCAGTTCGTGGTGTGGGAGTCATCACGATCTGGTTTGGTATCTCTCGCAGAGAGTGCCAGCCGCATTCAGGACCAAGGTCGGGGGTTCAGATGTCCTTCAGTCTTGTGTATTGAGACAATAGAGCTTTCATTCCTGATGTTGGTCTGACTATTGCTTGCATTTTTGAAATGTGATGTGGCCTTCGCGTTGCTATTGATGCCAGGCCTTTGACTTAGTGTGCACCAATAGCGATACACACACAACAGTTGGCATGTATGAGCCAGGAGTCCGATTGGCCTTGCGCTCCTTGTACAATGTCTCTTTCTCTCTCTCTCTCTCACTCCCTCTCCCTCTCCCTCTCCCTCTCTTTCTCTCACTCTCTCTTTCTCTCTCTCTCTCTCTCACTTTCGCTCGCTCTCTCTGTCCTTTGATGAGCGCATGACACACCTTCTTATCTGGAAATTTGTTTTGCAGGCTGTGACTTACAGATTGTCCTGAGAGGTCCCGCCATGACTCTTCAATATAGTTATTTTGTGTTTATTCTGTATGAAACAAATTATTTGCTGAGTCTAAGATGAATGTATGATTCTAATTTTTCTGACGACACATGTCTGTTAGGTGTTGTTATTGTGCGACATCGGGCACATTGTTTTGTTCATGATTTCATGAGGTTGATGTGACATATCTTTGTCCGGGTGTGGGTGGGGGGTGCCCGGAGTGGGGCCCGGGGGGGGTGGGGTGGGGTCCTGGGTGTGGTGGCGGTGGGTGTTGTTGCCCTCTTGGGGCTCCGGGATGCATGGTGAGTGGCTCCATGGCATCTGTTGTTCTTCATGTGTGGCTATGGGCTGTGCTCCCTTGATTGTTGCAGGTTGTCGTCCGACTTTGCACCAGGTAAGAGCAGGTGTTAATTTCCTGCTGCTAACGCGCCTTATCGCATGTTTTGTGATCTTATCACCGATCGGGCTGGTCGTTGAGAATGTTGTGGAGTGGTGTTGTCGCGGCTTTTTGCACGGGAACGCCTACTCTGCATATTATTAGCGTTAGTTGCCGGGGGCATCTGTGGCGATGTTTTTTGCGACTGCTATCGCAGGTAAACTGGTGTTATGGGCTGTTAGCACTAGCTTGGGAATGGGGAGATAAATTTATCGCGGATTTGGCTGCGATAACGTGGCGATAACTTGGCGATAGCTCTTTGAGAATATGCCCCTCAGTGTTTTGTGGAATCAGTCTGTCATTCTTAAATCTTTTCCTGCCGTTAAGTCCCGGCCATGTGGATAGGGTATATAGACACATTAAGATGACTATAATGAGTAATAAGCACACAACAGTCCTTTATCGTCAAGGGATAGGGGCTGAGGCCAAGGTTCATTTAATCTTATGAAAGGACCAACCACGTCTTCAAGCTGAGTAAGTTTGTCTCGAATTTTATATTTACGCCTCTCATAAGTGGCTAAATGGAAGAGTTTGGTCGTCCATTCTTGGTGTCTTGGAATTGCTGTCAGCAGCAGCGCCTGAAGATACAGACCTTCGCGACTGTTAAGACCATCATTATTCACCTCTCCCAGTGATTAGAAATGTCATTCATCTCTAGAACATCATGTAAGAGGGCAAGTTTGACCGATGTCATAAAGTGAAAGGTGCTAGTATTTTGCAAAGTGTTTCATATATTTGCCAAGCAGCGGGACAATTCAGTACAGGACTGCAGTACATGAAGGCGGTCACAGCTAGGTTCCTGGCACCTCCAGCAGTTGTCCTACTATTCTCCTATCTTTTGCCTTGGATTTGTCCAACAGTCTGGGCCTGTCTATATAGAGGCTCCTTTCCAAGGTTAAATCTCCACCCACCACCACTTTAGTGCGACCAAATTCCATAAACCATCTCAAGAGATGTGAATAAAAAGCTGTTGTGTCATAATTAGGGGCTTAGATGGAGTCTTCTATCATTGTTATTTCCATGGTTTTTAACTTTACAAAGATGTATCTGACCATTGGGTCTGTCCAAATTTTGTGGATGGTGCAAGAGAGTGATTTCCGAAAGAAGATGGCCGCCCAACATTTTTTAGGTGAAGAGGTAGGTCTGAGATCACCAAGTTGTTGATGACAGATGGGGGAGGAAGAGGTGAGTGACCCTATCCCTGACCTCTTAGCCTCCCAAGAGAAGGGTGGGTCAGTGTAGGGTGTGGAGCTTTGCCATACCCTGACTTCTGAACAGCAAAGTGACTGTTACCAGCTGGACAATTCTCCTCTCTGTTTGCCCTCACTCCTGGGGTTACACACTTGTGTACCCATGACATGGATAAAGGGGGCAGACTCCCTGTCAATAATAAAATCTATAGGCTGTCCGACAAAGTGAGGGCCAGCATTAAGGAAGAATTTACAAAATGCTGGAAATAGGGGTGATTGAACCTTCAAGTAGCCCCTGGTCCAACCCTGAGGTGCTGGTACCAGAAACTGGGCACTACATCTGAACCCAGGACCTATGCAGATTACAGGGGGCTCAATTTAGTCACCAAAACTGATGTTCATACCATCTCCAGGGTGGATGAGCTGATTGACAGATTAGGGGCTGCCCAGTTCCTGAGTAATTTCGACCTTACTTCAGAATACTGCCAGATTGCCCTGGGAGAGGCCAGCCTTCTCCACTTCAGAGGGACACTATCAATTTAGTCTGATGCCCTTTGGACTCAAGAGGCTGGTGAACCATGTATTTGCTGGTATGGAAGCCTTCAGTGCTGCTTACTTGAATGGCATAGCTGTCTTCAGCAACAGCTCGAAGGACCACCACTTAGGCTGACCCTGATAATTTGTACAGTGATTCACCCAGACCAAAACAGGTATATCCTGGGGAGAAATACATTTCTCAACCTAAGGTGACTCTTTTCTATAATGTTAAGTTCTGTGGATTTGTCTAGTGTGACTAAGACTGAAGGTGTTAGGTGTCAGTCCTGATAAGTTATTGGAAGAGCCAGGTCTACAGCTTTTTGCAGAATTCAAGAAGTGAGGAGGAGGCCATGATGTGCTGAGGGAGGTCATTCCAAGTCTCGGGTGGTATGCAGGAAAATGCTAGGCCTCCCGTTCTGCTTTACTGATGCGGGGGGTACGAGGGAGAGTGAGGCAGAGTGCAGGTGTCTGGTGGGTTTGTCAAAGTGAAGGTAGATGTTTAGGTATGTTGTAATCAACATTGTGCAGTACCTTGTATGCATGCTTGAGGCAAGTGAATTGGCAGAATGTGTGTATTGGGAGTAAGTAGACCTTTCTGAGGTGTGGTGCAATGTGGCTGCAGCTTGGGAGGTCAAGCATGAACCTTGCTGTGGCATTCTTGCTGGTCTGGAGTCAGTGGAGGAGATGGTTGGAGATCCCAGCACATAGTGAGTTGCCATAGTCTAATCTGCTTGTTGTGATGAGGGCTTGCATGACGGTGCTTCTGGCGTTCCAGGGTAGCCATTTGAAGATTTTGCGGAGTATGCAGAGAATGTGGAAGCAGGAGCTGTTGACCTGTGCTGTCATGTTGAGCTTGCCGTCCAGAATGATCCCCAGGTTTCTGTTGTGGTTGGTTGGCATGGGTGTGAGCCCGAGTTAGGTGGAGTCCCAAGGACAGTTCTTGTTCCCGAAGATCAGCACTACCATCTTGGTGGAGTTGAGTTTCAGGCAGTTAGATCTCATCCAGTCTGCCACATTCATCATGCAGTTGGAGAAGTTGGATCTAGTGGTAGTGGACTTGTCGGGCAATGAGAGAATGAGATGCCTGCCATTGGCATAGGGTATGATGGAGATGCCTTGTGACCTGATGATGTTAGCGAGTGGTGTCATGCATATGTTGAACAGGGTTGGGATGGGTGATGAACCCTGGGGGACTCCACAGATCAGATTCTTAGGTTCCGATGTGTAGGGTGGTAGGCTGGCTCGCTGTGTTCTTCCTGTGAGGAAGGTGCTTATCCAGTTCAGGGCCAGTCCTTGGATGCCTCTGTCATGCAGTCTTCTAATGAGTGTGTGGTGGGAGACTGTATCAAAGGTGGCAGAGAGGTCCAGTAGGATGAGGGCTGCGGTTTTTCCAAAGTACACTATTGTGCAGATGTCATCTGTGGCCACGATTGAGGGCAGTTTCTGTGCTGTGGTTTCTCCAGAAACCTGATTGAGTGTTGTCAAGTAGGTCATGGCATTTGAGGTTGTTGGTGTGTTGTTTATTGGTGGCCTTCTCCATCACTTTGGCTGGGTATGGGAGCAGAGAGATTGGTTGGAAGCTTCTCAGCTTGCTGAAGTCGTCGGTGTTTTTTTGTGGAGGGAGTTGACTGCAGATTTGATGGAGAGGGTGATGATTTGGGTGAGGGTGTTGCTGATTGGTGGCCCTCCCATGTTGTAGATGTGGTGGGGGCATGGGTCTGTTGTGGCCTCTGAGTGTACCGTGTTCATGATCGCTGTTGTGTCTTCTTTGGAGAGTATTTTCCATTCAGTCAGGTGTTTGTCTTGGTTGTTGGTGGACAGGTTGTCGGTGAGATTTTTGGGGTCTGATTGTTGTTCGAAGTTGCTGTGGATCTATTCTATTTTCTATGGAAGAAGTTAGATAAGTTGTTACAGAGTTCCAGTGATGCTGTGACGGTGTTAGCTGTGGCCTCAGGGGATGTAAATTCTTTGACGATCGAGAAGATCTTCTTACTGCTGTTGGAACTCATCTCTATATGTTCCTTTAGTGCGCTTCTTTTGGTGCCTCTCAGGAGTTGGTGGTAGCACCAGATTGCGGCCTTGTAGGTGGTTCTGGCATTGGCATCTTAATTGGATATCCATTTGCTTTCTAGTTGCTTGCAGTGGCTTTTAGACTCCTAGAGATTGTCTACATACCAGCTGGCTTTTTTTTTGGTTCTTTGTTTGTTGCTTGTGATGGGGGCAATGGAGTCTGCACAGTTCTTGATCCATTTGGTGAAGTTGGTGATGTTCTTGTTGAGGTTGTTTGTGGTGTTGGGTTGGTCTGATTTGAGGTGTTGAGCCAGGCAAGCTCTGTTACTTTGTTCCAGTTGATGGAACAAAGTTGACGCTAGTGGGTGCATTGACTTGTGGTATGGTTATTTGAAAGTGATGATGGAGTGGTCAGTCCATGTGATTGGTGAAGCAGGGTTGTAGGTGATCCTGTTTCTGGTGGTGAAGATTGGGTCCAGAGTATTTCCTGAGATGCGTGTGGGGTCTGTGACAAGCTGGGTGAGTCTGATGTTCTTCAGGCTTTCGAGGAGGGCTGTGGATCAGGGGTCCATGAGGTACTTGGGGTGGAAATTGAGGTTGCCAAGTAGTATGAAGTGCTTGGAGTTGATGGTGAAGGGAGCAATGAAGTCTGTAATGAGGTTACTGTAGTTAGTTCGTGGTCCAGGTGGTTGATATGTGAGGGTGCCCCTCAGAGTAAAGCTATTATTTGTAAATACACCTGCATGTGTTCCATGAAGGGGGTGTTGATGTCCATGATTGTGGTACATTTGATGGTGTTCTTGTTGATTATCAGGAGTGGTCATCCTGGCTTGTGAAGGCATGTCCTGGCATGTGATCTTGTAGCCTGCTGGAAGGGCCATGGCGATTCGTCTGCCGACGAGGGTTGAGCCAGGTTTCCCGGAGAAAGAGGAGGTCTGGCACACTGTTGCTGAGGAGATCCCAGATCTCGGTTGCATGTTTGCTGAGCGGGCGAGTGTTGAGAAGCATACATGCGAGTGGTTGTTGAGATGCTTGTTTGGTGTGTTGTGAGTTGTTAGCCCGAGTGGGTGGAGAACGTGTTGGTGCATGGGGGATGTGTGGGAGTGTGGTGCTGCAGGTGAAGCAGCAGTGGGTGCACGTGAATGATCCTACTGTGGTGTAGGGTGCAGTGCAGCAGTAGCGGGTAGAACAACAGCCTGGGTCGAGCAAGGGGATGATCGCAGCGGTGTAGTGGTGGTGGATGATCGGGCCTGGGTTTGTGATGCTGGGTGCGGTCCAGGCGCAGACTGGTGGATACTGGCTTCCATTTGGCATGCCTTTGGTGCACCAAGCACCTGCTGCGCTGCCGCACAGGGGCGACTATTAGATAGGCCCTGGGAGGGGGGAGGAGTGCACGGGGGTCAGCATGTGGGGCTTCTAGGTGCAGGAAGAAGAGGCAGAAAGGCAACACAGGAAGCAGGTAAGGAACAGGAGGGGGTACAAGCATGGGAGGGACTAGGGGGTTTGAGGGAGCCTGAAGCAGGGGAAATTGCAGGAAGAACACAAAAGCAGAAAAGTGGCTGAAAAGAGAAATTTGCACAAAAAAGAAAGGTGCATGAGAGGGAAAAAGGCACATAGAGAACCTGTACAAAAATGGAAAGAGGCCAAAAGGAGTGAGAGGCACTAAAGAGAGAAGGGTGCAAAAGTGGGGGGGAAATGGTAAAAGAGAGCAGAAAACACAAAAGAGGTGCAAAGGAGGTGCAAAGGAGAGAGATGCACTAAAGAGAAAAGGGAACAAAAGTCTAAGGGATGTAGTAAAAGAGAGCAGAAAACACAATAGAGGTGCAAAAGAGAAAGAGGCCCTAAAGAGAGAATGGTACAAAAGCAGAGGAAAGTGGAAAAAAAGATTAGAAAACGCAAAAAAGGCACCAAAGGGAGAGAGGCCCTAAGACAAAAGGGCACAAAAGTGGAGACAGAGCAAAAAAAAGGTACGAGAGTGAGAATGGCAGAGAGAGGGGGAATGCAGGCATAATGACCTTGGGCCCCCAACAGATGCCCCTCCTAAAAGTAGCCGACCTGCTATCAGCAACAACACTGTCTTGTAAGCAATCTCTAGTACCCTGCCTCAGCTATATTGCACCTATCTTAGCGCGCGCTCGATTCCTAAGCACGCCTCAGAATTATCGGTCCTCCTAGACTCTACAAAGCGGGCTGTTTGCTTCATTACGGAAACATGGCTAAATCAGTCCTCCCCCCTTCCATAGCCACAGCATTTCCTCAAGGCTACAGCATAACCAAGTGCGATAGACAACACAAAAAAGGTGGGGGAGTAGCCATCGTGACAAAAAACCCTCTAAGGATAGACACCCTGGACTCATGTTCCACACCTACGGTGGAAATGATAATCTTTCAACTGAAAGCCTCAACTAACATAACCTGGAAGGGAGCCCTTGTTTATCGCCCTCCGGAAGGGAAAAAAGACTTCAGCCCTTAGCTGATGGAACGGTTAGCACCTCATATTTTAAAGTCAGATAACTTCTTGCTCTTAGGAGATTTTAATTATCACATAGATAATCAAACCGATACCATGCGCCTACTAGCAGATATGGAGTCACTTGGTCCCCATCAATTGGTATCAGGTCCCACCCACATAGGAGGGCATACTTTAGACTTAATCTTCACAGATGCCAATAACTTAGTAGTAGACACTCCTGCCAAGCAGGTATGGACCGACCATTTCTCTATCAACTTCCACTTAGAGATCCAGGCCTATAAGGAAACTCGCAGTCAGAAAACCAAATTTACAAGACATTGGAGGAAGGTAGTGCCCTCCGCCTTTCTCCCTGTCTTTACCCCTCCTACCATCACTGGCCACAAATATATTAATCTGGCCTTAACTGCCTTTGAAGATTCATTCTTAAAGGCTTTAGATTTCATTGCTCTGCCAAAAAGACCCAAACCAAGTGGAGAAAACCCCCCAGCTCCCTGGTATTCTGAATCTCTAAAGAAGGAGAAAGCTACAGTAAGAAGACTGGAACGCGATGGAGGAAATCTAAAACCAATGATGTTAAATTCGCCTATAAAGCTGCCTTGAGGACTTATTCAAAGTACTGCAATTTGGCCAGAAGAACTCATATATCGGAGAGAAATAACTCTGCAAAAAAACTAATCTAAGGAACTTTTCAAAATTCTCAAGGAACTCACGAACCCCAGTAGTGGCAATCATACTATACCTGTGTAGCAATCTCATTGCGACAACCTTGCGGCGTACTTTGAACAAAAAATGAACAGCATTTACTGCTCGATTACAAACAATGCAGCCTCTATAATTCAGGAACTACTAGGGGCCCTGCAGTCCTGCACTCTGGTATCCTTCACTCTGGTGACAGAGGACCAAACCCAAGCCCGAATAAATACCATAAAATCTGGGTCCCCGTCAGACCCTGCCCCCACCTATGTGATCACCACTCTGTCGCCCATTCTGCTCACTCCCATCACAGATCTGTGCAACCTCTCTCTACAGTCGGCCACTATTCCTCGAGAATGGAAGACAGCTTGAATTAAGCCCCTTCTTAAAAAAGCCACAGCAGACCTGCAGAATTTGGCTAACTACAAACCCATCTCTCTGCTTCCTTTTGTCTCCAAAATTCTATAGTCCTCAGTAAATGCCCAACTAGTGTCATACCTTGAATCTAATCACCTGCTGGACCCCTCGCAGTCAAGATTTCGCACTTCTCATAGTACTGAAGCTTTTCTAGTAGAGGTAATGGACCCAATCAAACTGGCACTAGACCAGGGATCTTCGGCCATGTTGGTACTTTTGGATCTTTAGCTGCTTTTGATACCATCTCCCATCATATCTTATTACAAAGACTCAGGGATTTTGGTATCAGGGGTAAAGCTCTTGAATGGTTGAAGGATTTCCTGTCAGAACGTACAAACTCGGTCCAGCTGGGCGAGCTTACATTGGCATCCACAGTCCTTGATAGAGGGGTGCCACAGGGCTCAATTCTGAACCCCATTCTATTCAATGTGTATGTGGCCCCCCTGGCAAGACTTATAAGGTCATGTGGATTTGAAACCATCGCTTATGCCGATGACACACAACTGTTCATCACCATAGACCATGACCCAACACTGACCAAAGCTAAATTCAAGAAATGCTTATTGCCAGTATCTACATGGATGTCCAACAACTGTCTACAGCTAAACATGACTAAAACAGAGATCCTCCTGTTCGGGAAAGCACACACTGCCTGGTCAGCCAACTGGTGGCCATCAGAGCTGGGCACTCCACCTACTCCTAATAAATATGCAACGAACCTAGGAGTGCTCATTGATGACAATCTTACTATGAGTGAACATGTCAAAGCTGTCACTAGAACCTGTTTTGGCCTCATGGGAATGCTTAAAAAGGTCTTTCAATGGACCCGTCTACAAGCCAGGAAAACTTTAGTTCAGGTATTGATAATGAGTCACCTGGATTATGGCAATGCCCTTTTGGTGGGACTCAATGAAAGCCTCTTAGCCAGGTTTCAGATGGTGCAGAACTCTGCTGCTAGCCTGGTCCTGAATCTTCCCCCCCGCTCCCCATCGGAACCTTCTCTCCGCTCTCTTCACTGGCTCCCAATCAAAAAGCGTGCCCTTTTTAAACTTCTCTGTCTGGTGTGTAAGACCCTTCATGGAAATTGTCCACTCTACCTTAGGCACAAGCTGCAGCCATACATCCCGGCCTGTCAGCTTAGATCTAGTGACCTACTACTTCTACGCCCCAAACGCATTCAAACGACCAGGTTCGGGAGCCGCTCCTTCTCATTCCTAGCCCCCCATCACTGGAATCAGCTACCCGAACCTATTCGAACATGCCCTTTCTTTACCACTTTTAAAAAACTTTTGAAAACATGGTTATTCACTCCGTAAGCTCTCCACTTACAGCGTGACCACCCCATTGCAAAGGCGCCTAGAGATCCCCTCGGGGATGATTTGCATGCCTAACTAATGAATAAACAAATTAAGAGAGAGGTGGCTGCAGAGAGGTCAAAGAGAGCCTCGAAGTGCATGGCTGGGTCATATTGGGCCTAGACTGGTTGGAGGACAAGTCCCCAGGTAAGTGGGAGGGGATGGGCCTAGACAACTGCTCAATTGGGTTTACGAAGGGCCCCCAATGGACAGCTTTTCCCTATTAGCAATGTCCCTTGACATACAGATGGCCTTTAACTCTGTGGGTGGCTGTATCTGATGGTGGTGTTGGAAGAATGGGGTTTGGGCAGGAAATTAGAATTTGAATAGGCCTCTTATACTCAGAGCTAATTGCCAGGGTTCGCAAAGGCTGAGACATTTCTAACTCATTCTCTATCGGTCGGGACACTAGGAGGGTGTGCCCTTCTCACCCCTAATATTTACACTGGCTTTGGAACTGTTTGTGGGCCTATTTAGACTTAGAGGCCTAGATTGGGGAGTACTGAACAACAGATACCATTTCCTTATATGCGAATGACTTGCTTCTTTACCTACCAAATGTGCAGCATGACCTTTCCCAAGTGATGGCTGTCCTGGAGGAGTTTGGGGATGTGTTAGAGATGAGGCTCAATACGACCCAGACATGCCTGCTCATCCTTAGAGGTCTGAATGACTTTGAAAGAGAAGGGATAGCAGTCGCAGGTCTGGAATTTAGATATTATAAACAATAAAAAAGGGACAATAACAAAGGGAAAATTGTATACCAGGTTTCCCCTTATTTTCCAGGTAATCCTATCAAATGCCACCATATGCTGTTATCAGATACTAGATGGGCTTGAGTCGCGAAGGTAAATTTACACTTTTGCGTAAGTTTACTATTTGTTTGGTATTCACAAAATATTAGTTTAATTTTACTAATAGTCATCTTACAACTGCAGAAACTCCAGCCTTGTAGCAGAGACACCACACATGAAAAGATAGGCCTGTCCTGTGTAAGTTTAGCTTTGGGAATCTGGCCGGATATCATCTAATGTTAAGTATTCCCATCATATGCCAGACAGCCCCTTTTATGTTAGCTATCTTCAGCCACAGGTGTTGACATCATATAATTACCATTTATACTTCATTGCTTCGATAAATATGTTACTTTTAAATGCCTTTTATGCATCAATGGCAAATGTGGTCATATGTAGCTGGCAAAATGGCATCATACAAATGAACTTGTGGATCAAACTGATTACAAAGAAAGTCAGACAGTAAATGAGAATGTTAAACGCATCGTATCATAAAGTTGATACTTAAGAATGAGGTAAGCTGTTTCTGGCTACAAAAAGCCATTAGGCTGTACTGCTGCTTGTCCCCTCCTATATGGTAACCCTATTGTTTTAAATAAGTCATTAAAAAAATATATATAGATACAGATTTAATATTTCTCCGTTTTCTTGTATAGCAGTTTTGGTAGATAATCCTTCTCATTTTTCGCAGTGCATAACTATCAAGAATTACATGATATATCATGCTGTTTCAAAATGAGTGAGTACAGTTATTATGTAACAATTTGTGTTTCGTTCATGGTCTGTGGGCCACTGCACTTTTCAGGGCTAATTGACTTGTACATATATTCATTAAATATATAATAATTTGCATAGGAAAAAAATAACTCGGAGAAAAGTAGAGAAATAAACAGAAACACCAAATGAGAATTTCATTGGTTTGCAAAATACATAGAGTGAAAACTTATGAAACAAAACCTCTTGTGATTCAATGGCACACGTGATACACGTAACTCAAAATTATTCATAAAAAAGTTTCATTATTAAATTTAAATCTGAGAGGCCTTGTGTCATGTAGTAGGTGTGGTCACACAAACACAAAGACATGCTGACTTAACAGCTGAAAACAAGTAGCGAATAACTATACTTATTGCAGAGTGATTTATGAACATTGAAAGAAATTAGAAGAAATCTTAGAGAGTGTTAATTACACATACAGTTAGCTATAAGGATGTCTAGGATTTATACTATTAGACCCGTATGTGATGCTAATTTGAATACAGCGAATCTCACCCTCCTTAACGGTGTATTGACTGTATTTGAAAGATCTGTAATCAAATGCAGTTTAACAGAACAATATTTATTCTGCAATTCAGTTTTTAGTAAATAAGAGATAGCTACTTTCTGTCAAAAAAGAAGCAGTGACCACACACACAGATACACTCCCATATAACTATGACTACGCCCTGACAACATCCACTAATTTATTGCAGTAGATTGCACTCTTACTAGTCTCTGTTGGCATGTGCATCTGGTCTCCTGTGGTTACCTGGGCACACAAAGTATCTGTATTGAGTGCCCGCATATAAAGTTAGACATGTACCATGTCAGTGCTGACATGCTGCTATACCTGAGTGACCCCACTGCTCAGTAAACCAGGAGTCTATTCCAAACAGTTACTGTTTTTGTTCAAAGGTTGCATAAATATCTGCATGGTTCCTTTACACCATGTTAGTATCTTATGGTATAGGAGTGTTATAAATAACTAATACGTACAATACATAATAAAAAAATTGGACTTCCCATTGCCCTGCTTTTTTCTGGAGATCTAATTTGGTTGGTTGAACAAATCGATATATTCTTCTAGTAGTCAATTTTGTTTACATTAATGCCTCTCTATAAAGTGAATCAGGGAACGTCTTATCTTTACTTCATTAGTCACTGGTGCAAAGAGATCTGGATTGTGTGTGAACTGGATAGGCTCTAATTTCACCACATCTAATTGTTATTATTAAATATACAACTACCTTGTAAAATCTGTTGGAACAGAGTATGTGTATTATAATCAGAGGATCCAATTCACTTTTGTAAGTGATACTACAATAGTGCCACATACTTTTTTCCCACTATCTCTTTATTGATTTTCATATAAACACCCCCCTAAATAAGACAGTGAGAAGCAAGGTTGGTTACATCTGTTTACCTTTTGAACATGATCTAGTGCTTGAGTGCTTAGACAGTATTTCTGCATTTAGTCTTACATTGTACCTTATACAACCTTATCTTTGCAATGCAGAGGTTCACATGCGTTCATCATATGACTAACTCATATAACTCAGGAGATGCAGAGTGAGCAGATCGTATAAACATCTTGAATCTTTTCAATTAAAAGAACGTAACTCTCAAACTGATGGATAACCTCTGTCACGCAATCATGTTTCACTCTTCCCCATGCCTACTCATTCTTCCCTGTAGTCACGCCATGTAGAGTGACAATTGCTTATGTTAGTCATACTTAATCCCATGTGCATCCCACCTCAGTTGATGAGCATAACCCTGGACATCCTGTGGCAAGAATCAGCCCCTGCCTGAGGCGTGGTGCATTCCCTTCAACGATCTACATGATCTGTACAATGTGTACCCCATATCATCCTATACATGTATATTAAAAATCAATAAAGGCTGGGTGGTCTGGTCAGCCGTACGCCTGTGTTGGTCTGTCATCCAATGTAACCATTAATGCACCCAGATATGTGTCCCATATGTTGTACAGGTGCCTCTGAGTCCCTGATAGTGTAGTTTACCCCAAGTGTCCACCTCTGCTGTAGCCCATTTGTGAAGATCGCTTAGCCACCTCAAGTGCGGTGTGGTCAACATTTTCCACACCATGGCGATTTGTCTCTTTGCTAAGACATATGCCAGATCTATGAATTTCATTACATATTTGTACTTTTTTGTTCTTGGCATGAGTCCTAGCAGGCAATGTGTTCGGTCCCTCATGAGCGATTTACTCGTTAGTCCTTGTAGGGCCCCCTTTGTTTCCTCTCCGCCAGTTGGAGAAGGAACCACCATGAAAACCATTGCGGAGAGGAAACTCCTAATATGCTTGGCAGGACTGTGGCGCTCCTGTCAAGCATATTGATGCCTCCTGACCACCGCACACCGCCAGGTAATGGCAGTTCCCTGGCAGCTGTGGCGGGACAATGATTGTCCGATCGCCGTAATCATAATAGGGCAGTCGGGAGACCGCAGCCACGCCCCCACAAGTCTGGCAGTCCATGGACTGCCAGACTCATAATCGGCCCCTTAATGGAAGGTTCATCAGATGTTCCAACAAAAGACTGTGGGGGTGACAAACTCCATGTATTCAAACTTGCCAAAATAGTGCTTTTAGATTACAATTGGAACAAGTATAAATACGCATTTAATTAAATATGTTCTATAATTATACCACCACCTGCTGATTAACTCTGAGAAACACAATAGTGGAGACTTATATGCAAAAACAGATTACTGCACAATGTCTGCGGCAAAATTAGTACCAATCTGTTCCAAGTAAGGTGTGCAGATGACCATGCAATGCCTGCCACAATCAAGTTATAAAATTTGTGCAGCACAATTAGAACCAATTTGCTCCCAAAATGTGTGCAGATCACCGTGCGATGCCTGCATAAACAAGTAAAAAGTTATTCATACCATGTAACTCCAAGAGTGCTCCCTTTTGTTCACCTTTTCCGGAATATTTATAGTTGATCTTTCATCTATTTGAAGAAATTGTAATTTGACAGAATGTACTGATATGCTTCAATATATTGCACACACACACAAAAAGGCTGCCTCAAACGCAGTGTGTGTTTTGCTTTTATGGCCAATAGGGCACACAGTTTCTAAATGCCCAAATGCCCAATGCAAAATGGCCGTTCTCTTCTTGCGCTGTGCCACCAACAAAATGGCTGCTTGACACATAGTGCCTGCTTTCTTTTGATACAAAAGGGGATGATGGACGGAACGTTTGAGCCAATCAAACACTCACCCCCAGTCAACTGATCTGGGTTTAATCCATCATCATTCTTTAGCTCACTCCACCACCCCAGTTCAGACATGGCCATATGCAAATCAGTCTGACCCTGTGCCTCATGGGAACAGTCCAGCCCGAACTGCCAAGCCATGTCTTCCCTGGACCGGAAACAAGCATCCTAGGACCGGTTTCTGGCATTCCAGCCGTCATCAGCCAGGCTTGCTTGAATCCAGTGGCAAAGTGAGCAAGGGACCCACGTCTGGGCATACCCCCGCCAACTTAGGGGCGAACAAAGCGATACAAAGGGGATGATGGACGGAACGTTTGAGCCAATCAAACACTCACCCCCAGTCAACTGATCTGGGTTTAATCCATCATCATTCTTTAGCTCACTCCACCACCCCAGTTCAGACATGGCAATATGCAAATCAGTCTGACCCTGTGCCTCATGGGAACAGTCCAGCCCGAACTGCCAAGCCATGTCTTCCCTGGACCGGAAACAAGCATCCTAGGACCGGTTTCTGGCATTCCAGCCGTCATCAGCCAGGCTTGCTTGAATCCAGTGGCAAAGTGAGCAAGGGACCCACGTCTGGGCATACCCCGCCAACTTAGGGCGAACAAAGCGATACAAAAGGGGATGATGGACGGAACGTTTGAGCCAATCAAACACTCACCCCCAGTCAACTGATCTGGGTTTAATCCATCATCATTCTTTAGCTCACTCCACCACCCCAGTTCAGACATGGCCATATGCAAATCAGTCTGACCCTGTGCCTCATGGGAACAGTCCAGCCCGAACTGCCAAGCCATGTCTTCCCTGGACCGGAAACAAGCATCCTAGGACCGGTTTCTGGCATTCCAGCCGTCATCAGCCAGGCTTGCTTGAATCCAGTGGCAAAGTGAGCAAGGGACCCACGTCTGGGCATACCCCCGCCAACTTAGGGCGAACAAGCGATACAAAAGGGGATGATGGACGGAACGTTTGAGCCAATCAAACACTCACCCCCAGTCAACTAATCTGGGTTTAATCCATCATCATTCTTTAGCTCACTCCACCACCCCAGTTCAGACATGGCCATATGCAAATCAGTCTGACCCTGTGCCTCATGGGAACAGTCCAGCCCGAACTGCCAAGCCATGTCTTCCCTGGACCGGAAACAAGCATCCTAGGACCGGTTTCTGGCATTCCAGCCGTCATCAGCCAGGCTTGCTTGAATCCAGTGGCAAAGTGAGCAAGGGACCCACGTCTGGGCATACCCCCGCCAACTTAGGGGCGAACAAAGGGGATGATGGACGTGGCAAAGTGAGCAAGGGAGTTGGCGGGGGTATGCCCAGACGTGGGTCCCTTGCTCACTTTGCCACTGGATTCAAGCAAGCCTGGCTGATGACGGCTGGAATGCCAGAAACCGGTCCTAGGATGCTTGTTTCCGGTCCAGGGAAGACATGGCTTGGCAGTTCGGGCTGGACTGTTCCCATGAGGCACAGGGTCAGACTGATTTGCATATGGCCATGTCTGAACTAGGGTGGTGGAGTGAGCTAAAGAATGATGATGGATTAAACCCAGATCAGTTGACTGGGGGTGAGTGTTTGATTGGTTCAAGCGTTCCGTCCATCATCCCCTTTTGTATCGCTTTGTTCGCCCTGAGTTGGCGGGGTATGCCCAGACGTGGGTCCCTGCTCACTTTGCCACTGGATTCAAGCAAGCCTGGCTGATGGCGGCTGGAATGCCAGAAACCGGTCCTAGGATGCTTGTTTCCGGTCCAGGGAAGACATGGCTTGGCAGTTCCCATGAGGCACAGGGTCAGACTGATTTGCATATGGCCATGTCTGAACTGGGGTGGTGGAGTGAGCTAAAGAATGATGATGGATTAAACCCAGATCAGTTGACTGGGGGTGAGTGTTTGATTGGTTCAAGCGTTCCGTCCATCATCCCCTTTGTATCGCTTTGTTCGCCCTAAGTTGGCGGGGTATGCCCAGACGTGGGTCCCTTGCTCACTTTGCCACTGGATTCAAGCAAGCCTGGCTGATGACGGCTGGAATGCCAGAAACCGGTCCTAGGATGCTTGTTTCCGGTCCAGGGAAGACATGGCTTGGCAGTTCGGGCTGGACTGTTCCCATGAGGCACAGGGTCAGACTGATTTGCATATGGCCATGTCTGAACTGGGGTGGTGGAGTGAGCTAAGAATGATGATGGATTAAACCCAGATCAGTTGACTGGGGTGAGTGTTTGATTGGTTCAAGCGTTCCGTCCATCATCCCCTTTTGTATCGCTCTGTTCGCCCTAAGTTGGCGGGGTATGCCCAGACGTGGGTCCCTTGCTCACTTTGCCACTGGATTCAAGCAAGCCTGGCTGATGACGGCTGGAATGCCAGAAACCGGTCCTAGGATGCTTGTTTCCGGTCCAGGGAAGACATGGCTTGGCAGTTCGGGCTGGACTGTTCCCATGAGGCACAGGGTCAGACTGATTTGCATATGGCCATGTCTGAACTGGGGTGGTGGAGTGAGCTAAAGAATGATGATGGATTAAACCCAGATCAGTTGACTGGGGGTGAGTGTTTGATTCGTTCAAACGTTCCGTCCATCATCCCCTTTTGTATTGCTTTCTTTTGATGGCTGATAGGTCACACAGTTTCCAAATGCTCAATTGCCCAATGCAAAATGCCAATTCTCCTCCTGCACAGCGTCACTAATTCAAAATGATGGAGGGGAGTAACATGGCTTCCCCGCCTACCCACGCTCCACAGACAACGAACCTGAGGCAGCCGAATCTATTAGAAGCATTAAACTTGGGGGCTTGTCATCTCTTGGGCAGTTCAACCCGGAGTAGGGGCTCAGAACAATACTGTTCAGGATCAACACGCATCTGGCACACCCATCGGACCCTTCCGCTTACTTGCATGTGCTCATGTGCCTACTGCCTGTGCCTTTCTCATGCACCGTGGCTGGGCTGATTTTTCTTTTTTAATATCAGTGTTTCACAACGACATTTCTGACCGGAATGAACCTCCGACCCTCTTCTCAGTCGTGGCGCCTTACCGCAGAGGGCTGCACGCTAGTCCTCACGCCAGGTCTCTCTGCATCACCAAGTTTGTGTAGTGAGGCTCCAACAGGCAATGTTGTGAAGTAAGTAGTTTATTGTATATGACCTGGCACGGTACAGCAACATAGTCATCCTCACAGTCTTAACACCCTTCATCAACTGACGTGGATTCTCATATCAAGATTCCACTTACTAATTAAAGGTTCTATATGGCATCATTCATACAATGCCAATGCTTACAGTCAATTACAATACTTACAGTCAATTACAACACAACAGCTATATTATTTCAGAATATGCTGTCTAATCTGAATGTCAAATTATTAAGCATCTCTCTGACAGTACAATAGATTCTAAATATCCCTTTAAAATGAGAGTGATTTTAAAGCACAATGGGCACGGGGAAAGATGGGACGTAAACAAGGGCCAGTACAGAATAGTGAAGGGGACATAACTGTTCAAAATCTAAACAACATTGATGCCACTGGTACAAAACACGAGTGGATATTTAGGTCTACAGTTTAAACAATAGATGCAGGACTATATTTCAGACATGTTAATTGTATAGTAATAGTTTAAAGGGTAGTAGTTTCACAATTCTAGCAGACCTACTAATTACTCAAAAGATAGCCCTATGTGGCATGCACTTGTGGAGGGAAATGATGATGATGATGATGGTTTGGGAAAACAAAGGTTTTGCAATAATCTGGGCTGTTGAACAGCACAGGTAAATACACTATCACTGTTATTCCCTGGGTAACAATGAAGCAGTGGGTGGCCATCCAGTAATGCATTTAGAAGTTATAGTCCATGAATCAGGTTTGGAATGAGGTTGTGAGGGGTAAGGAGGGAACATGGATATGAGTGCTGTCGTAGGGCAACAAAAGCCAAAAGATAATGTGATGCATAGAAGGGAAAGGGAAGGGGCTGCGATAAAGATTTAGGGACTGAAGCTAGAGTGATGTAAAAGTTGGCTAAGCATGAGGATTTGTGCAGAAGCAATTTGTAAGAGAAGTGAAAGGCAAACCAAGTGCAATTTTGTGATCCATGCCCATTGTTGCCACCGTATTCAAGAGTCTGGTGTGGTTGGAAGTGCTGAAAGATACAACGTGGCAGAGGAGACTCAGCATGAGGGAGAAGCAGATTAAGAAACAGCTGATATCAGTTTCAAAACACAGATGAATGTGCTCTCACAGAAATCATTCTTGTGGAAACCAGATATGAGAAAATGTATTGCAGTTTGTATTCAAAGGAGTAACAGTAGAAATGAAACTAAAATTGAGGAGGCAGACATTGTGGTCCTTGGGTAGGGCAGCATGACCGCTGCACACTTGAAGTATGGAAAAGGAAGCCCATTTGGAGGGTGAAGTTGATTAGGTAAGTGAGGATGTGTGTTGACAGAGTTTTGATGATAAGAGGATGAAATGGTCAAGTGAGTCGCACACATGACTTACTAGGTTATGAATGGAAGCAAGATCTGTGGAAGAGATGAGCTTGAGGGAAGAGAAATCAATGTGAGAAAATGCTAGGGAAAAGCAGTAGGGAAGATGAGGAAGTTTAATTAGGACAGCTAGGGACTTTGTCATTTTTGTACATTTTGGGGCAATTAATGTACAGTTAAAGACTGTGAGAGAGGAGATATAGACCAGTGGGCTGAGTGGTGGATGTAAAGAGAAATAGGAAGGTGACAAGAGCTAATGAAGATGCATGTAAAGACAAAAGGTGGGGGTCTGTCAGTAGGATAATTTTGGTTGGTCCTTGACTGGTAAGTAAAGGCATAGGTCATCAGATTCACAAGGCAGCTTCTCCATCTGTGGCAAATGATGAGGAAAGCAGATTTTAAATGCTTTAGATAGTGACAGTGAACCACAGGGATGGGTCTGAAAGGACGAAGGGAAGAACAGGAGGAGGAGAAAGCAGACACTGAGGGTATTTAAGGAGATTTTCCCAAACACAGCACAGCATATTCCCTTACTTTTGCTACATTGTAGGACACCAGTCTAGCACAATGTGGGAACATTTAAATAGTATATACATCACTCAGATGGTGTGCATGTATGTGTGGGCAAAATGAGTAGAAAATTGTAAAAGTATTTTTGGCATTTAGAATTGAGATTTTCAGTTTGCGCAATAATATTTGGAATTAATGCATTCCAATTGTAAATGAGAGATTTTAAGTTAATTAAAATAACCTATGTAGATACCGTAAATCATGTTCTAACCCTAAATAAAATAAAAATACAATAACATAGTTATAAAACTTAGTCTGCCATAAAGCTAACCTCTGTCTTACAAGTAAATAGAAATTATTTTAATGTAATCAAATTAAATAGTATTAATACTAACAGGAGCTATAAATGCTGTTTCATTAACTTACCTCTTATACACGTAAAATAGTAAGCAACATTATGTGTAACTCTATCCTTAGCCCTCAATATTTTAAATACATTAATTTGCCCTTAATTACAATACTGCTGATCCTAACTAAATATGCAAAATTACATTTATTAACATTACTCAGAAAATATTTAGTGATGTTTTTAAACCCGATTGGCAGATTATACTTAACTTTAATGTCATTTTCGCGAAGCTTTGGAAAAAGTAATGATCTTAAATGCAGATGATGTGAAGACAGTAAAATGAATGTTCAACAATGTAATTGGGGTTGAGGTAAATGCTAGGCAAGCAAATAACACTAGCTTATTGGAGGCTACCACACAAAAATGGTGTCCCATAAATTAGTGGATGGTTAGAGTCTACTGTTGTAATTATTAGGCCTGGGCGGTGAACTTCGCTCCATTCGCGGAGTTTGCGGAGTTTTCTGCACCCTGCGGAGATCGCTGAGTGCAGAAAACTCCGCTTTGCGATGTGCGGCGGAGTTTTTTCCCCACTCGCGATCGCGAACGGTAAGTTCGCGATCGCGAACAGTAAGTTCGCGAGCGCAAGCTGCCGCTCGGGTAGAATTTCTACCTGAGCGGCAGAAATACCAGCACAAACTGCAGTTCGCACAGCACTCCGCCACTCACGGAACTTCGCGGAGTTTTTTGTAACTTCGCGGGGTTCCGAGTAGCAAAACTCCGCGAACTACACCCAGGCCTAGCAATTATGCTCCCTTACCTTTCCTTCTATCTGTTCCTGTTACCTGTTTACCCTCTACTTTCCCTCCCTCCTTCCCCTCACATGGTTTGTTTCGAGCTGAGCTCATTTAGAATGTTAGTATGAGTAGTCTTGGTTTCTCGATTAGAGCAGAGCCAGGGAAGATTTGTGAATAAACTCCCATTTTGTGGCTGGCCAGAAAAATACAATAATTTGCCAGATTATCTTTATTCCTATTGGAATGTGTGGAATGAGCTATCCTTAGAGGGTAGCCTTATCCTCAAGTCTTGCAAAATTGTACTTCCAGAAGAAATAAGAGATGACATAGCTGACTTTACTCATGAAGGATATCTAGGTAGAAACTCACCAAGAACAAGGTCTGAACTGAATATTGGTTCCTCAAAATGGATGTTATTACTGAGAGCAAGGTCAGAGATTGCTATCTGTGTAGATTAAGTGACAAAACAAAATCAACCCACAGAAATTCTCTATCCCCTGTAGAGGTTCCCTCCAGACCCTGGGACAAATTATGCTTAGCACTTTAGGTCCTGTAAATTTACTAAGTTTATACTAGAAGTATATGTTTGTTCTAGTTGATTACCTTTGTCACTGGGTGACTACTAAGAGTGTAAACAACATTACTCCCAAGAATCTATTAGTTTTTTGTCCTTTGTATTTTAAGTGGAAGGAATACCCGATACGATTGTCATTGACAATAGAGTTCAATTTACTTCAGATGAGATGAAGCAGTCTGAGTAAACTTTTGATTCGTCATACCAAGACTCCCTTATACTGTCCCAAAGCCAATGGGTTGCTGTAAAGAACAAGTAGAATTATTAAAGAATCTATGCATTTAGCCTCTGCTAGAAGACTTTCCATCGACAAACGTTAAGAAACATGTAAGGGTTATATCACACCACTCCCAACTCTGTCACAGTGTTTCAACTCTTGTTTCCCTTAGAGGTAGGAAACCAGGAACTAAACTTACTCCTAATTGGCTTAATGGAGGTCTACCCCATAAAGGTAGATAGAAAAGTAGCTACCAACAGAATCTAATTCCATTGGAAAAAATACAAGAATTGGTATGACAACAAATGAGGAATCAAACAATCTGCGAGGAAAACAGGTCAATGGGTAGTAGTGGAGAAACCATTTATGAACTAGGACAGCTTCAAATTATTTTCTGAACCTGCAAAAATAATGAATGTAAAATTCAATGTTGTTATACTAAAAGACGGACGTGTCTGGAGAATGGATAGAATATTGAAATGTCCAGAGTGTTTAATCCTTGACAAGGTATCTGTATGATTCAAAGCTGATCACATGTACATGTATTCACCTACAAATCAAAAATGCATCAGAGGAAAACACTGCCCTCCCAGTTGGCATAAAGATTACAAGATGTATTAATTTTCTTTGGTCTATGTACTTAAAAGTGTAATTCATCTGCCTTTCCTTGGAAGGGAGATGCGTTGTAATTATACTCAGGCACGGCTGGTACAGGTAAGAGAGGTGGGGCGGGTTGGGGCGCTGGCAGGGTGGGGAGAGGGGGAGACGACAGAAGATGGAATAGGGAAAATAAAATAGAAAAATAAATAAAACCACTTACCTTGTGCTCGCCGCATTGCAGACTCGGGAATGTGGTGAGCGCAAGGTAAGTGGTTTTATTTATTTTTTTATTTTATTTTCCCTATTCTGTCGTCTGTCGACTTCCCCCCTACTCCGCCCCACCCCACTGCTCTTACCTGCACCGGCCGTGCCTGATTATGCTCCCTTACCTTTCCTTCTCCCTATTCCTATTATCTATTTACCCTCTTTTTTCCCTCTCCTCCTTCCCCTAACATGGTGTGTGCCAAGCTGAGCTCGTTTAGAATGTTAGAATGTTAGTTTAATGAGACTTGATTTCTCGACCAGAGCAGAGTCAGAAAGTGCTTGTGAATAAATTCCCATTTGTTCCACTTACAACTGCATCGCCTCTTAATGCCTACCAGGAAACACCAGTGGATGCCATGGATCTCACTAAAGATACAGTATTGCCAGGCTTTCCCATACTATTCCCTTTCTAGGGCCTCCCATAAAATAATTTGACAAATAATAAATTTCGATAACATTCTACATGATGATAGACAATTACAATACCATCTGATACGAGCCCTCTCTCACTAATGATTGATCAGGACATCTCACATAAAAATGGTTGAGGAGTGGGTTCCAAATAATAAGTTTATGAACACCCCATACAATACTGATTAAAAGGGTGTTTGCACACTAATTAGGATGACAAAGGGCTCCTGCAACAAAGCAATTGGCTGAACAGAAATCATTCAGTGATTTAAGACTTCCACAGATTATTGATTGGAGGTATCTACATAATGCTGGGTGATCAGAGTTTGCAAGCAATACTTTCTCATGGGGCTCGGTGGTTCGTACATATTACCATGATCAGGTGCTTACAAATCTCACTGCATGGGATGTTTTCCAGACATTTGTGCATGATGAAGGCTCTCCAAACAATTCTGATGAATGGTAAGCCCTAACATAATTCTGATTGAAGAGTGTTCTTTATATAATGTGTTGCTGTAAGTGAATTTGTGCACAGTACTGGATTATGATGTAGGGCTCCAACACAGCGACCATCACACAATAGTGACTGATATGGGGTTCAGCGGTATAATGGTTGTTGGGCGTCCCGAAAAAACTGTGGCTGATTGGAGGGTGGCCCACTACAGTTGTTGACAAGGACCTGTCCCAAAATTAGGACTAATTGGAGGTCACATAATTCTGGCTGATCACTGGTTCACATGCACCTCAAGACAACTTAAGGGACCCAAACACATTCTATCATGCAAGTTTCTGTTTCCTAAGGAGGCAGAATTTTCACAGTGACATTTTTAAAACTGTTTTCTGGTTGTAAATGGTTGTTTTCAAGGCCTAAATTAATTGAAAATGAAACATCACAACAGACAGTTCTAACAGAAATAAAGAGTTGATGCTTGGAGCAAATTAAAGCTTCAGCTGAAGAAGCATATATGACAGTGCCATTGCTTACCTACTCCCTCTCACTGACAAATTTGTAAGGAAGTTGCTGTGTGCTAGAAAAATGATGTAGTATATAGTTTCTTTAAGTCATGCATTTGCTAGTGCAGCTAACAATATGCACACCAAAACATATTGAGGTGTTTTTGGGTCCACCCCTTTCAACAATTGACTTTTTTGGACTAGCCTCTTTCAGCCACTGACTTGTGGCTTTGTCAATCGCATCTTGGTTCAGCCCAGAGAAGTACCTACCTCCAGTGGCAGTGGCTAAGAAAAAGTAGTGGTGAGATGGGGTGAAGTGGGTGAGGGGAATAAAAAAAAAAGCTCACCTACCTGAGTAGGCCAGCTGCCTCTCCTCCCTCTGTTCCTGGCTCCCGACAGCACACAGGCTTCGAGACTCCCCAAAGCCAATCACGAAGCTGCTGTCACCAGCATGACGTGCTGCGGCAACAAATTATGGACAGAATGCTGAATGAATCAAACATTCACCCCCAATTAAAAGAACTGGGTTAAATCCATCGTTCTTTTGCTCACTACGCCACCCCAGTTTGGACCGAGCCACATGCAAATCAGGCTTGACCCTGTTACTCATGGGAACAGTCCAGCCTAAACTGCCAAGCCTTGTTGAGCATTCCGTCCGTCATTTGTTCTTTTTGCTTTAGTCACCTGCATGACAGCAGCATTATGATTGGTCTGAGTGGCCTTTTTGGCTGCTCAGACAGTCCCTGAGAGCCTGGGACTGTTATCCACCTGGCTGTTCAACACAGCCAGGTGGAGAAATGCTACGAGCGCCTGACGGTTTGGCCTGCTCAAGACGACAGGCCAAACTCATGCGCACTTATGGTGCCCACCATTACTCGTCCTCCCTGCTCCTTCACATGCCCCCGCTGCGCCCCGCCCTGCCCCGCCCTAATCTGGCTCCATATTAAAAATAAACTGATAATAACGTAACGTTATTAACGTTCTGTTATTAACATTTGTTTTCCCTTTTACGCTGCTCAGAGAGCAGTGGGGCGAAAGGCTCCTCCACCTTAGCTAATGAGCCACCGCTGCCTATCTCACCTAACGTCATTGCCTGTTTGAGTGTATTTTTTCCATTTGCTCTTCAGTGCTTGCACGTTCGCCTTGAGGGACAACTTTGCAACTATAGCCCACTTCGTCCACTCCTGCTGGCTCCCTCACCAATATCTTGCTCTAGTGTGCTAAGGCTGTATGCATTAGCACATTAACCCCAGATCCCAGAATGCTTCGTTTCTATTATCTTATAAGTGAGTGAATATCTGAAAATACTCAAATAATTATTTCTTTAACAAGCTATCATCAAAATCAGTGGCAACACATATACTGAAAGTACATGAATGCAGATTTAAAATACATCCACTGTGCACTTTTACAAAAAGTTATTAGTCAATATATAATGCAACTTTAATAGATTATTTGATTGTATGACATGTACCCCTTTTATAAAAAGTTAAAGACGTTCCTATGCTTTACGCTCGAAAAGACCCATGGAATAATTAATATCAGTAAGAGATTATGCCACACTGGAGTTGTCATTACTTGTTAAACCTAATTCTTGAATATTTGGCTGAACACTGAACATTAACTGCAAATGATAGAACATTCTGCACTGTTATGACCAGCTTTTCGCATATTTTTCCAATTTCTCTTGTTGTAAAGATGAAATGTGAAGCATTCCAATTCACTTCCAACAGCTCAGTAGGTAAATTGGTGCCAAACATTTCTGCTCGGTGCACAGAAACGGCAGACGGTGTTCTGGGTTCAAATACATTCACAGATGAAAGATTACTGATTCTCTTAAATAAAAAAGCATGCAGAAACACAAATAAAGAAAACAAAAAATGCTACATTTGCTTCCAAATGTTCACCTTCTAAGCACTCTTGGGCATATTACCAAGGATTTGCGATGTTTTTTTTATCGCCGGCTATCGCTGGATTTCATCGCGGAGATAACACGTTATTATCAACGCTTATCTCCAAGGCGATAAAAAATCCAGCGATAGCGGCGAAACCCAGCAATAGCGCGAGAAATTCAGCGATAGATTCACTGCGCTAATGAAAAGCTTGCTAATAGGCAGGTGAGGACTTAACCTCACAATCCACCTCCCATTGACAAGATGGTTAAGTCAAGTTTTTATCAGGTGTTAAATTCCAGCGATAATCGCGGTTAGCGTGAATTTTTTTATCGCTTCGCGGGCATTGCTAATAGGGGGAAGTTGTGTTTGCGACTGTTTGCAGTTGCTTTTAGTTGCGAACGCCTACTTTGCATGTCATTAGCGATAATTATCGCTGACATGCAAAGCGGCAACAAAACGGCCGCTATCGCCATTAAGCTGTCGCTAACAGCTGTTAGCGACAGCTTGCTAATAGGGCGATAAAAATATCGCCGCTTTATTGGCAAAAAGTGCCGCTAAAGTGGCGATACTGCCCTTGATAATATGCCCCTCTGTCATTTCTACGCTGATACTGGTCATTACAAAATTAGGCCAGAAAGAAGGAACGGTGAGCTGTCAAAGACAAAAAAAACTAGTAGGTTCTTGTTATAGATAAATGGATTTGGGAGATTTGTTTAACACTAGGGGGCCGATTCCGGCCGTAAAACGTACCGACCGACACGGACCTGGGACGGAGACCGACCGACACGGACCGGCGCCGTACGACCCGTGCAGTACGATGCAGCGCGTGTGAATTACAACCCACTTGCACGGAACACGAGCCGAATGACCGACCCGTACGAAAATCAGTGAGTCGCCCGTAAAATGTCCGGGAATCTTACCGACCGACATGCACCACGAATAGACGCGACCAAAACGTACCCGCGATCCACGAGCCGCGCAGTACGATGCCAAATGTGTGAATTGAGACCGACTCGCACGGAGCACGAATATGAAAACCGAGATGCACAGCAAATAGTGACTAGCAAATAACAGACCCCTCTGCGTCCGACACGTACGACAACGTCGAAAACAGCAGAATGTCAGTGTGACAGTCTCGTGTTAGCCCGCGCAAGCCACATCCAGCGTCCGACATGGTCAAACAAACGTCTCCATCATGCACAACAAAAGCAAAGGAAAAGTCACAAAAAAAGCCCAAAAAACACATGACAAAGCCAATAAATAAAAAATAAAAAAATGGAAGAACAAAGACACACCCACAACTCCACCTATATAATGGCAGGAAAGCCCTACCATGATCCTTTGCAAACTACAGGCATAGGACAGCAGACACCACCACCACATTGCAGAGATACACCACAACTCACACAACACACAACAACTACACCATTTGCACCACTTAAAAACTAAATCACATATTCCCTGGCAAACTCACACCCACCACACACACATACACCCCTCTCATCAATCCCCCCAACCACCCAGCACCATGCTCCCCAAGAAGAACCCAAAGTTCACAGATAGTGAGTTGGAAGTCATGATTGACGAAATACTCAGGGTAGAGCCACAGTTGTTTGGCACATTGGTCCAACAGACCCCCATGTCACAGAAAACAAAGATGTGGGAGAGGATTGTCGACAAGGTCAGCGCACAAGATCCTTGTCGGCGCACAAAGGACGACATACAGAGCAGGTACTATGATGTGCGCAGGAGGGTCAAGAAGCTCATCAACAGGGACCACGCGTGAGCAGAGACACTGGCAGTGGCCCTCCTGCCAGACCAACACACTTCAGGACCTGGGAGGAGAAGGTGCGGGCCATCCTACCGGATGTATGATGTAACAACGCGATCATTTAGATCGTGGTACATTACATCGCTGTTTTTACAACGCAAGTTGTTACCACGACTTGCGCTGTAGGGCGCTGGACTTAGGAATAGTATGATTTACTATTCCAACTCCAGCCTACGTACAGTAGGGAAGGTATTGGAATAGTAAATCACACTATTCCTTAGTCTAGAGCGCCCTCCAGTGCAAGTCGTGGTAACGACTTGCGTTGTAAAAGCAGCAATCTAAATGTACTGCGGTGTTTTGACTGCGTTGTTAAGGTCGTTTCCCATCCTACCACCGGAGAGCATCCATGGATTAACAGGAATACCAGAGCCTGGTGAGTACACAAACAATATACTCAATTTTGTGCGGCAATACACATATATCACTCTCAAGGGGACTGTTAAACCAATTCCTGCCAGCAAAGCCATAGAACATAAAGGCAAGTCTCCTGTGATGTGCATGCCAGTTACCCAAACACAATACCTGCCATCCCACAGTAAAATGGAACTATGACATAACATGTACAAACCTAACGACAAATACTGCAAGGCATTAGCATAAATTCACAACAAACACAGTCATCCATTTCGCCAACAACGTCACACCACCTCACAGGAAAGCTCAGTCAAAATGAAGGAAGGTTGGGCTGATGGGAATGTGCATGTAGCAGAAAGCATGATGGGAGTTGCAGTCACAGCCACCAGTCCCCCACCCACAAGTCCCTGCAAGCTCACAATGAACCATGCTCACCTCACAGGGAGTGCAAAAGTACTGCCAAGATGGCTGACACTAGGCCCTGCTGTGGGGAGCACAAGGCCCTGCTGGAACTTGGGCCCAAACAAACAACAGGACACCAATGCCAGACAGCCTGAAAGGTAACTTCCACACCCTGCAATGGAAGCATGCAGCATGGTGGGATGTCTGGACTGGGGGAGGAGGACTGCCAGCTCTGACTACATCTACCAGCAGCCCCTGTCACACACACCCCTCCCACCTACACCAAAATACATACCTGGGACCATGCTCCACAAGAGAGTCAGTGAAAAGTCTCTACCAAGAACCCTTACAATGTTCTCCGCTGTGGGGAGCACAAGGCCCTGCCTTGAAATTGTGCACAAACAAACAACTGGATACTACTGTCAGTCATCTTGCCATTGCTGTCTCAATCACTCACATGGTAGCAGAGTCACAGGAAGGAAGCTCAGGTATTACGGGAAGGTGGGTGGAGCCAAAAGCATGATGGGAGTTGCAGTCACAGCCACCAGTCCCCCACCCACATGTCCCAGCAAGCTCACAATGAACCATGCTCACCTCACAGGGAGTGCAAAAGTTCTGCCAAGATGGCTGACACTAGGCCCTGCTGTGGGGAGCACAAGGCCCTGCTGGGACTTGGGCTCAAATAAACAACAGGACACCAATGCCAGACAGCCTGAACGTAAATTGTGACTCCCTGCAATGGAAGCATGCCACATGGGGGATTACCTGGCCTCTGTGGGTGAAGGAGGTCCTGCAATGACTCAAAATGCCATCAAGGCCGCCTCAAAACACACCTTCTCAGCCAGAACAAAGTGCACCCTTGGGACCAGTCACTCCAAAAGTAAATGCCTTGGCAAGATGGCTGACACATGGTCATGATGTATGAATTGGCTGCAAGTCACACCTAAGCACTGGCCAACTCAAACACATTTACACTCACAGCCATTGGAACTGTAGGTATCCTCCCACCCTCTTGAGATGCAGTGTCCCTGGGGTGTCCCCTGACCTGGCTGTGAAGGTGTGTCTTGTAGATGACAATTGGGGAGATGTAGAGTTAGCACATAGCAACAAGCCGACACAATGTCACCCATACATCATTGACAGTGGACACCTGACGGTAACTAGAATGGACATACACATAGCTGACACTGTAGCATGGTGTCATCCAAAAAATGTGCAGTTGTGAGATGCAGTTCAATCCCACATCGGCCTGCGTTGTACACATCATTCATACAACACATCATTCACTGTCATGGAGACCCCAAACACAATGACTAACCTGGACTGCATCTGAGGAGGCAAGCAACTCACAGCAGCTGAACTGTAACACACACACCTCTGCCCATCACTGTAATGAGAATTGAAAAGCAAGAGAGCACCTGTGCCCAATCCCTCTCACTGTTGATGAATTTGACAAGATAGAAGGTGTTAGCACATACAAAACTCAGCACCAACTTCATTAGCTATGCTAACCCCATGACTTGTAAGATAAGAGATGTGAACTAGGAACACAGACAACTAATTAGTATCTCACAATGGATCGCAGGCATACCGTACTGCAACCATGTTGCACAGACACACAAATGTGACGTACAGAGGAAATAAAAGAACCACACAACACATGCCCCAACCTCGCAACATACCCCAAGTGTAATAGTACGTATGTCATTGTTAAAGCACAAATGTGGACAGGGATAATACAGCAGTGTCAGGCATGTATTGGGACCTGAGTGGCAATGGGCATCTACAGACAATTGATCAATACATGAGCTGGTCATGCACACAGCATGACGTGCACATCGAAAGGCTCCAGGTTGCCATTACAAAGTGCTCCAACAATATCAACCTCTGTCTGTCACAACTTATGACAATGCAATGTACAGACACTCATAATGATGTTCAGTGTCAAATGTCATGTGTGTGAAACATTGAGGTCTGTAGAAACATAACATACATTGTGTGTCTCCTCCAAACACAGGTGATGCTGGGGACACAGCAGGTCCTGAGGAACAATTCCAGTCCCAGACTCTGGCGGACCCTGAGCTCCCCGGTGTGGATCACTCTACGTCCTCTTCGGACGACGACCTTGACGGACCTGGCCCCTCCGGCGTGAGCCATCGTGCAGCCCCAGCAGCAGTAACATCAGCACCCCACTCAACCACTCCTGCCACATCGGACACCAGACACCCCATGCCGACACGGACAGGCCCAGGCCCCCGAACAACAACGGACCAGGCACACAGGGCACCCCGGAAGCAAGGGACAACACCTCCGGCGCTAACAATCAAGGGAGCCCAGTGTCGGCTGGGCCGGACACTGCAGGGCCTGCCCGTGTGGGTCGGGCTGGCGGGAGGGTGGGCAGGCAGAGGACACGGCCTGCACAGGGGGATGGACTGCATGATGAGCCACACCTGGAACGCATCATAGATGCGTACCAGGAAAGCACCGGAGGGTTTGGACAGGTCGTGGGGATCCTCAAGGAACTCAAAGAACAGCAGGCTGTCCATCATGCCCGCTTGGACTCCCACATGGTCCCGGTGGAGTACAAGTGGGACAAATTGGATGAACAAACAGCGGTGCATAGGGACATACTGACATGCCTCCGCCAGATCAGCACCAACCTGACCACGCCTCCCTGTGCGCCAACAACATCTGTTGCCACAACATCCGCAACATCCACAGGGAGGGAGGAGGACTCTGGCGGAGAGTCCTCGGCATCGCAGCACCCTGCACATTAGGGTCCCCCGAGAAAGAAGAGGGGTCGCCCGAAGAAGGGCAATTGAGACGCTGATGGCCATGCATATCCCCCAGGCACCCAACACCTGCTCCTGTTAATGTCCTTTGTGTGCAAACCAGTTGACTGTGTCGACCTACATCAAAATCACCCACTTGACATGGAGGGTCAAAGTTGTGACAATGCACCAAATGACTGTGGATTCTACCCTGGATATTTCAATTACCAAGACTACCAACTCACCTGTGAACTTTGGATTACCATCACATTGTACAGCACTGCAAAATCCGTTCACCATCCTTACACATGTTTGTAAATAAATTCACAATCACACAATACTTGCCTCTGTCGTGATTCCTACTTGCTTTGTGCCATGGCGATGAAGAGCTGCTAAGGAACACTGTGCATGCAAACTATTACAGCAATGCGAACAACGTAATGTGAGTCATGTGAATGTGACACATATGAGGGAGACACACCACTAGGACAACACAACACATACTCACCATGGCCCCTAACTCATCGTCAACACTGATGTGAACAGGAGATACAGTGGAAAGCACACACAACACCCATCCTGGGTCATTGGCAAGCAGCACACAGGTACAGGTTGCGAATTACTGTTGGATGTGTGGACACACGGAGCACATCTCAAAGTGAAGGGCTGGTTTATTAAATATTCACATTGTGAGAATACTACAACTGATGCACGTTAACCTCACGTGACAGTTATCCGAAAAATAAACATGTGGTGAACGATAAAAGTCCAGGGGTGTGTGGCACATCATTGTTTGGGACAACGATTACTTGCACTCTGGAACAAGGATCTGTGTCTTGGGTTTCAGACCGCACCACACAGCATCCAAAGTACCCTGTGAAGGACAGACAGAAAACCCTATCAAAAACACAGATTCACAGCAAACAACAACAATATACATGCCCAAAACAAAACACTAACTACCCAGACACAACCTAACAATCAGGTAAACACTGGGAGTACAGACTACCAGAAAGGACACATCACAGCAAGCATACTGACAAGTAGCATACTGCCACACTCAATCAGCACCCGTGCACCACCAACATAGGTCATGCCGACACAATACTTGGACAACACATACCTGTATACTGACATTCATGAGAATATGTTCTGGATCAGCTGGCTCCGAACATCACCATCACCCTCATCATAACTGGCATCATGCCCAAGACCAGGATCCTCCACGGCTGGTGGAGGTTGGTCATCGTCATCCAGGATGAGAGGCAACTGCTTCCACTGTGCCAGGTTGTGTAGCATGCAGCACATAATGATGATCCTGCACACCTTCTCAGGTGCATATGGGAGGGCCCCTCCTGTCTTGTCCAGGCAGCGGAATCTGCTTTTCAGGAGGCCAAATGTCCGCTCAATCGCTCTCCTGGTACGGCCATATGTCTCATTGTGGAGCATCTCCGCTGGTGTCACAAGGTTCCTGAGGGGTGTCAGCAACCACGGCATGTTGGGGTATCTGGAGTCACCTACAGGGAGACAATTGCACATTAGTTGAGCGTGAAAATAGGGTGCGAATCAACTTTAGCAAAGACACACAATGCTAAGCAGTCAGTACACACCGACAAGCTGGTACTGCATCTGTGCCATCATCGTTGGGATGCGACTACTCCTCATTATGTAGGCGTCGTGCGCTGAGCCCGGGATCCTTGTACACACATGGGAAATGGTCATGTCGGCAAAACAAACCACAAGAGCATTTATAGAGTGGAAATGCTTCCTGTTCCGGTACGTCTGCTCATGTGCCTGCGGTGGTACCAAAGCCACATGTGTCCCATCGATGGAGCCAATGACATGTGGCATCCTGCCCAGGGCTTAGAAGTCCCCCTTGATGTCAGCTAGTTGTTGTGCTTTTGGGAAATGGATGTACTGGTTCAGGAAAAGCAACATTGCCTCCAACACATCCCGAAGCACACGGCTGAACATAGTCTGTGACATCCCACCAGCAGTAGCAACAGTGTGCTGGAAAGTACCGGTGGCAAAAAAGTGTAGGGCTGTCATCACCTTCACCTTGGGGGTCAGCGCTGTAGGGTATGTCCGGCCAGGTTGCAGATGTGGAGCCAACTGCTCCGCCAATTCTTCGATCAGTGGCCTGGTGAAGTGGTACCATCGCATGCAGTCACGTTCAACCATGGTCTCCAGGTCTGGGAATGGTCTGTGGACATTTGGTCTCCTGCAGTACATAGGAGAGCAAAGACAGTTTGTCATTCACCCTATCTATGTGCCAGTGTACATGACAAATATCACATGATACCACATTACAGGACACAAGAACATGATGTGTGTGCTGTTGGGTATGGACACACATATCAGATACATGCCCATCATCTGACATCTCAGCTCTACAGGGCCACACAACAAGGTCCCTGTTGTGCTGTGAGCAATCAATGTGCCCCGTCACAGTACATCAGTACGAGTGTCACATACCAGACACACACCACAGTGACTAGTGAGGACAGATGTCTACCCCACAGCACATGTTCCTGACAGACACACACAGGGACCTTGTGTCGCAACATGGACACCATCATGATGTGGCGTACCATGTGCACAACACAACGCACACATGACACACACATGAAGTGCCCCCTGATTTCATGCCAGCTCACACATGGATGTCTGTGATTCACAGACGCAACATCCACTCACATTGACAATAGACTGGGATGTTGTGAACATTTGACATTGTGCGCATGAAATCTGAGTCATCTCCGCATGGCAATGCACACATACTGTGGAGGAACATCACATATGTGGCACTGTGACACCCTGTGAGGCACCTACCATTCCACTGAAGAGTCAGGGTGTATGTCACATTAAATACACAATGTACACCGGGAACTGTGTACATGCCTCATGCACTGAAATGTACTGTTGTCAAACACAGTGGTTTCTGTGTCCAGCCAACAATTGGATCTGTCCCCATGGCAACCTGCCCTGCCTGGAAGTGGGTGCCACTAAGTGAAACATACAAATTCACATGTCTACCCACATACACACAGAGGTAATGCATCCTGACATGCACTTTGAGTGACTGTGTCACAGAGTGTACTGTTGTTGTGCCCATGGGTCAATGGCAAGCAATGGTGTGTTGCACGCCTTAAACAGTTACTTATATGGTGACTGACGCAGGTGACCAATGCAAAAGATGCGTTAAACACCTAGGGAAGGAGCTGCACGCACGCCTTGCACAATGTCACCAATGTGGACTGACGAGGGTGGACCGATCCGCATGCACGCCCTGCACAATGTCTCCAATGTGGACCGACGCGGGTGGACCGATCCGCACGCACGCCTTGCACAATGTCACCAATGTGGACTGACGCGGGTGGACCGATCCGCACGCACGCCTTGCACAATGTCACCAATGTGGACTGACGCGGGTGGACCGATCCGCACGCACGCCTTGAACAATGTCACCAATGTGGACTGACGCAGGTGGACCGATCCGCACGCACGCCTTGCACGCACGCCTTGCACAATTTCTTCAATAGGAACAGACGCGGATTTGAGCCTGGTACGATTCGGTTCCTTGAAAATCCGTTGGCTGCCTGAAACAATGTTTCAGACTCGTCACTGCAATGCTTTTGAATATTTCAAACGATGCGGAAGGCGTGTACGAGACGTGCAATGCGATGGATTGGCCAGATTCATAGGATGCAAACGTGTCGGACCTATCGCTTTTGACACATGGGTCTGAATCTGCCTCTGCAGCACAGATATAAGTCTGTCTGTTCACCTGTGAGCTCACTTGCCTGCACTACATGCTCCAGATCGACATCTCTTCCAACACTGCTGCTGTCTCTGCATCCTCTGGCTCAAAGAATGGCACGTACTGTGGAGAGGGCCCCAGCCTTCACAGAGGAGGAGAACAAGGCCCTGCTGGACAGCCTCCTTCCACAGTACAGCAAGCTGTATGGGACACCAGGGGAGCAGGTGAGTGTGCACTCCACATTCCTTATTCATTGTGTATGTTGTCTGACTGGCACCACTGAAATTGTGTGCAAGTGTCTAGAATGCTCACTGAGTAGTTCATACCCCCATGGTGTGTAGGTCCCTGTTGTGGACAGGTACTGTGCATTAAAAGTGCATTTTCACACGGTTGTAATACTCAGTTAATGTTTCCCTGTTGAAAACTCAGGACAACTGTCAATCACCATATCTGCACTACCTGTGTCCATCATATTCCCTTGCGAGAAAGACATGTATATCCAAATGTGTGATGCACAAACATGTGGCTTGTGTGGTAAAGGACTTTTTCTACCCTTGTCATCCTCACAGGTTGATGCCCACCAGAAGCAGGAGATCTGGCTGACCATTGCCCGGGCTGTTTGTGCTGTGGGGGTCCACAGACGCCGCATCCCCAACTGCCACAAGAGGTGGCAGGACCTTCGTGGCTGGACCCAGAGGATTGCCAGAGTCCAGCTGAAGCTGTCGCCTCCTCGCAGAAGGGGCGGACGACGGACACTGACCCCCCACATGCTCAGGATTATGGCGGTGGTCTTCCCGGACCTGGATGGGCAGTTAAAGGTCAGACAGCAGCAAGGAGGGGGTAAGTGCATGCATTCTCTGTGTCCAATGTATCACATGCTCTTTGCACGCCCACATCCTGGTTACACTTCCACAGATCTCCTGTCTGCTTGTACAGGAGTCATGTGGCAAAACTACGTCATGTCCCATCCTCATCTGATACACAGGTGTGCCCCTTTCAGGCTGTGACTTGTGTAACTTGGGTTGTGTGTCCCTGCTGTTGTACAAACTTAACGTTGTGAACAGCATCTGCGACCAGTGCATTGTTTTGTCTTCATGACTGAGGCACATGATTTCCATGTGTCTGCACATTGCCTGGAAAAAAGACAAGTACTCTGTGTGGGCAATTGATATGTGTTCCAATTGATGTTTTGGCACACCATATATAGCAGGGGTGTTTGACACACAGCCATGTAGCAGCAACGAAAATTTATGAGCCTCAGAAAAATGTACATCATGTGTTTCACACATGCATGGACACATGCCTGGTGTCCAGGGTAATCCCATGTTGCACATGTTCCGAGACAGGTATCCCTACTCCGGACATGAAGTACACTCTGTTCTTCTACTCCTGTGTGTCAGCCTAACATTCGTGCATTGTGAAGTGTGCTATATGGTGTCTGCATCGGTGTCATTGTGAGGTAGCCTAGCCTCTTAGACTCCTGTGGTGTTGGTCATTTAGGTTTGTGTAGCTAGCTGGGGTGTGGGAAATGGATCATCAGAATGGGTTCATGCATAGGTGTCGAATCACTTGATGGTGCATTATGTTGTATAGTACATCACAGTGCAGGCAATCTCAATTCATTGTCATCATGCTGTGATGTCATCATGCTTACAGATTGGTGCGTGCAGTCAGTCATCTGTTGCATTTTTATTACGTGTGATCATCAGATGCCTGAAGATGTGGTTAGCATTGGGTGTCCCTGTGCACTTGACATCTGCAGGGCTTAAATTCTCATACAAGTTAATGGTTGTGACCCAGTGCAGAGTGTATAATTTTGGATGCACTACCCCTGAGACTGAAGCCAGTGCTGGCTGCTCCGCCATACTGGGCCGTAGCATGGTATCCCACTTGCTGATGTGTATCCCGCAGTGATGTCAGTTGTACAGCATGCACTCTATTGTGGCATTGACCATCAAGACATGTGCACATCATGGTGTCTTGTGAGTGAAGCCTATCCATTTTACTGACAATGATTTTTGCCATCCCTTCTCATGACACATGTACTGAGTCAGTGGCAGGAGATGGCATGTGTTAGTCCAGGCAGATTTAAATCATGAGTCCTGCAGTTCAGAGATATGTCTATGTGGTGCTTGTGCACACATATGAAAAGTGGCAGACAACTTGTCCCAGGCAGATGGGTCCATGGAGGGGCAGGATCTGAGGGGCATGGTTGACTTGCAGATTGACATGTGTCATTTCCAAATGATGTCTCCACTGTTCGCAATATCTGGCACTTGAGGCAAAGCCGTACACTGTGATGTGCTGTACTGACTGTGATGTGTCAGGTGAAACTGGTGACTGATGTGGATCTGTTTATCCCGATTGATTGCAGATACATCGACAGCTACTGGAGGAGACAGCTCCACGGACCAAGAGGATCCGCAGAGCCAGACTGGGTCAGCTTCAGAGGAGTTGGAGGGACCCAGTGGCACAGAGGGTGAGGGGAGCCACACAGAGGAGACCTCAGCTACAAACACCTCTGCTGAGGAACACAGCATCTCCAATGAGGACTCCCTTGTGGAGGCGGGTGTCAGCAGACCCCAGACAACACCTAGCGAGTCTGTCCCCGCCACCACCACCATCTCCACCCTCCCATCTGCTGCCATCCCAGATGTCCGTGGAGGCCCCCGTGTGAGGGAACATGTCTCCTTTGGTCCAGGCACCGCACCCGCTGCCCCTGTCTCCCCTGCTGCCCTCAGTGTGGAGTCTGTGGACTTACTGAAGCAGCTCCATGTAGGGCAGACAGCGATGCTGAGTGTCCTCCATTCCCACACCCCTCTGTTGACTCAACTGGTATCCTTCATGGAGGGCATCTCATCCAACCTGTCTGCCCTACATCGGACCATTCAGTCCATGGCCTCCACACAGACAGCAGCAGTGTCCCTCCTCCAACAGTCCCTCACCCCTCCTACCTCTGCACCACCCACAGTCCTCACTACCCTACCTGACCAACGCACACACACACCGGCACCGGCACGCACCACAACAGACCCAGGCAGCACACAATCAGGCAAGTCCAAAACAAAATCCACAGGCACGCACACTCCAGGGACTGATGGCACACACACAGGGGATGGGTCACAGACGCACAAACAGGCATCCACGAGCACTCCGCAGACCTCAGATGCCTCTCCCTCCAAAAGCACTTCCCCTGCCTCACTTGCAACCCCCTCTTCCAAGCAGCTCTTCCTCTGTGATCTTGGCCTCTTCCCCACCGATCCATCTGCTGAGACGCACAAGGGGAAGAGGAAATGACCACGCACAGGGGGAAGTTCCCCTGCCACACAGACACCCTCCCCCAAGCGCCCGGACACTGAGCCCCCCAGCCGCAAGTCCCCCCGGAGCAGGAAGAGCAAGACCCCCCCAATCCCGCAGGTCAAAGTCACATTCTCCTTCCTGCAGCCCCCAGGCGACCACTCCACAGGTCCCCCCGCCACACTCTGCCCCTGGTTCCCCCACACACCAATACCGCATCCCCAAAATGATTAGGCCATCCCCTCCTACCACATGCACTTCCACCCCCACCTCACATGCTCAGCCTGTTCCTGCCACTGATGTGGGGACCGTGCCCCCGCCTCTGTCCTGCCAACCTCACCTGGGCCCCATGACACTCCCTTGGAGTTTTGCACTGCAGTGGAGGCCCCGTCCCAACCATCTCACCTGCCCGCTGCAGTGGTGCCGGTAACAACCCCGTCTGACTTGGGCCCTGCATTGATGTCAGCACACACCCCATTGGACCTGGGCCCTGCCATGGTGACGGCGCACACAGTGTCAGACGCCTCCGCTGCAGTTGCCAGTGACACTCCTGCACCCACCAGCCCTCCCCTGCCCCATTCTGCTGTTCCCTGATGCTGTCCCTGCGGTGCTTGGCCTGCCCCTGTGTATGCCCCTCCAAGGGGAGATGTCCCCTGCCCGTAGCAATGCAGGCAAGCAATGGGTGACAACTTGTCACATTTCACCCTGGGAGGACTCCTGACATGGACTGGCCATTGGCCTTTTGACATTGTGGACTTCACAGTTTCAATGAGTTATGTGCTTAATAAAGCCAATTTGTGTTATCCAGTGGTGTTGCTTCTAATGTACATGATGTTGATGATGGGTGTCATGGACTTGCTGTTGTACAGGTGTTTTGAAGGTATAACAGAATGAGTTGTTGATGTGATGTACTCCATGTGGTCTATGGGGTATATGTACTTTTCTGCTATGTATCCATGACATCCTTAGCTGCAATTTCAGGGTGTAATGATGGCAAAATGTTGTGACCAGGGTTTTATCTTTGGGTTTGCTACTTGACATCTTTGCCAGACAATGTTGCACATAGGTTGTGCTTACATTCGGGCACATGGAAAGATTCCCTGACTTGGACAATCTCCACTGCACAGGCATGTTTGTGCATCCATGTTACACAAGTCATCTGTGTCATCTGTCCAACTTGGTCTACATGTGTATTGCATATGTGCAGATGACTGAGGGAGGACTCCCGTACACAAGCTTCTGTGACCATTGCTTTTCTTGAGTTGTAATAGTTGTATCACTGGGCAAGTCTTGTGCTGGCATGACAGGAGCCTGCACAGACAACATGTGGCACAGCTGACCTTCCCCAGGAGTGCAGTCCCATCATGGCATTGTGTCCTTCCATGACATTGCCTGGGCACATGGTGTGTGTTGTGTGAGCATGTCTGTGTGTGTTCACTTCCCTTTTCTGGATGCAGCCTGTGTTCCAGACAGATGTACCTGTTTTGTGGACTGGCTGACTTGGCCTGTGTTCATGTAACTTCTTTGCCCTGCCTTTTCTGGGCATGACACACTACTGGTAATTAGGCTGTCATCCCTGGCTGTTTCATTAGTAAATTCCAGGGTTGTTATCCAACGCACGTGGGACACATTCTGGATTACCATTGGCACTTATGTGTTAGCAACATCATGTGTTTTTGACACTTGTGTGTGTGTGTGTGACGACTCCCTATCATCAGGGTCATTGCTGCTATGTTGGAGGTGTCAACATTTGTGCGTTGTGGCTCTCCTGTGGTTCAACATTGGTGTAGGTGTCTGGCAGGGTTCCGAATGACTTGTGCAGTTTTCACGTAATGTCGATGTGCCGCATGCTGTGCAGTGTGGCAGACCTTCACAGGTGTTGTTGTCAGCCCATGTGTGGGGATTTGTGTGTAGCTTTGATCCCCCCACCACCCCTGGTATTGTCATGTGTGCATGAGCAATATCACTGGTCCCTGTGTGCCTAGCTGATGCACATTCTTCCAGATCAAGGTGTGTGCTGTTGATGTTGGCTAAATGTGAGTTGTTTAATGTCTAGGCCCATAACTACTTTTGGCCCATTGTTTGCAAGCCATGGCCAGTGATTTGTGTTTATGGAGGTGTGATGTGAGTTTGTGGGCCCGAACACATGACCCAGGACGCACATCTGACTGTGCTACGCAGTTGGGGAAAAACTAGCTTTATCATCACAGTTGGATTGGCGTACAGCCTAATGTCACCACAAAGATAGGGGACTAGAGGGTAGTGCTGTGTTGGGTATGTCTCTTGCTGTGTTGGTAGCTGTTCCACCCACCTTGTGTCACATGAATCCTTTGTGATCCCGCTTACATGACAATGCCTGCTTGTCCCCCCAGGTGTGCCCAGTCAAAGACTTACTTATGTATGGCACAGTGCACACATGTGTGTCATTGTAGTTCAGCCCACCGTCATGAGTTGTGCAGTAGCCTGGGGACTCTGTGACACACACACATGTTGTGTATGATATGCAGTGTGTGGCAGCCGGTCTGTGTTTGTGCATCTGTGCCTCTGCATTGGTGTGGCTTCAGCGTTCCATTGGGGGGGGTGTTGTTTGTGTGATTGTCCCTATTGTCCAAGCCTCTTGTAGGTCATCATCCTGCACATTGATCATGTTTGGTATGTCCCATTGCTGCCATGGTATGTGACTTTGTCACCTAACATCGACAGTCTCCACAGGATTCCGCAGTTTGTGTGTCTGTTTGTGGAGATATGTGTATGCATCTTGATGCTCCCTTCTCACACAGTGTAATTGTACGCTGTTGGCATTGTCAGGGTCATGGCCAATGCTTGCCTGCACATGGCAGAGGGAGTTCTTGTGATACACAGCATTCTTTGCCTCTAATGTCTATGTTTGTTAGTGGCACAACCACCACATTGCCAAAACATTGGTTGTGGTGTTGGGTGCAGTAGTCACAAATGCTGGTCTGGTGATACAGCCCCCTATGAGTAGTGGGTAGTGGTGCAGGGCATACATCCCCCAATGAGTGGGGAGGGTAGTGGTGCAGGGCATACATCTCCCTATGAGTGGGGAGGGTAGTGGTGCAGGGCATACAGCACTGTATGAGTTGTGGGTAGTGGTGCAGGGCATACATCCCCCAATGAGTGGGGAGGGTAGTGGTGCAGGGCATACATCCCCCTATGAGTGGGGAGGGTAGTGGTGCAGGGCATACATCCCCCTATGAGTGGGGAGGGTAGTGGTGCAGGGCATACATCCCCCTATGAGTGGGGAGGGTAGTGGTGCAGGGCATACATCCCCCTATGAGTGGGGAGGGTAGTGGTGCAGGGCATACAGCACTGTATGAGTTGTGGGTAGTGGTGCAGGGCATACATCCCCCTATGAGTGGGGAGGGTAGTGGTGCAGGGCATACATCCCCCTATGAGTGGGGAGGGTAGTGGTGCAGGGCATACAGCACTGTATGAGTTGTGGGTAGTGGTGCAGGGCATACATCCCCCTGTGAGTGGGGAGGGTAGTGGTGCAGGGCATACATCCCCCAATGAGTGGGGAGGGTAGTGGTGCAGGGCTACATCCCCCTATGAGTGGGGAGGGTAGTGGTGCAGGACATACATCCCCCTATGAGTGGGGAGGGTAGTGGTGCAGGGCATACATCCCCCTATGAGTGGGGAGGGTAGTGGTGCAGGGCATACAGCACTGTATGAGTTGTGGGTAGTGGTGCAGGGCATACATCCCCTATGAGTGGGGAGGGTAGTGGTGCACGGTATACATCCCCCTATGAGTGGGGAGGGTAGTGGTGCAGGGCATACAGCACTGTATGAGTTGTGGGTAGTGGTGCAGGGCATACATCCCCCTATGAGTGGGGAGGGTAGTGGTGCAGGGCATACAGCCCCCTATGAGTGGGGAGGGTAGTGGTGCAGGGCATACATCCCCCTATGAGTGGGGAGGGTAGTGGTGCAGGACATACAGCACTGTATGAGTTGTGGGTAGTGGTGCAGGGCATACATCCCCCTATGAGTGGGGAGGGTAGTGGTGATGGGCACTCCCCCTAGGTGTGGTGACTGCTGGTGGTGGGGTCCATGCTACCCCTGTGGTTTTGCTGTTGCTGGTGTAAGGGATTTGACCCCCCCTATGTGTGTGTAGCATTTTGCGTGTTCGTGACATTTATTTGTGGGGGTGACTGACTGACCGTCTGCGTTGTGTGCGTCTGTTCCTGATCCGGTCATATATGTACAGTACTGGGATAACCTGCGCGCTGGGATTCATCGTTGGTTCGTCGCGTACTTGCTGCTCGTTGCTCCGTCTCGTACACTTTGAGAATTGGTCTGTCTCGTAGCCAAGGATCGTGTTGTGGCGCGAATCGGACCTGATATGCTGCTCTCCCGGATGCTGTGACGTGCTGCTAGTGGCGACCCGTCCAGCGCGTCTGATTTACGCATCGTACTTGTCCGGCCGGAAACTGCTGTGGGAACTGCTTCCGGGCGACTCGAATCGGCGATCGGAGGTACGGCTCGTGCGGAAAATGCTGCTGCAATCGCAGCCTACGTGTCGGACGGAATTGTGTCAGTTATGCGCATCGTACTTCATTGCCCGGACGGACCGGCTCCCGGGACGTGTCGGTCGCAAGGTAAGGCTACGAACAGCTCTCGGAGGGCTGTCCGACCCGGATCGGAATCGACCCCTAAATGATAATTTCATGCAACAAATGCTCAGAATAAAAGGTGAAATTACCGATAAATGGAAAAAAGACATAAAAAGAAAAACAGCATTGGCAATGCCAATTTGTTTGGCACTTATACATTGAACAGGTTTCTCCGGATCTAGTAAGAGACAAAGAACACGCATCATGTTGGTACCAGTGTGCATACTTCAGTCACACACATGGAAGAAGTATAACATGGATAGCAACACACTACCAACAACAGTTGAAGGTACAATCCTTCCACACACACACAACACACATACACAGCCCACAAACATCCAGCAAAGACACATTACGCACTAAACAGACACACAGAGGGTATGCAGACCAGGCAGGCAGAGATACACTCACAGGCCATGGTCATGGGTAAAGGTAGGAACCCACAGGATAGAAACAGCAAAATGCTCAATCAGGTCAGGTACCACACAACCTCTCAGGTGGGCCTGCAGCTTGTGATCCTGCAGCTCTGCCTGTGCCGCAAAAAATAACAAATGGACAGCAGACTGCTGAGAGGCACCATCGTGCTATTCCATTAAGGCTGTAGATAGGGTGAAGGATGGAAGTGGCGACCCATCAAGTATGCAAATATCATCCCACCTCCAAACCCGTGAATTACAGTAGACACTCCCCCAATTCTGCCGACCTTAACAGGCACAAAATTGGCACTTGAAGGGCTTTATGCGATTACAACTTGACATTGAGAGGCACTGGTAACTCACTAATCCTATACATCAAAGCATCCGCCGAGGTTTCAGCAGTGACCAAATCTATGCACTCTTTCTTAGAATCATTAATATGCAATGGAACCAATTACTTGATGCCCAGGGACTATCTGGAGATACACACCAACAAATTGCCCTGGTGGTGCGTGATTGCTACTTTGCCAAAATATAATTACAGAGGATAGTATTGCACTTATCCTGTTCAAGCCAGCAGGCTCCACGGTAAAACATTTATATAAATCAGAACCACTTACCCCAAAGCTCAAAGATGAATTATGGTTTAAACTATTGGCCCATCAGAAAACTAAGGGTCATATTTTTCAAAGTTTTGTATCACCCTTGCACCACGCAAGATAACCCAAGGGTGACTCAAAGCCTAGGTGAGATTTGCCAAGCCACGCAAGGTCACCTTGCGTCGGCCTGCATGGCTTAGTAAATCTGGAGTAACGGAAGACAGTACAAGTCGCTGCCCTGCATTACTCTATGTGGTGGGCGTGTTACATTGGTGAAGCGCGAGTGTTCACACGCAGCCACTCATGTATTCTGAGGCATTCCCAGATTTCCTAATATAAGGAGGCCTGGAAATGCAGCAGAAAGTGCCCCTTTTCTGCACAAAAGCAATCCTGCCTGTAACACAGGTGCCCTTTCTCTATGGTGCAAGGGTGTCGCCGTTGGCACTAGGCTGCTGATTGTGTTGATAGATATGGCGCTTTCCAGCCCTCTTCCTTTCATGCAGCAGCAAGGTGTCTTGCTGCTTTCCATTGCATGAAATAATAATAAATATGGCCCTAGGAGTATGCCGTGACCACACCCCCCTTCCTCTTCCGAAGCGGACCTGACGTCAGACGCAGGAGCTGCTGAGCCGTGGGATGCAGCCGAGCCGTTGAGCTCCACGAATTCGCCAGCAGGCGCTACGAAAACTGGAGCTGCACAGGACCGGAACAGCCGAGCACCAGTATGCACCGGCGGGCCCCTTTCTCTCTTTTTTGCCTGAAACATACCTGTGGGACTCCTAGACTCCATTACTGACAGGAGCGCGAGATGCGTGGATTCTAGAACTCACGTAGCAAGTGTCCAGGAATGCTTTTGAAAGCTAGCCGAGTGGCCGAATTAATAACAAGGGATTCTAAAAGATTCCGATCTTCGTGAACTGAAATTACCATACAGAGAGGGTGACTTCTGTTGCATGTTAGGTGTTCACCTATAACCAACAATCAGCCGGGCGGGTGCCAGTCATTCTGACCTCAGCCCTTTTCAGAGTCTAGACTTGTGCACTGATGTTCAATAAACAGCACAGCGCTGTGAGGAAATGTGTTGAAAAAGGGGGGAAAAAAAAGATAAGAAACACTCGTGGTGCAATGGAATTTCTTTCCGTCTTTTTTGCCTGAAAGAAGCCTGATTTAACAAGTGTGCCCACCCTGCCTACATCATTGCAGTGTGTTTTCAACATACTGGTGTTCAATATGCAGACACCATTTCAGCTGCATAATGTTCTGAGGCAGTTTACCGGCATATTCCACGAGCCTGAATATTTCCTGGATACTCCCTCTAGTGTTGGCACCTGTGTTCCTGGGAACTGCAGTTCCCCCCCCCCCTTTTTTTTTTCTTTTACTACTTTTGCCACTGGGGCCACCAGGTTTCTCTCCAAGAGGGGGTAATTGTATGTACTATCCTTACCCACCGGTGTATGGGAGTCCCCTACGCCACTTGGTTGAGGGTCGCTGAGGGGGTCCCAGGAAGTAATTTTTGGCTGTCTTGCTAAGGGATTAGCGTGATAATTGCAATTGCATTATGCGAAATCTCACTAAAGGAGCTAAAGGAACAGTAACAGCCCACTCTGACTCCCCAAGCCTGGGTCAAAGGGTGAAAAAACGAGTAGGCCAGGCTGCTACTCGGGCAAACCACGCGGCAGCCCTCAGGAAAGATCTTGACTTAAATATTGAAACCGCTGAAATGGCAAGCTCTGAGGCTGTTAAACAAGACCATCTTGGAGGTGCTTCTGTGGACCTTGATTCGAGCGTTAGTCCTTTCACTATTACCTCTCCTAGGGCAAGCACCTCTATTCCATCAGATCTGACCAAGCTAAAGACACCAACGCTGCTCGATTCAGCCCGAGTAGCCAAGGACCTCAAAAAGTATCCTTTATTCTTCAAAGCTAAGCCCGGCTTGTCATCTGCAGAACAGGAGGCGGCAGGGAATGGGCCCCCTCTAATCAACAACCCTATGGATTTGTGTAAAGATGGGAGTCTTGGAGATCCTTTGGATGGCTGCCACTCTCCCTCGCCATCCCCTTCTCTGCTTCTGCCTTCTTCTGGGGGGGGTTCTTCATCGGATCTAACTACTCCTGTGGACGCTGTCCTGACTACCCCAGTAGAGTTTATGTCCTCTGACCCGCAGGCTTTGCAGTCTGAAGGTAGGCCAGATCCAACTCAAGATAACTCCTCCCAGGATAACAGATCCTTCTCCATGCAATGGGACGCCAAGAGCCTCCTCAACTTGATTCTGGAGGAGATTCGATAGCTGAAAGCCTCCCAGTCTGCTGAAATCACCGTAATCCACTCTCGTTTAACTAAAATTGAAGAAAGCATGGCTCAGGTGCCGGCACGGCTTCTTGAGGCAGAAACTAGGATCTCGCAGTTGGAGGACCAAGTTTCAACTATGAATAATAAAGTTGCCGCCTTCCAGAGCCAGAGAGCAGCACTGGAGTATAAACTGGAGGAATTGGAGAATCAGTCTAGACGATCGAATCTCCGCATTCTGGGTATTCCGGAGGGCCTTGAGGGCCAGCAGACTCTGCAATGGGTTGATTAGTTTATTAAAAAGAATGTCCTCCCAGAGTTTAATGGTGATCTTACTCTTATGCGAGCACATCAGGTGCCAGCCCATCTTCCTCCCAATGCTAAGTTCCCACTGACTATGCTGGTCAATTTTGGGGATTACAGGGTTAAGGAACAAATCTTTACTAAGGCCATTAAACAGCGACAGTTCACCTCGACAGAGGTTCCACTTTGCCGCATCTTCCCGGATATGTCGGCTTCCGCAGCCAAAAGGCGGAATGAGTTTGTAAAAATGTTACATTTGTTCAAGGAACAGGGGGCGCAGGCAATGATTGCCCAACAGAGCAAGTTAAAAGTACTAGTTAAAGGCAGATTTCACGTATTTTGTAATGTCCCGGAAGCGCAAGAATTACTGCAACAAATTTCGATGGGGAAATCTTAAGGGCCTTTAGACTTCATAGTGTCAAGATAATGACATAGTGTTAATGTTACGAGATTACAAATGTTTTCAAAATGTTTCTAAAATGTTTTGAATCACTTGTTTTGGTCTCTTATCCTGGTGCTCGTCCTTTTTCTAGTATATTCTCTCAGGCAGTTTGTCATCCACTGCCTACTAGTTTTCCCCTTTTTTTTCTCTTCTTTCTTTTTCTTTGTGTTTTCTCGGCTCTTGTTGGTTTTCTAAAGGCCTGCAGACTCTAACATGTTAATATAATATCAAAGTGTCGATGTTATGAGTGTACAAATGTTATTAATTATGTATTATTGGTAACCCTGGGCGGTGAACTAAGCTACGCTCGCGGAGTTTGCGTAGTTCCGGTAACTTCGCGGTTCGCATAGAACGCGTAGTTACCGAATACTACGCAATCTGTAATGTAGCGTAGTTGTTTTTCTTCTTCGCGTGCTCAAATGCGTTCTCACGCATGCGGTAACGACTTACTGGGATTTTGCGTTCGCCGACGAGATTTCCTATCCGTTCGCGTGTGCCACAAGATTTGGAATCCGGCCTCACGATCCCGCGAGAGTGTGCGAACGCGAACACGTCATTCGGACGCGCCATCTGACTTCTGGCAGCAGTGTTGGTAAGATCGCGATCCCGAACACACAGAAATTGCAATCTGGCGAAGAATATCTCTCGAGCATTATAAAACCTTCTCGAAAATGATCATTTGGCTCAAAAAAACTCTTCAGATTGTGATTTGGCTGTAGTTTTTTGTGCAAGGAGTCCTTTTTCTTTTTTTACTTTTTTTTTCAAGAGGAAGGAAGTGCCCCTGAGTCTCCAACTTCCTGTTCCTGTCCAGCAGGCTCGACCCAGTGCTTTGTCCATGTGCTGTTCACTTTCATTTGGATTTGGAGCTGGAAGGATCACTTTTTGTATCTGTCTGCTGCATCATATCATTGGATTGGATTTGAGGACTTTTGGATTTGAGATTTTACAAGTAAGTTGGAGAATTGGTGTACTTGTTTGTTTGATTGGGGCTTGTTTGTACCTACATTTTTTGGGGATTTTCATCGTTTTTAAAATGTATTGTTGTGGAGTGGCCTGTAGTTTCAGTAGGGGCATAGTTGTTTTTCTTTGATTGTAATTTCAGCCAGTAGGCCCAGAGGTACCCATGGGTGCAGGTTTCTGTGGTGTCTGTTGAATGTAAACATCATATAGGGCATAGATGGCATTGGATTGAATTGCTAAATGTGGTTTTTGGGGTGTATTTCACTTTTTGGGTGTGTGTTAAATAAATACCTTTGTTGGATGTGTGTGTGTGCTTGTTGTGTAACTTTCCAACCTTTCGTAGCCCTGTGGATTTTCGTTTTTGCATTTTTGTATTACAGCTGTGTTGTTTAGCAGGCCTCCTTTGTCTGGTCATATACAGCCTGCTTGAGTTCATTGTTTTCCATGGCCTGTTTTGACTGTGAGTGACCATGTGGCTTGGGGCCATTCTGTGGTGGTAGTTTAGTAGTGTGCTGCTTTTTTTTGCATTTGTCGCCCTAAGTGGGAAGGGTATGCCCAGACGTGGGTCCCGTGCTCACTACACCACTGGATTCAAGCTAGCCTGGCTGAAGAAGGGTGATGCCCTGAAACCGGTCCCAGGATGCTTGTTTCCGGTCCAGGGAGGACCTGGCTTGGCAGTTCGGGCTGGACTGTTCCCACAAGGAACAGGGTCAAGACTGATTTGCATATGGCTGGGTCCAAACTGGGGTGGTGTGGTGAGCAAAAGAATGATGGATTTAACCCAGATCCTTGTGACTGGGGGTGAATGTTTGCATTGTCCAGCATTCCGTCCATCAATTGTTTTTTTTTTTGTTGCTTTTTCCATATAGGCCTGCATGTCTTTTCTTTGTTTCCCTTGGCTTATGCTTCTTCTTGTTGTGGCCTGGCCATGTGGGTGGCGGCCATTTTGTGAAGGCAGGCAGTGTGCTTTTGCCATAGGCTTGCATTCATTGTCTGTCTTCACTTTCTTGTTATTGTGGGTGGGCTGGCCATGTGGGTGGCGGCCATTTTGTGGAGCAAGGCAGTGTGCTTGCTTTTGCCATAGGCTTCCAAGCTTGTGGCCTGGTCTGCCAGTAGGCCCAGCGGTAGTCATCATGGGTGCATAAAAACTGTTTCTGTGTTGTCTCTGTTGAATTTTAACATCATTTATGGCATGGATGGCATTGGATTGAATTGCAAAATGTGGTTTTTGGGGTGGTATTTCAGTTTTTTGGTGTGTGTTAAATAAATAGTCATTTTCAGCCAGTAGGTAACCCTGGGCGTTCAGCTCGCCGAGTTTTGGCAACTCCGCACTGCGCGACAATGCGGACTTACACTTTTTTTTCTTCTTCGCGCGCTCAATATGCGTTTTCGTGCGCGCGATAACGACTTTTTGTAAAGATCGCAATGCCGAACACGCAGAATTGGCAATCTGGTGAAGAATATCTCTCGAGCAGCATAAAACCTTCTCGAAAATGATGATTTTGTTCATTTTGCTCAAAAAACTCCTCAGGTTGTCATTTGGCTGTAGTTTTTTGAGAAAGGAGTCATTTTTCTTTTTTTTAAATTTTTTTTAAAGAGGAAGGAAGTTCCCCGAGTCTCCAACTTCCTGGTCCTGTCCTTTGTCTTCACTTTCTTGTTATTATGGGTGGCCTGGGCATGTGGGTGGCGGCCATTTTGTGAAGCCAGGCATTGTGCTTTTGCCATAGGCCTGCATTTTCTGTCTTGTCTTCCTTTTCTTGTTGTTGTGGGTGGCCTGGCCATGTGGTGGCGGCCATTTTGTGGAGCAAGGCAGTGTGCTTGCTTTTGCCATAGGCTTCCAAACTTGTGGCCTAGTCTGCCAGTAGGCCCAGAGGTAGTCATCATGGGTGCATAAAAACTGTTTCTGTGTTGTCTCTGTTGAATTTTAACATCATTTATGGCATGGATGGCATTGGATTGAATTGCAAAATGTGGGTTTTGGGGTGGTATTTCAGTTTTTTGGTGTGTGTTAAATAAATATGCCTTTTCAGCCAGTAGGTAACCCGTTCAGCTCGCGGAGTTTTGGCAACTCCGCGACAACGCAGACTTACACTTTTTTTCTTCTTTGCGCACTCAATATGCGTTTTCGCGTGCACGATAACGACTTTTTGTAAAGATCGCAATGCCGAACACGCAGAATTTGCAATCTGGCGAAGAATATCTCTCGAGCAGCATAAAACCTTCTCGAAAATGATGATTTTGTTCATTTTGCTCAAAAAACTCCTCAGGTTGTCATTTGGGTGTAGTTTTTTGAGCAAGGAGTCATTTTTCTTTTTTTTACAATTTTTTTAAAGAGGAAGGAAGTTCCCCAGAGTCTCCAACTTCCTGGTCCTGTCCTTTGTCTTAACTTTCTTGTTATTGTGGGTGGCCTGGGCATGTGGGTGGCAGCCATTTTGTGAAGCCAGGCATTGTGCTTTTGCCATAGGCCTGCATTGTCTGTCTTGTCTTCCTTTTCTTGTTGTTGTGGGTGGCCTGGCCATGTGGTGGCGGCCATTTTGTGGATCAAGGCAGTGTGCTTGCTTTTGCCATAGGCTTCCAAGCTTGTGGCCTAGTCTGCCAGTAGGCCCAGAGGTAGTCATCATGGGTGCATAAAAACTGTTTCTGTGTTGTCTCTGTTGAATTTTAACATCATTTATGGCATGGGTGGCATTGGATTGAATTGCAAAATGTGGTTTTTGGGGTGGTATTTCAGTTTTTTGGTGTGTGTTAAATAAATGCCTTTGTTGCATGTATATGTGTTGTTGTTGTGGTTGTTGTGTAACTTTCCAACCTTTTTAGCCATGTGGATTTTCGTTTTTGCATTAAAACTGTGTTGTTTATCAGGCATCCTTTGTCTGGCCATATAGGCCTGCTTAAGTTCATTGTTTTCCGTGCCTTGTGCCTGTGAGTGACCATGTGGCTGGGGGCCATTTTGTGGTGGTTGTTAGTAGTATGCTGTTTTTGCCACATAGGCTTGCGTGTCTTTCCATTGTTCCTCTTGGCTTACTGGTTCCAAATCCATCCCCATTGCCAGCTGCAGCTCCCTGATGCTGCATCCATCCCACGTGATGCACAAATTAAGGCTAAACAGGCTCCACTACATTTGTATTTTTGTTTTTGTTCTTTGCTATTCTTATTCTTCCTGAGTGTACACACTACACCAGGAAAGCCCTTGTTGTCAAAGTCTCATAAATGGCTACACTGTTGTTGTTCACTGAGTTACTAAAATGTAATAATTGTGACCACCACACACTAAGTTATATATTTTATATTAAATTTGTTTGATTGTACTATTAGTAATTTAAGCACAACAAATTCCACGTTTGACTGATGTTCTTCTGGCTTTTTTGCTTTTAGGTGCACAAAAGACTGAGGAGGAGGTGTGTCATCATTGCCCGTTGTACTGCCAGACAGACGTCCTGCTGCTGTACAAACGACATTATGGGGGATCCCGCCCATCAAGGGCCACCGTAAATGTGGCCAATGTAAAGCTTGCCCACTGACACAAGAGGTTACTCAATTTACCCACCATAATCAAACCCACACACTGCAGGACCACAGTAACTGCAATACCACTGGGGTTATTTATGCCATCACTTGCCCCTGTGGTTTTATGTACATAGGCCAGACAATTCAAAAAGTCAAATGCCGCATTTTACAACACTGCAGCCGCATACGATGCCAAGTACAGGGTGCCCCTTTAGTGGACCACTTTACCACTTTCGGACACACCCCAGAGAGCCTGAAATGGTGGGTAATAGAGAAGGTCAAACCCAACCCCAGAGGGGGAGATTTTTCGAACATACTGAGTACACGTGAGTGTAGGTGGATACATTTACTTGACACAATAGCACGGGGCCTCAACGAGTACGAGGAGATCAGTAGACAGGTGGCAGTACTGAACAATGGCTAACACCACCACTACCTTTCATGAGACGATAGGATATGCTCAACCATTAGGCGCTTGCAACACAGGGTGGGATATATGATTAATTTCATTACGTCCTTGGACTGACACTGTCACAAGGCGTTATCACACCTGAGGTGCCATATTGTGTGTTATGCTGACAGTTAACAACATACTTTTCCGGTACACCCTGGGAGGTTATTAACTATGTTGTGAATTGGTTAACATGTCACTGTACACTATATGAATATTGTTAGTTAAGCATGCACCAGTCACGCCTGTTTTTGCGACATGGGTTCTGGTTGCCTATAAACCCATGTCTCCAAATGTATGTAGGACTTAGGATCATGGTATAACTCCAACCCATGTCTTTAAATGGATGTAGGGCTTAGGCTTATTTTACATCATTGCCCATCATGGGCCACTTTTGAACTACATATTGAAGCCGCGCCGCTGTGATTAAAAGTGTTGGACTGATGGTTGCCACATCACTGTGTATATTATTTTAACAATTACGGCATCTGTCATCACATTACCACTATGTTTTAATTTTATTGATTACAATTGAAGGCCGTTCTTGCTCTATGTATTATGGTGGTTTGTTCGCCACCAATTATAAATGTCAATTCTGTTAAAATGCGCAATGATTTACCATGAATGGTTTTAAAATGCACACTTTTGTATATAGTTATGTATAGCACAAATCCTTGCTGACATACCACCTTGCGACTAGCTTCCGTTTCCAATACACGCACTACCAGCGTGAGGCTCACGCTAGCGGGACTTCGTAAGGAACGTCCTCGCGGCAGCCACTGTAGTTTTCAGCCAACTTGTGTGGAACTCGGTTGCCGTCTCTGTCGAATCAAGGTATTGAACCCCTGTAGGTTGTCCATTCCCCTTGCCAATATACGACTAGCTTGACCCTGGGAGGCGTCAGTCCTAACACTTCCCTTTTAAAAATTCTCTTACAGCCCTTTGCATTCTTTGCCTTGGAATTTAACGACCTTCACTAAAGGAAGGAGCTGCCCATTACGACTTAACCATATGTGAAGTATCCACACCACGGACGCCGGCCCTGCCATATCAAGGTATTGAACCCCTGCATGGTTGGCAATTTCTCTATGCCAACATACGACCCTGGGAGTTGTGATTTCTAACAACTTCCCTTCAATTTTTCCTTACAGTCTTTTGCATTTATTGCCTTGGAACTTAACGACCTTCACTAACGGAAGGACACGCCCACTATGACTTAACCATATGTGAGGTATCCACGCCCTGCAAGACCCTGCGGGTAAGCTAGCAGCGCTTATGATTTTACTATCCCTTAACTAACTTAGTGCAACTTCCTGACCTCTGTTCCCCCTTACCCTGTAGGTGTGTGACACAGCCATCATACCTACTTAGGTTGCCCCTACATAGTCCTGAAGAAGACCTGCAAGGCCAAGGCCCCGCATCACCCTCGCAGCCCTAAGTCGGGTCGAAACGTCGACGCCCTCATAAGTAGCCTGGATCACGAGATCAATTCTTACATGCCATCAAAAGATACATATTTGTGTATTTATGAATTGTACCAAAAGAAGTTTTGACTATTTTTACGTGGCCAGGCTAGAGAAGACTGAGATATACAATCAGTCTAGCTTCTGAATGTTTTTAATTTTTCTCTATTTCACTACTTTGAAATTCTATTTCATCCCTCAAACACTAGAGCACCTCTTTTTTTGCACGTTCCATTTGGAGCAACCTATTTCCCCTATCCTTCTTCAATTGATACAGTAAATAATTAACTGTTCACCTTATGATACAAAAATTAATTCTCGGTGAAGTATACCTTGGTTGTTGCACTTCTTTAGTTCAAATCATTGTATTGATTACTGCGAGCTAATTATTGTTCATGCTCAAAAATTGTTTGTGAATTTGATATATATCGTTTTTGAAATATAGGTCTAGGACCATTGTTTTTTGTATCACATTGAACCCAGGTCCTTGACCAGGATTGGATAACCCCATTTTTATAATGGCTGTACACGACGTGACGTGTGCCCTGACCAGACATCTCTGCAACTGAGTGCTGTTGACATATGAAGAAGATGGGCCCAAAGAAAGCAGGTACCAGGTCCTCCAGTACCAAGAAAGTTGCTATTGAGAAGAAGGAACAGAAGAAGGAAGTGACACTTAAGTCTGGTGTGCCGCCCAATACCTTTTTGGGAAACAAAAATTACGCCTGCAGCAGCGGTGTCCGGGGGGCAAGATGGGGGCAGCACCTCCGCATCAGTGGGCCCAACCCACCAACCCAGGCCCAAGCACATGAGTGTGGAAGAGGTAGCCAGCCTAATGGTGGAAACCAGTGATGCTGAGCCTGAGATAAACTTATCGCTTTCTCAAAGCAGTACCCAATCAACGCAGGAGGAAACACAGCAGATAAGTGGTCAACAACAGCCGCAACCACCGCCCGCAATAGTAGTTGTTCCTCCCGAAGTAGGGGCAGTTCAGGAAATTGAGCCTCATGCAGAGTAAGAAGAAGAGGAAGCCACTCATTCAGAAGATCCATTGTCTTCCAAATCCCCAGCAAGGAAAAGGAGGGTTAGTCCATCAAGTTCTTCTTCACCAAGCACCCTTTCTGATGATCTAGATGCCACTTGGAAGCCACAAACTGAGTCTGAGAGGGAGACACGTCCCAAGACCAGGCTAGGGAAAAGGAAGGTTCGAGAAAGCCTTACACTTATGGAGGTTGATGTAGAACAGCAGGATGATGATGAGCCAGTCATCACGAACATCACTCCCGGCCCCGAGGAGATGGAGACCAACATTATTACCCTATCTAAAATAGCTGCGAGGGATGTAGCACGCATACCTCCAACACAGGTAACACCAACACGACCTACAGCTTCCATATTTGCATTAGCAAAGGCCCGGCAGCGACCTATATCCAGCACAACCACCACCTCAGTAGAAGTAGGTAGTGGTACTGCACAGAGTCAAATTCAACGCACACCCTCCAGTTCATCCGGCATTGGAAGTGGCACCACCAGCAGGAGACAAAAGTTAAGCTCCCCAGTTTGGGACTTCTTTACGGTTAGCGAAAAGGAGGAGAACATTGCTATATGCTCCATTTGTAATACCTCTGTTAGTCGGGGTAAGCTTGGTACAAACTATGGTACCGGAGGCCAAATAACCCATCTGAAAAAACACCACTTGATCGACTGGGAGGACCACCTTCGCGGCATAAAAACTGCAACCATTGGTGTTGGTGGGGATAAAGGAGTAGAAGATCCGATCACGGTGGAAGAGGAAGGACAGGGAGAAATTCTCTCTGGTAGTGGTACACAAAGTAGCCCTGTCCCCAGCAGTGCAGTGGTATCGCCCACATCCTCAGCAACATCTCAGTGGCACAAGACTAGTAGGAGTCAGCCTGAGACAGCAAGGAGTACCACAATGAAAAAAAGTACGTCGTTGAGCCTAACAGAAAGGAAAACCATGCAGCCTACCATTATCAGCATGTTTAGGGCGGAGGGGCAGTACGAACGCAACCACTCAATAGCACGTTTGTACAATGTGAAGCTGGCTAAAATGTTAGCACTGGACCTTCTCCCTTTTTCTTTTGTTGAAGGGGTGGGTTTTCTGGAATTTGTGACAGCCATCTGCCCAAAATGGCAGGTTTCCAGCCGCTACTATTTCCCCAGAGTTGCTGTTCCAGCACTACATCACGGCGTGCTGGAATTGCTTGGAAAAGCCTTGAAGCAGAGTGCAGTTCAGAGTATCCACCTGACAACAGACATGTGGACCAGTTGCCAAGCCACTGATTACATGTGCATCACTGCACACTGGATCTCTTTTGTGGGGGTTAGAGAAAAGATATCAGCTGGTGTTGACGCTGCTGAGATTTTTCATGCCACTCGGAAACATGCAACTGTAGCCATGTTTGCCATGGAGAAATCTCATACTGCTGCAAACATTTTGGATGAGTTTAACAGCAAGGTCTTTGAGTGGCTGCACCCAAGAGGGCTTAACATTAGCTTTGTTGCCACGGACAATGTCAGTAATGTAGTTAGGGCCATGAAAGATGGTGGCTATTTCAGGGTCCCGTGTTTGGCACACTGCATTAACATTGTTGTTCAAGACTTTCTGAAAAATGAATACAAAGTCAACAACTTACTGGCCACCTGCAGAAGAATATGCACACATTTCAGCCATTCTTTTAAAGGCCGGAAGCAGCTGAGGGTCATTCAACGTGAGCATAAAATGCCAGTCAAAGCACTCATCCAGGAGGTGCCAACACGTTGGAACTCAACTTATTACATGCTTGATCGTCTGTTTGAGCAGTACATACCACTCAATGCTTATGTCATGCAAAGTTTCGGGGATCCTACTGTGAGAGGCATGACCGTTGAGATGGCCCAATGGGACCTCGTTAATTGCCTGACAGAGATGCTACTTCCTTTTGAGGTCTTCACACGTGAAGTCAGCAGGGAGGACTGTACTATGGGCCAAGCTATCCCATTGTTGCACATGCTAGAGCAACAGCTGAAGGAGGTGTCTGAAACGTACGCAGGTGTGGATGACAAACAAGACGCATATTATTTGGCACACTCCTTAGCCGTTCACTTATCTGAAAATACAAGGATTCAAAATAACATTGTGTCACATCAACATTACATTACTGCCACAATTTTGGATCTACGGTACAAAGTATTTCTGAACAGTAAGGCAGTAATTCCTTTTTCGGAAGTGGATGTTGCCAAGTACAAAACTTTGATAGCTAAGGAAGCCACTAAGTTCGAAAACGAACGGCTGGTACTTACAGGCCCGCCACCCCAGGCCAGAACAAGTACTACAGGTCATCCAGAGTCCAGTTCTACTTCAGAGCCTGAGGGCAGTGCGTTTGCTTCCCAGTAGTCACCAACAACACCACTAACATCAACAACAGCAAGAACAGGATCATCAGCCAGAGTACAATCGGCAACTGATTGGTTTCTGTGGCATGGGTATGGTAAGTCCAGTGCTGATGCACAGGCAAAAGAGGCCAAGCAAATCGGAGCTCCCCTGAGCATTGAGGGTACGGTCCAGGCCTATCTGGATGACACAACAGAGGTCTTCATGGATCGAAACCCATTGGTGTATTGGTATGGGAAAAGAAGCCAATGGACAGTGCTCAGCAGGCTGGCGATAAAGTATCTGGCTTCCCCTGTCGCAAGTGTCTCTTCTGAGCGTGTTTTCAGTGCTGCTGGTGCCATTGTAACTGTGAAAAGGACCAGTCTCTTGCCCAAAAGCGTGGAGAGGTTAACCATGATCAAAATGAATCAGCACTTTATACCACCAGAGTACAAAATACCTGAATCACAGCAGGAAGAGGAGAGCGACTTAGGTGATGGAAGTACTGTGTTAGATGACCTACTTCTGATCGAACCACCAGAGTTTGAGGATGAGCTCCTCTTCCCTGACAACTAGGCTTTCAAATTGTTACTTTCTTCCTTCCTTTATTTGTGTGTGTCTCTGTCTTTCTGGTTCGAATCACAACAAATCCATCACCACCGTCTTCTCTTTTTATTTCCATATTGGAGTTGCACCTCTGTGCATTTAACTGTCCACTCCTCAGAGTCCTGCTCCATCTTCCTGACTCGCCCTAAATACATTTCCCTCAAGCCAGACATTGGATGGAGAATAGTACAAGACATGTTGCCTCTAACAGTCCCTCCAGTAGAAGTGGAACATGACTATAGCTATCCTCCTTTTGTTTCCGAGCCGAAACTCATCACTGTCAGAAGGCTACCGCCTCGGCAGGCATCAAAAGCTCATCAATGTCAGAACAGAAGGTACTTGGCAGAGAAAGACAAGACTCTTCGAAGAAACTTGCTGACATGTCACATTTCTGCAAACTCAATTTGACCAATGACCGCTACCCAGGCCGCAGCCCATCTCACAGCACTGACCATGTGAACCAACTTCAACTGCGACAAAGTGCCACAGATGAATAAGAAAACCGAAACAGCGACTAACACTCAAAATGAATGTGGATTGTGGAGAAATAATGAGGCCACTGCCTCAGTAAAAAACACACACCTGTCAGAACTAGGCATCTGACAGCCAAAGAGTAGAGCAAGACAGGTAATGATGGCATGCGTTGGATGCAGACTCAGAGTGATTGCTGTTTTTTGTGTTGATGACGTTGTGCATGAAGTCGAACTATACTAGTAATTAATCTACCAACTAAAAGTGACTCAAGTGACAGTCAATGTTTCCCTTCTTGTTGTTTAATAACCAAATTGTACTCCTACTACTGCAGGCCAATATCCGCTGCATTTTGTAATATGGAATATGGACTTACTCGGAGTCGTACTCGGTACACTACAGACTGAGTTGGAGTTGGACAACACGTACAACACCATGATGATGTCCATACTATCTTCACAGTTAGTCAGTTGGATCGGAGATGATTGATGGAATAACTCGGGGCATTTCCAATCAAGTGGCATAAAAGGTAAATAAGTCAACAACCACAGCAGACCTACATGTCTGTGTAGTGGTGGAGTCGAGTAGTAACGACGAGTGTAGTAGTGGCGGTATGACTGACAGCCGTGTGTTGATTTAGTTACTTACTTTGGAAAATGCTATGTTGCTGTATGTGTCCTCCTGTAACTGTTTCTGGTTAATGCTGTAAACAGACTTGTTGTTTAATAACAAAATTGTACTTCTACTGCAGGGCGAACCATTGGATATTTGAATATGGACTCTGGACTCACTCGGTACACTACAGACTGAGTTGGACACCATGATCATGATGACCACATACTATACTCTTCGCAGTCGGTCAGTACTTAGGATCGGAGATGATTGATGGAATAACTGCGTTTCATGAAGTGTCATAAAAGGTAAACACAAGTCAACAAGAACCACAGCAGACCTACATGTCCGGGAAGTGCTGGAGTCGAGTGTAGTGGTATCTATGACTGACAGCGGTGCATTGATTTAGTCACTTAATTTTGAAAATGCTAGGTTGCTGTATATGTGCTTTGTCTGGCTCTGTCAAAATTTAAGCTAAATGGAGGTTTGGTCACGGCCCGGTGCCGTGGGCCTGCTCTGTCCTGTTGTTGTTGTAGCTTAAATAAATGCTGTAAACAGAGTAGACATGATGTATCCATGCCGCCTCAGTCTGAAAGTGTTCTCTTCTCTTGTTGCACTCCACCGTAATTGATGAATTTTTTCTATTAATTGATTTTTCAATATCCCTTTTGTTTTTCCATTTACAGTACTTACAGGCCGGCTTTTACCCTGTGCTATACTTGGAAAAACAACGCACACTTACCTTACCAATGAATCTACATCTGCCAGGCAGGCAGTGGCGTCACCTAAGATTGATGGACGGAGCATCCATGGAAGGGAGGTCCAAGAGGAATGCCGAGATGCAACTCCCCATTTTGACCAGGATAACACAGTAACAGTATCAACTTTCATCATCTTTTAAATAATTTGATTCATTTTTTGTCTTCAATCATTACTACAGTGTGTTGTTGTTATTATTAATTATGTTTGCTCTCTGCTTATAATTCATCCCTACAGCTATTTTAAAATTTTCTTTGCTATCTTTAAAAGTAAGCCCGGTACAACAAAACAGAACACAAACTGTATGTAATCCGGGTCTCTATGAGGGCAGACAGGCAAGGCAAATTGCATAATATTAATATACTGATGCCCTGTACTGTCTAATTGTCTAGTAGTAGTTAGTAAGTACTGCTTATCATTAACCATCAAGTAGTTATCATCAACATGCATGCATTTCCTTTTTCTCCCTTAACAGATTTATGGATATGGTAGTCTACAAAGATTGTGTTTTGTTGTTTGTCCATGCATACTGTTTTTCTTTGTCAAACCTTTCCCCAAACCCCCTTCCCAACCATTCATCAAACCCTAACCCTCTTCCCCCGGGCTGTGTGATTTATTGAGGTGTGACTAAATTAAATGTACACCAATAATTGATCACACGCTTGCTGGGGCGGATGTGGCGAAAGCAACACTAATTCAATTTCAAGGCAGGGCGAGGATCTTCTTCTGCTTGCCCACCCATGATCAGTATATTTGCGAGGTAACTTTTTACCAAAGGAACCTAATCCATCATCATTAATTGCCGGCATCGATTGGATTTGTCATCCTATTACACACAGCACTAAAGATTACGCTTGTGTCGAGTGTAGGCCTAGTTGAGTGACTCGACACAACTACAGTTTGGAACTTGTTGTACTAGGCTATCCCCGCCACCATTATGTTTTATTTACTTCGCTCTACTACTCCTCCCAGAGTCTCTCTCAGGCGACGGACTGTCTCATTTTCTTTGTTGGTAAATGCTACTGCCAGTGTCTACTACTACCACCACAACCATGGCATCTCCATTCTCTTCGGAAACCAAACCTTCATCTTCATGCAGCCATCGCTGTGCCTAACTTAAACATCAATCACAGGTAAGAAAAGATGTTTGGGCCGGGGGAGGTATAATAATGGACTAGGAGGAGAGACTGACAGTACTAGTAGGACAAGTCACTCAGTGAGTGGTACCGCATCTATCTGTTTGTGTGTTACAAAATCGGCAGATTATTTAAATCAAACACTGGCTGCGGCCCTGCAGCGGCAAGGAAGGAAACCATGTGACGTAAAACAGTAACCCCCCACAAAACATTAACAACGTGTGCTATGTTTAAGTATAAATAAATATAATTTAATGCCCTAACAAAAATAAACTATGTGAAAAATCCCACAACACCCGACCCGACCCACCCCTCTCCCTAACCCCAACCAATGTATAAAACGAGAAAGTCCAACGGTAACCAATGTCCATAATAAAGCCCAACGCCCAATTCCCACCCACCAAAAAAAGGATTAAAAAAGGGGCAATCAAACAGGGTCTTCTTTAGCGGCGGGCTTTTCGGTTGTCCCTCTCCAGGACCTTGACCCTCTTCTTAAGCTTCTTGAGCTCCTCTACCTCCTCCTCCAGTCACGCATTTTGGAGGAGCATGCGGCGCGCATATGCCCTGCAGTTGCATCCACAGGGGGGGGCAGCAGTGATGGATGTTTTTGATGGTGTGCGGCGGCGGGCGGCTGCCTGACCGTGGTGCCATGCCACTGGAGGGGCCTGGCTGGGGACCGGGGCATTGGAGGAGGCTGCAGCTGCTGCCGCCTCCTCCTCCTCCTCCGCCAGAACCACCAGCCGCCGGTACTCTTTACAGATGGCCTCCAGCTTCCGGCGCCGGGCCATGGCTGCCAACTCCTTCCTGGTTGGTTTTGGAGGAGCTATATCAAGAAAGAAAAAAAGACTATTACCAATACTATTAGCAAAACAGTAACACAAAATTAATTCAACACATAGTGGCATAGTAGCACTAGCAAGCACAGTACATAACATTTGTGGTATGTATCTGTCCTCCCACTTCCTCGGCCTCTAACATCTGTGGGAGTTTCAGGCGTTATACTAGCACTATGGATGGACTCGAGTACACAGTACACCAGTCTTTTTCTTCTCTCTAGTTTAGCGAAATTACATAACCTTGTTGTAGCCGGCATGCCAGCTCAGTCAGCTTGCGCCCAAGACAAACATACTCGAGTCATGAGGCAGACTCACGTTAGTTTTATTTACTACTGTCTGCAGGTGGGGAAGCTCGTATTTTTCTATTACGGGTGGCACTGACCATACTCTCTCTTTTACATCAAGGGCAATTGCTCAATTTCACTTTCACCCTGCCCTGACTACTATAAAAAGGCAGATTATATATCTGATCCAATGATCATTGCTTATATATGGGACGACATGAGGTACTTTGTTTGGATTGTTTGTGTAACCAACAGATAGGCCACCCCCCATGGCAGGCTGGCTGACACACTCGAAAATAAATTAACATGGGTAAGGAGTGGTCCTCGGAGTCGGAGGAAGGCGCTTGATAACTACATACATACACAATATATATATATGGTGTACTTGCAAACTACTGTGAGTCAAGGGAGTATTCTGAAAATACAACTTATATTCCCATCGGCTTTGCTACTGTGGCGCGGTTTCTTTTACATTCTCTTCAAACTAAGACTCTGGTCTGCATCCAGTGACAGTCTCCACCTATGCTATCTATGATGAATACATCCAGGCATCCATCCATTCAAAGTAAACGTCTATCATTCTTCTTAATCTCTCAACAAACCTTAGTTTTTTTCACCAACAACCACCCATGCGTCCTTCCTGCTTGCCTTGGCTTTGAGTTTGACCCAAACACCGCTGACGATTCTTGCTATCCCATCCACCCATACGGTGCCGCCCACCCAGGCAGGCATCTTTTCTTTCACCTTCCACCCATCCTTCAACAACCCATGCATCTGATTCCTATCAGCCACCGACCTATGCATGCTTCCAACGTATGTATCCTTCTCTGCCAGTCATATTACATCTCGCCCGTCCTTCCTCCTTCCACCCTTCTTTCCCTTTTTTGTTCAACACATCCATCAAGGTCATCTGATCTGACTTTTAGTCTTCTCCATAAAACTTTCACAGCTGAGTTGGAGTCAGATAGAAGAGGCCATTGGTTACTCAACTCACGCTGCTAATGCTATTGCTAATGCTAAGTAAAGGGTGTCTTCTTCAACCGTTGTCTAATGTTCACTACAACTTCATACTTACTAAGTCTCAACAGTACAGTGAGTGTACACCCTTCCCGCTAGTGTAATGTCAATAAGTAAGGAATATAACTTACCACCGCCCGCCACTGCTGCTGGCTTACCCCCTGTAGCTCCTGCAGGTGCCGCATCTCTTGCTCCCTCCGAAATGGCCGCATTGCCATCGCCGCTGGCCCCGGCACTGGTGGTGGTCGGTAGTACGCCTAGAAAAAACATTACACATTTTTAGATGCCATATATACACCTCCCCCTATTTATTCTTTTTCACTAGCAAGATTGGAAAAAAAAGCTAATACATACATATACAACATACATCACTAGTCCAAATCGGGTACTAAAGTAGCGGAGACACTAGTAGTGTTATGGTCCCTAGGGTCATTCTAGTCTACTATACTCTTTGCAAAGTTAGCCTGAGCCATGCAACCATTTTAGCTTCATGTCTTTTGCGCATGTGACGTTACCTCGCAGTTTGTTGTGTAAGACGCCTTTGAGGCCACATGAGCTCATACAGCTACTGTCTGAGCGTTGCGTACAAGAGGTCGAAAAACAAGCCACTTTGTTATGGAGTTCTGGTCAGTCCGTATTGCTTAGCCATAACATGCTATATTTTTTGGCATGACTGAGAAATGCTTGCATTATACTATCTAACGCGCACAATTTTTCTCATAACAGGCGGAAGATTCCCTTCTACGAACCAGAGCTTTGCAGAGCTTATGATGTAACCAGTACTTCTACGTTCTAAGGTGAGGGGTCCCCCAGAATTCGCACAGAGATCTTTTGTCTTCGATGGACTTGTAACAATGTTTATTGTTTTAATCTTATGCATTTTGCTGTTGGAGCTGGCTTGTATAGTATACTGAATTGAATTGTAGAACAACATACAGAGCTTGTTAGTTGAAAATAAACCTTTTGAACTTACACATAGACTCTGTGGTATTTGGTGTGTGGTGGACTTACACGAGTGAGTGAGCGAAAGGGTGTTATTATGTTCTGGGTTGTCTAATCATTGGGTATCTTCGGAGGGGTTCGGGGACCTAATGAGAGACTATAGCTAGTCGGTCAGGGGATTGTGGGTTCTGACTGAGGTGTGAGGAAGGTCCAACCTTCCATCACCAACATCCTATTTTCTTGTGCATAGTTCTGTATGTGGCTGTGCAGAATCCCCACAACAGTAGTAGTATGTACTATATCCTATCAAAAATAGTCAAATATCTGGTTGGGCATTTTGTTGGTGGGAATTGTCGAAAAGCCTCAAGATTAGGAAGACTAGAAGAGGACAACCCATAGGACTTGACTCAGTGGCTAGAGCTATTGGTGAATCTGAGTTTTATTTAAAACCTTTTAAATAAAGAGTGGCCAACTGGGCAAGCTTAGCTACAGACAGACTAATAGTAGTAGTACAGAGAGTCATAGCAGAGGCAGTTAGAGGCAGGGATAACAAGAATTTAGAAACAGTGTAGATCGAAGAAGATTTGGAAAAAAATATAATTAGGAAACAGAAATAATAGTTCGGAAAAAATAAGGTGCTGTAAAAGTTAGGGAAATATAATTATTAATATTAACCACTGGAGGACTTACTGGGGCTAGCAGCAGAGCCCTCGGGAGAGGAGCGTTCCTGGCCCTGGGAGGCATCTTCATCTTCTTGTCCCACCGACTCTGACCCCGTCGTCTTGCCCCTGGGTGCTGATCATGTAAGATATAATAAAGAAAGAGACAAACATTAATGATTGGTGTACTGTGAAACAAATAAAATATTTAAAAAAACGCTCAAAAACATTTCAGGAAACAACAATTGCAATAAAATTGACCTATCTAATCAGATCGACTAGTAGTATTATTGCCGGATTCACGGACCGTCTACTTATTATTTATGAACACTAATCCAGTGTTACATTCTGATTCCAGAATACTAACTAAGCCTAAGTAGTACCACCTGACCTAGCCCACATATTCCAGACGGGCCAATTGTTCACTAAGTCTGCATTTCAATTTTAGCCCTCAAAAATGCATAGATGGAGGACACATGCCTAAATTTGTGCATACACCAAATTGTTGCTTGGTTGCGTCTGATGTTCTGCTAGTGAACCTGCTAAGCCTTACCACTCACTAAACAAACTACAAAAGGTTCTACTAAGGACTGGGGTAAGCAGCACTCAGTGACAGAGGATGCGTCACGCAGACCTCTAAAAAATTACCAACTAATACTAACTAAACCTATCAATCCATCCACCACTATCTCTTCTTAGTGACAGGAGGACAAAGGAAGGACTAGAGTCTCTCTAGCAATAGCATTACCTAACTTAAGTTCTCTAAGTAAACTCTTACATAATCAGCCCAAGCGAGCGCAAAGTTGCAAACAAGTAAGAGTAGCGCCACCGCTGAGCACCTGTGTCCTACAATCACAGAAGATTTTGAAACGTAATTTACCTGCAATGTAAGCAGCAGTATTCTTGCATATTCGGAAAAAAATTATACACAATACTTATACTACTAGTATATTAGCTGCTCACCAAGCCCCACGACCTCGACACCTAGCAGGTCCAGCAGGTCCTGCTCCCGGTCCAAGATGTCTGACCACCGGTGGGCCAGCTGGTTATGGGTGCGCCGGACCCCTGATTGACGAAACACTGCCCAGCGCACCTTCGCCCACCGGCGGTGACGCTCCTGGGTCGGGTACCCGGAGCCAGGCCTGCCGCCTGCTGGCAAGGTCAAGGGGAGGTGGCGCTGCACAAAAAAAACAAGGGCGGCCACCTCCACCTCTCCAAAAAGCTCCTGGGCCTGCACCGCTGCAGGGTGCAGTCTGCCGCAAGGCAGGCGGCGGCTCTTGGGCGAAGGTCCCTTGCCCTTGGAGCGCCCATCAGTATCCTTAGGCATGGTTCTGGGGGGAGCGGGAGGCGGAAAAGAAAATTTAGAAGGGAAAAATAAAGTTAGGGGAAGAAGTAGGAGCTTAAAGAAGGAAGTAATATAAAACAGTAGAAAAGTGAAAAAAACGCAGTAAAAGTAGAAATAAAATGCAAAATATAGACTTAGGGACAGAGAGGGATAGATAATAAATAAAAAAGATCAGAAAAACAGTGTAAAAACCTAAGGATGGCAAAGATAGAGGGAGGATAGAAAAGCAGGCCCCAGAACCATAGCATAGAGTGAAAAAACAAGATGGCCGCGCCCATCGCGACCGCGTGGGTAAGTTCGTGCGATATTTCCCCGCGCGCACGCAAAAAGAGTCGCAAACACGTAAGACGCGTTCCCGAACATGAAATGCGCATCGCAAACATGCTATACGCGACCCGGAACAGGAAATATGGCATCGCGAACAGGCGGGACAAGTGAAAAACAAGATGGCCGCGCCCATAGGCGACCGCATGGGTAAGTTCGCGAGATACTATCCCCCGAGCACGCAAACAGACTCCCGAACACGCAGTACGCGAGCAAGAAAAATGCATCGCGAACGGGCGGGACAAGCAACTACGCACGCTCGCGTAGCTACGCGTAGCTACGCGTAGATCGCGTAGCGCTTTTGTAACTTCGCGTAGCCTCGCGTAGCGCGACTACGCAAACTACGCCCATGGTTAATTATTGGCCTTTTCTCCTGCTGCTCTTTCCTGTTCCTAGTACATATTTGTAGATATTTGTAGATAGCTTATCATCTATTCCCTTTTGGGGCCTTTCCATGTCTCTTCCGCTTTTCTATGTTTGTTTTTCTGTGTTTTTTATTTTCGTTTCTCTTTTCTTTTGAAGGAAGGGGCGGGGGGTAGGGATACCGGTTGCACTAGGCACCAAGTCATAGTGCCAGTCAAGGGGAGGGGAAGCTTGTCAGAGGTGAGCAGGGACGGCGGTCTGCTCACGGTGGCTTCAGGAGCTGGGTGGGGTCACGGGGTGGAAAAGGGACCATGGGGGAAAAACGAAATCTATTTTTTAAATCCATACACATACACATCCATTCATTATTAATAGACTCATATTTTGCTAGACCTCAGATGGGGCTATAGACTATTGTTGCAGCTTTTCAGCACACTTCTATCTATGTTGTTAGGTTGTACGGATGTTACCTTGTCTACTGCTAATGGCTAAAAAGGAAATTTTTAAAGTAGTTTCTTTTAATGTTAACGGCCTCAACAATACAAAGAAAATGCAGGCCATCGAGGCATGGATTAAGACAGAAAATCCTGCGGCCATTTTAATACAAGAGACCCATATACCAGCAGGGAAACTAGCAGATTTCCCAATGTTTAGGTCCTGGGCAGCTTACAGGGGCTTTTCCTCATATTCGGCATCCCATCGGGGCACGGCAATTTTCCTTAGTAAAAAACTTCAGGCTGAAGTTGTTAATTTTGTAAATGATCAGAGCGGAAGGTGGTGCTGGGCCACCTGTAACCTAGGGGGCAGACTTGTAAGTTTCGCCAGTACACATGCCCCAGTGGAGGACAATCCTATGCCGTATGAGGAATTTTTTCAATCTTTAATTCAAGTACCCGGTGAATTGATCTTAGGGGGGGATTTTAATTTTCTAATGAACCCTAAAATCGACTCCTCTGTTTTGTCCAAAAAACAGTCAAAACCTAAAACTTTAAGAGTTTTACAAAATTATGGTTTGACCCTGGACAAATTGGATCCCTGGAGGGCAGTATTCCCAACTACGATCGCCTATACTTGTTTTTCAGGCAGATTTCATACTTCGTCACGCATCGATTTTTTTCTCATTTCTAGAAGACTGACTTTTAGCCAGCAGAGAATCCTTCAGAATGGATTCTCAGATCATGCGATGGTGATTCTTGAGTTAGAGTTAGGGAAATACACTATGACCCCTAAAAGATGGATGCTAAATAGGCAATATTTATCAGAGGAGAACTGGGTGCTCTTTATTAAAACTGAGATCCAAGAATTCTTGGAATGAAATCATGGTTCTGCACCTCCACACGTGGTCTGGGACTCGCTGAAGGCTTTCGTAAGGGGACTAGCCATCGGAAAGGATGCCGATAATTTTAGGAAAGCTAAGGAAGAAAAGCGATTCTTAGAGCAGAAAGTGCAAAGGTCCTTCGACATATTTCTCAGCAGTCCCTCAGTTTTCAACCAACGGCAGTTTGATCAGGCTAAACGGGATCTCAGTGAAAAATATTATCTCAAAAGTGAATCCTTTTATCAGCACCACAGGCAAAAAATCTATGAAGAGAGTAATTATACCGGGAGGTTCCTCGCGTGGCAGGCAAGGGAGCAGGCTGTAACTAATCAGATAACTGCATTGAAATGTCCCATAACTGCTTCCCATACTGACGACCCGGTAGTAATAGGGGATATAATGTTACAACATTATAGGAACATTTACGGTCAACAACAGACCATTGATATGACACCCTTGAGAAACTTTCTCCAGAGACATGAATTGCCTGTACTTTCAGATGCGGAGAAAATAAGCATGGCGAGTACTTTCACAAAATATGAACTGGAGGATGTCATTAAAAATGTCCCGAATGGGAAAGCTTGTGGCCCGGACGGCCTCCCGGCAGAATTTTTAAAAATCTTTTCTAGCACCATTTTGGATTATCTTTTATTGTTGGCTAACTCAATTTTAGAGGGTGGGGTGAAGCCATTGTCATTTAGAAATGGGAATATAGTCAGTTTTTAAAAAAAGGTAAGGATAGTGAAGACCCTAATTCTTATCGTTTCACCACGCTTTTAAATTCTGACTATAAAATAATTACTAAACTTTTAGCCAATCGTTTTAATCGAATTGCTTCGCATTTGATTCACCCTGACCAAAATGGTTTTATTGCTGGGAGGCAGCTCGGCACTAATACGCACTATTTAGCGGAAGCACTTGACTATTTTGAGACTCAGAAGATACCAGCGCTAGTCCTCCTTTTAGATGCCGAAAAGGCATTTGACCTAGTTGTCTGGGAGACCTTATTTTTTATTCTGACAAATTTTGGCATACCTCTTAAAATTATGGGGTTGGTTCAGAAACTATACTTGAATGCAGAAGCCAACATACTCATTAACACCACGGGGGTCGGCCAAGTCAAGGTTAAACGGGGGACTAGACAAGGATGTCCACTGTCCCCGGTACTATTCGCCTTTTTTATCGAGCCATTGGCGATTGCCATTAGGAATAGTACGGATATCTGCCCTCCACTACCAACCATGGCAAAATTGAAATTGTACGCCGACGATATTATGCTCATTATAAAGCCTGAGAAGGAGGCCCAAGTAAAACCTTTTGAGATCTTTGAGCAATTTCAGTCTCTTGGCGGATATAAAATAAATTAAAAAAAGACAGAAATTATACAGTGTGGCGGAGCACCCATGGATTTACATCTCGATATCCTTTCTTGTATAAATACAAAACCGAAAAGATACCTTGGTGTTTATTTTTCGGCGCAAATTACTGATTTATATGATTTGAATTTCGCCCCACTTTTACGAAAAGTCCAGGATTTATTCCTTCGATGGAATTCTCTTCCATTAACCATATTGGGTAGGGCCGCATTGATTAAAATGTCTGTTCTTCCGCTATTTAATTTTCTTTTCTCGGCGATTCCCTGCGTCTTAATGACCTCTTTTTTTTACTAAAATAGAGTCTATGTTTATATCTTTTCTGTGGGGAAAGAAGGTCCCCGAATTGCACTTAGCACTTTATATGAGGAGCTGGAAAATGGCGGATTAGCTCTCCCAAATTTGAGGGATTACTATTTTGCATATTTTGCACAGTATATGTCTAGATTTAAGCCGGAATTTCAATCGGGTCTTTTTATTAATTATTTTATGAACTTAATTTGTAAAGAAAAACAGATCCACTGCCCATTAACAATTGTTAAATCTCCTAAATTAGTACGGTATAAGTGCATACAGTGGCTTTTCCATAAACACCAGGCTTTTTATAGAAGATATTCTATCCCTGCAATTAACTCCTCAACTCCGTTATCTGGCCCTATTTTACTATCTGGGATTAGAGAATCATCAGTAATTACAAAAAAATGGGCCAAGGCTGGATTTGGGAAAATTTCTGATTTTTTAAGGAATGATAAATGGCTGAACATAGTTGAAATGTCTTATTTAATTCCAAATGACTTCCTTCTCCTTGGGTCATATAATATTTTTAGTAAGTTCTTGAGTAAACTTGATTTGGTCCAGATCATCGAACGGAAAAGTTTAGTATATGATCTATTAGAAGATACGGCATTTAAGAAACCTGGGGAATAGAAAAAGTGTTTAGCCTCAATTAAGGGTATCGATCTGGAGGGGAAGGCCATAACGAAATGGGCAAAACATGAGGAGATGGAAATTACAGCGAGTATGTGGTCGGCAGTTAATAATCTCAATTTTAGCACGTTAAGGGGAGCTAATTGGCGAAGGATGTTGTTTTTTAGTAAATGGCTACTTTATAGAACTCCACTTTTTCTATCTAAGATTTATTCTAATCAATCAGCGCAGTGCTTTCGTTGCCATAACCATCCTTCAGCCAATTGGGTACATATCGTATTACAATGCCCTTCGATTCAGAGGTTCTGGAATGACATTTTTCACTATTTGGAACTCGAATGTGGTATTTCAATAGGTTTGAATACTTGGCTAATAGTACTTGGCTATGACCCAGACCTTCTTCTTTCAGACAAACTGATCAAATTATTATATATTGCAATGGCTGTCGCCAGATCACTTCTGCTTCAGAGATGGCGATCAGATCTTATACCATCTATATATGAGTGGGTCCGCAAAATGAAGCAAGTGAAAAAAAGTGAACAAGCCTATGCATTGCGAATTGGTGGACTTAAGAAGTTTGAGAGGGTTTGGGCAGACTATTTTGATTAAGATCTCAAAATTCAGCTTATCTTTTCAGAGGTATTCCCAGTATGTTTGATTTTTATGTATTGTATTACCAGTATTTTAATCTATTATATGACATTCGATATTTTCTTGTAACCTAGCTATATCATTGAATATAGGATGAATTAGTATTTTGCACATACTCGCTGATTTTTATGTATATGCTTAAAGTATCTAAGGTTTAATCAATTGTTTAGCTTGTATCAATGATAGGCAGGGGATGCTGTTGTAAGATATTACGCTTCTTCTTATTATTATTATTTTTTTCTTTTTGAATACTGGCTTAAATGTTTATATTGTCTATCTTTATGGATTTTAGGATTTATTCCCTTCCGGCAAATTAAAAAAATAAAATAAAAAATATGGCCCTAAATGTGTAATCCTGAAATCTAAAGCAGTAACATCTGTGCACACATCTAACATTATTATACACAAGCTGAGAATAACATAATATACTGATACGCCTGTTATGATACAAACATAACCAGGAAGGTCAAACAGAAAAAATGTGCACTTTGCAAATAGGTTGATTGGCAGTGGGTTTGAGAACACGTCTCCTTCTGCACCCTAAGTTTCATCGTACAAGGTTAACAAAAGAAAAAGGATGTTATCAAATGGATCTTTTTCAATCCAAAGGTAAATCACAACAGAGTATAGATTTTTAAAATATTCAATGTGACTGGGCAAACTTTGCCATTCTGTCAAGCCCTGGAAAGTTACAGCATCTTAATTGTGCTTGTTCTTCACCAGAACTGCCCTTCTCTAAAGACTGGACTAGTTAACTGAAGACGGAAACTGAAGACTGCTATAAGGGGAAATACTAGTAGGATTCAGTCCCTACTCAGGCCTTGTGCTATGTTAGAGTGTTTTTATTAATTAGAAAAATAATGCCGAATTTAGATAAGCTTAAGCTATCATGGCTAGGCCAAAGTCAACTTACATTGACATCTGTTTGCAAAAACAAAAATTGCATTTTATTTTATGTGGACAAGCATTTCTACATATGTGTTTCTCTTTGTGCCTTTCCATTTCAGAAAATCAGTGAAATAGAAATCCAATCCATAGTATCTCTATTAATAAATTATATTAATGTGTGTTCCTCTGAAAGAAGCAGTGTTCAGGATGTTCCTGTCTTCATAACTTTCAAGGTTCTTTGCTTGAGCCTTTCCAAGGGACTATTCATTAGTTGACCCGCCCATTGTGTTTCTGTATCAAATTAGCGTCATGTCATTTCCTTCATTTACTATGCACACTTCATCCATTAATATGCAGTAGAAGTAGGTGTTTCTAGATGCATCCTTTTGAATGTATTAAAATGTTCATAGACTTTCTCAAATGATACACTGCTAGTTCAACTCCATTATGTTCAACTACATTTCTCCACTGAATGAGGGTGGCTTCTCTGCTGAAAACCTTATAAAAGATTATTTTGGTGGGATATGTGCCAAACTTTCTTAGATGTTCTTTGAAGTTCTCTGACTTTTTAATAATCTTTTTGCCTTTCTATGTGTGCGGACTCTATATTAGTCTGTCATTTGATTTATACTTGAACTTTTCTGGCTTTCCTTTGGAGGCAGACTCTAAGTTGGTCTTTTTGCCAAACTACATAGTTCTGGCTCCTTGTTTTCTTTGGAGGTGACCGTATGTGGATCCTCTCACATTAGTTGATTTTGATTTACTATTGAGACTTTGATTGCTATTGATTAACTAACCACTCAGATAGTCCTGATCCACTTTATTGACCCTCTTAATTATGTTAAGTACAGCATCAACAACATCCAATGCAAAGAGAAATTCAGCCTGAGCTCACTGCTTTGTACAGCTGCTTGTACCTCCTCCCTAAAAAAACAGCCCCATCCCCTGTCATACCGGGTGCAGGAAAATTCCTATTTTTCCATGATCACCCCCATTTTATTGGATTGACGTTGCTGGCTTTTTTGATTACGTGCACTGATACTCTGCTACCCAGGTCCCAGTGCATGTACTCCGACCCGTAAAACATGTTGAACTTGTCTGTACTCCTAATTGTCATATTTAACGTACCTCAAAGTCCCTAGTAAATGTCACAAAGTATATTCAGGGCCTGTAAATTATGTCACTATTATTAATAAGACGCACCTAATATGCCTCAATGCCCATACGGTAGGGTGCATGGTATTTAAAAGTAGGACATGTAAAAGTTTCACATTAAACATGCCCTTGCAGTAAATAGGCATAAAATGCTATTTTCCTTATAGCAGCATTAGCTGTTCCATAGGAAAGCATGAGGATACCATATTAAGCTTAAAAATGTTATCTTCGCTTAGGATTCATTCATCAAAAAGAGGGATTAAATGGGGCTTTTAGTCAGGTCCAGCATACGTGCCCGAGTGATTAGAAACAGAGAGAGTATGCGGTTCCTCAAGGGGGTCACTATAGGGGTGAATATAGAGAGATAAGAAGTGTTCAAATCCCTTAGGGACCAGGTTACCCTCAAGGGAAAAGGCGGAAGGGGAATTCCTCCTTTCGGAACTAGGGCCCTCACACACCCAGCCAGCTAGGTGTCATGCTTCATCATCGGGTCTGCTCCTCTTCGGGTCGGCGCTGCAATACCCGACAGGCACCCAATAATGGGGCTCTTTGGCGGAGATCTTTAGTTCCTTGCCGTTTGGTGAGGTGTGGGTGAGGGGCCTAGGCTAGTGTAGATGTAATGTAAATAAGGTGAGATTTAAAACAGGTTGGGTAGTCCAAAAGGTTACTTTAATGAGATGGTTCCCACCTGATTAAAATAAACCTAGAGTGGCGACTTTAATCTAAAACTATTAGTTCAAGACTCTAGCGCTCTGCTCTACGACGGTCAACATGTTTCATGCCTAAATGTCTAAAAGATCAGACGGCAATTCATCAGGACCAATGTGTAAACTATCTACATGTAGTGGTAGTGACTGAAACAATCTACCTACCACGTATGATTAGGTAAAGTACCTAAACAAGGTCGAGGGTAATCTAAGGAGAAAAGAAAAGACACCATGATCAAAAGTATAAGGTTACTGTGCATCCTTGATCACACTATAGCTCTCTATAAAATCTACCGAAAGGTGACCCAGTGTGCTTGCACAAGTGACTTGCAACAACACTCGTGGTGGTGTAGTGGCAGGCAGCACAAGTCGTGACAAACACAATAAAATGAAATGTTAAGAACAATTCTCAATATTTTCTCAAAAAACAGTAATGTTAAAAACAGTTAAGTCTCAGCTCTCATGGAGATATTGGGGTGTACAGCTGATGGACTCACCCTAAAGCTCCAATGTTCACGCCTCAAAAGTACCGGCGGGGCTATGACACCTCAAGGATTAGTGTCCTAAATAGAAATTATCATCAGGTTATGTAAGGTTACCGAACCCAATTTATGAAAGAGTTTCCAGCCATCGATTCGCAGCTGGATACCGGTGGGGCCCCGGTGTAATGGACACCCTTACTACACCACCGTAATCACTTCTAGCAGTAACCCAGTTAGCCGGGGGAACAAGAGGAGGAGAGCGAACCAGCGGGAACCGCCACATAGTCGTCGCCCGGCCAGCGGCGCCGTGAAAGAGTGGTCTCGCCGGGTCCTCTCCCCAAGTCCCAGTCGGCATGGAGAATTGTCTGCTAAAATTATAATAAAGGTGCGTGCGTCTCGGCGTGTAAAATGCCGCCGAGTGGCCCATGTAGACTCACCAGTAAGCGTCGCTGAGAGCAGTGGAGGAGCGTTTCACCAAACGTGGTTGGGGGCGGCCATACTCACCTATAACTCAGCGTCACTGCGCCGGATGACCTACCCCTGCTGCCGGATCCAGGTGGTAATGTCCTCCATCACGGGAGTGGAGATATACTCGCCGGTTCTATTCCAGAGGTGGGGTTTGGGACGAAACCGGAAGTAGCACGCAAAGAGTGCTAACCTATCTCGCTATGGAAACAGGAAGTGTTCCTGTTTGAAACCAAGGCGGACATCTTGGAACGGGTTCTTTAGATTGATGTAGCTGTGTAGAAGGCAGTATTCAAGAATGATCAAAGCCAAGGTAAAAAACTCGGGGGAACGAGAGTCTCAAGTAAATACAAAGGTCAAGTAGCGGACATCATTGAACCCATAGTGTGTGGGTCTCTCGTCAAGGGTTCTATAACATCATTGAACCCATAGTGTATGTGTCTCGTCAAGGGGCCTAAAACCCATGCATAGTATCTAACCCTGATGGAGTGTTCTGATCTATTGCCATATTGTATTCTAGTCAATGTGTCCTCTAACTAGTCATCCTACAGTCATTATTAAACAGGCATACAAATTAAAACGAAGACCGCTGGCAGTATGGGGAAACCATTGCAGTGTGATGGTGTGAATGTCTAGCTCAGTTGCACCCATGGAATATCATCATTCAGGCCATACTTGTCAGTGGATAAGCGGTGTATCCATCTTTGTTCAATCGTAAAGAGTGCCCTCTGTGTGGTGCATGGATGCGATTCAAGTATCACCCATCTGATGGTATCGGGGGAGTGACCCCGGTCTTTAAAGTGTGTGTACATCTTCCTTGTGGACCGTTGGCACGGATACTACTTTTGTGTTCTGTAATCCTGGTTTTAACGGCTCTCATAGTCATGCCTATGTATCTAAGTTGGCATGGACATGTAATCATGTATATGCACTGTGTTGTGTTGCAGTTAGTATGTTTTGTGAGGCGCCATCTGAAGATGTCAGAGAATACAATCTCTTTAGTGGATGTTGTTTGGCGACACACCGAGCATGAACTACAAGGAAAATGGCCCTGTACAGGTGGGAGATCCCGTAGGGATCGCTGGTTCACTGACTGTTGGGTCTTTGGTCGTGTATTTACAAGAATGTCTTTAAGATTCCTGGTGCGTTTATAGGCAAATCTGGGTCTCGGTAGTTGTAAAGAGCCCGTGTTCAGAATCCCCCAGTGTTTTATTATGACCTTATTGATGTGACTAGAGTCAGGGGTAAAAGAAGTGACACATGTCAGAGTGTCTTCTTGTTCTTTTTGGACTGTTTCCAAAAGTGCCTCGCGGTGATTATTCCTAGCCCTTTTCATGGACTTCCTGATATGATGTTCTGGGTATTTCCTTTCTCTTAAGTTATTGGAGAGGATTTTAGCTTCGGCTATGTAGTCGTTGACATTGCTACAATTCCTCCGGATGCGTAGGAATTGCCCGACTGGTAGGTTGTCTTTAAGGGCTTGAGGGTGGTGACTGCTATATAATAGCAGACTGTTCCTGTCCGTGGGTTTCCTATAGAGTGTTGTGCTCAGTTGATTGTTAGCTAATGTAATTGTGAGATCCAGGAAAGGTACACTGGTATCCGATATGGTCTTGGTGAATTTGAGATATTGGTTTTGTCCATTAATCCACTGACAGAAGTTTTCACAGGTAATGCGGTCCCCCTGCCAAAAGATGAGAATATCATCTATACATTTTTTCCATAACCTCAAATTATCGAAGTATGGATTGTCAGGATGTAAGATGATCCTCTCTTCAAATGCTGCCATGTAGAGGCAGGCCACACTTGGGGCGAAGGTACTACCCATAGATGTACCTTGGGACTGGTGATAAATCTGGTTTTTGAACTCAAAGAAGTTTTCAGTGAGTGCCAAGGTTGTGCATTCCATTATAAATGGAATCGGTGTAGGTGAATTCCAATCCCCTTTGTGTAGTGCTGCCTCTATGACGTCTAAGGAAGCTTCTTGGGGGATGTTGGTGTAAAGAGCTTCGACGTCTAATGTGACCAAAAGGTCAAAGTCTGCACTGTCTTGTATATCTTGTATAGTGCAGAGAATATCAGTGGTGTCACGTACAAAGGATGGGGTCTGTCTGACCAAGGGTTGCAAAAAATGGTCACTGAATTTGGACAAAGGTTCCAGTAGTGAACCTATGCCTGAAACAATAGGACGCCCAGGGACTGGTGTTACCCCTTTATGGATTTTGGGCAAGCAGTAGAAGTATGGTATTTTTGGTTCTTTAGCAATGAGGAAGTCTGCCTCTTTTTTAGTAATCCACCCATTGGTTTCAGCGTCAAAATCCATGGTGGCGATCTTAGTGGCTAATCTTATTGTCGGGTTTTCAGTTATTGGGGTATAGTACCTGGTGTTATCAAGTTGACGTAGGCATTCCTCGTCATAGTCCACAGTGGACATGATGACTGTGGCCCCTCCCTTGTCTGCCTGTTTTATGGTGATAGTTGTGTCCTCTGCAAGGGATTTTGCTGCAGTGGATTCAGCTGTTGAAAAATTGTGGAAGTGGGCTTCGCTTAGGAAACACTACAGAGTTCGTTCTTGGCCTTTTTAAAATATTTGTTACAGGCCGAATTCACTGTCGTTGGAGTTGTAATAAATACTTTAAACAGGGAATGTTAGACCTGTCAGCCTTAGGTGGTCTTCCCCAAAACGTTTTGCCTACTTACCTCCAATTTTGCTGAAATTTGTTTTTGTTGGCCTTAGGACTCTGTGCACATTACCAGTGCTTAACAGTGCTAAAGTGCTTGTGCCAACTCCCCTAAACATGGTTTGACTGACATATACCTAATTGGCATATTTAATTTACTTATAAGTCCCTTTTTAGAGTTGTATACCATATACCCAGGGCCTGTAATTAAATGCTACAAGTGGGCCTGCAGCACTTATTGTGCCACACACTTAAGTAGCACCTTAAAATATGTCCCAGTCCTACCATTGCAGCCTGAATGCAGTTTCAAACTGCTATGTTGACTTGGCATTTAACCCCTTTGCCAAGCCCTAAACTTCCCTTTTATTACATATAAGTCACCCCTAAGGTAGACCCTAGGAAGCCCAAAGGACAGGGTGCTGTGTAATTATAAGGTGGGACATGTACTTTTACATTTTACATGTCCTGGTAGTGAAAAACACCTAAAGTCCTTTTTCACAATTGTGAGGCCTAACACTCCCAAAGGGTAACATTGGGGATTCCTTATTACATTCAATAAGTGTGATTTCCAATTGAGAGAAGGAAGACATGTGATCTTTGGTACCTATTAAATTGTAATGATAAATCCTCTTTAATGGCAAAGTCAGATTTTGCATTGCAATTTTAAAAATGCCACTTTTGGAAAGTTAGCATTTTCCTGCCCTTACCCCCTTAGCCCTTTGTGCCTGCAGTCTGTCTTGGGTCATATGACTGGGTGTAACTGACAGTTAGACTTTGTGAAATTCTCCAAGACAGTCACACAGTAGAGGAATTAGGTATGCCTCAATGGGCCATCTGCTGGCAGGATAGGGGGCAGAGCTGAGCACAGCCCCACTTACACACACCCGAATAGCCTCTACTCTGCCTTCCCACAAAGGGCCTAATGACCCTGCATTGTCAATGCAGCCACCTTGGAGTCAAGGCAAGGGTGTCAGGAAATTCCATGCACTTCAAAGAACCTTTCCAGAAACTTCTCCCACCTTCCAGATGAAGGGCACCAGGCTATTCAAATAAGATCTTCAAACTCACTCTTTAGTTCACTACTGGACCTGCTGAAGGACTCTCAGAGGACTGCCTGCTGCTGTGACCTGCTGTGCACTGTGCCAGACTGCTGCTGTAGCTGGAAGACTGCTTTGCTGCCTGGAGCCTGCCTTGAACCCTTAGGGGTCAGCCAGGCTGTTGAGCCCTGCATCTTCACCTGCATCCAGGACTACCAGAAGTGACTCCAAGGGCTAGTTTGCTGGCCTCCTGTTCAGAGCCATAAAGATATAAAAGTCTCACATTATCTTGAACCCGCACCTGGACCCAGCCTGAGTGAGTCCTGAACCCCCAAGTGATGCCCCACTAGTCCTGGACCCTTGGCTGTGGTGCTAAAGGTGCCCAGACGGCCAATTTCCAAAACTATGAAATGTTGGTCGAAAAGTGATTGCGTATCCACCAGAGGCGCATCACGGTTGGATCGATTTTGAGCCTTCTCTCGCTATGTTCTTGTCCACAGCAGCAAATCCTTTTTAGTGGCCCTGCGCCAAAGGGGTATCCGACCTTGTGAAACTGTCTTCAACTACAGTCCTCTGCCTCATCCACTGGAGATTTTCGACTTCCATATCGGCGACTATTCCCGAACATAGAAATCTTCACACGCAGCTCTTTTCCGAAACCATCCGAAGAAGACACTCCTTCCTCAGACACTCCTGCAGCCTTGCCCCACTGACTTTTTACCTTCTCAAACACTTTTTCTCTGAATTTCATCTAAGTCTGAAGGTAAGCGCTGACCGGACCCAATCCTCTTTTTGTATTTTAGACGCGCTCCATCACGGTCAGTCTTATCATTTTTACTTCGACCCGGTCTCGCGTGGCTAGATGTCTGCAGTTGGTAATTTGAATTTATAGGGCTAGTTTTTACTAAAAACGTTTAAAAAACATAACTCCGGTTCTACTGATTGGATTTTTGTTGTTCCGGTGTCAAATAATTTATTAAAATGTAATCTCTTTTTCTAAATTGGTTTGGGATTTTTCTTTGGTTGTCTTTTAATTTAATTAGTATTTGTATGTTGGACAAATACTTTACACATTGCCTCTATGTTAAGAATGACTACTGTTTGTGCCAAGCTAGCCGGGGTTAAGCACAGATTAATTTAGTGAATTTTTGTGGTTCACCCTGCAAGGGATTGTGGCTGTTGCTTGACCAGGGCTCACACCCCCAGTCAACCAACAACCTGATTTCTCACAGGGAACTATTTGGAAGTCATCTTTTTCCTTCTTAACCCCTTCGCTGCTAGGCCTTTTCCCCTCCTGTGCTAAGCCTTTTTTTGGCTATTTGGGGTAGTGCGCGCTTAGGCCCCTGTAACTTTTTGACCACATAAGGTATCCATGCCAAATTTGCGTCCTTTTTTTCTAACATCATGGGGATTGTAAAGGTACCCAGGGTTTGTGGATTCCCCTGGAGGGGACCCAGAAATTAGTCAAAATACAGCTAAATTTTGTTTTTTTGGAAAAAGGCAAAAAAGGGCTACAGATATAAGCGCCTTGATTTTTCCCTGCAAATGGCATCAAAAAGGGGTTGTGGGGATGAAATCACCATCTTCCCAGCTTTCAGGGACAAGCAGACTTTTGTCAGAAAACAAACTTTTTTACACAGTTTTGGCATTTTCTGGGACATAGCCTATTTTTGCTATTTTTGTGCTTTCAACCTCCTTCCAGTTAATGGTAGAAATGGGTATGAAACCAATAATGGATCCTGGAAAGCCATACATTTATGAAAAGTAGACAAAATTCTGAATTCAGCAAGGGGTCATTTGTGTAGATCCTTAAAGTTTTCCTTATAGAAACTAACAGTTAAATAAAGGAAAAATTGAAAATTAGTTGAAAAAAACAGCCATTTGTGTCAACGTTTTCACCTGTAACTTCTTCTAATTATGACAGCTATTTGAAGGCAATATACCGTTATATCCGCTGGACCTTTCTGGTTGTGGGGATATATAGGACTTGTAGGTTCACCAAGAACCCGACGAACCCAGAGCCAATAATTGAGCAACATCTTGCAATGATTTTTTTTAAGTACCGGGTATATAGCAATTATTTTGGGAAAATGTATACATGGAAAAATTGTTATGAAAGACACCTATGTATTTCTGAAATGGCAACAAAATGTAGATTTTAGAAACAGTAGATATTTGCACATTTCCGAAATTGGGAGTACCCATACTAGCATGAGAATTATAGGTCATTTTTCAAAATGACTTATTTTTTACACATTGTCTTTCATTTGGAAGGCAGAAATGCATCGAAAGTCAATAGGTAATAACAGTTGCTCTACAACTCTGTGTTACCCTAAGTCTCCCGATAAAAATGGTACCTCACTTGTGTGGGTAGCCCTTGTGCCCACAACAGGAAATGGCTCAAAATGCAACGTGGACGTACCACATTTTCACAATGAAAAATTTCCCTTTTTTTGCAAAGTGCCTAGGTGTAGTTTTTGAACCCTAGCTCTGCCGGCACCTAGGGAAACCTAGCAAACCTATACATTTTTGAAAACTAGACACCCAGGGGAATCCAGGATGGGGTGACTTGACTGCCTCCCACCAGGTTCTGTTACCCAGAATCCCTTACAAACATAAATAATTGTCAAAAAAATCACATTTTCCCCACATTTCTGTGGTGGAAAGTTCTGGAATCTGCGTGGATCCACAAATTTCCACCCACCCCGCGTCCCCCAAAGTCTTACGAGAAAAATGGTACCTCACTTGTGTGGGTCGGCCTAGTGCCTGCGACAGGAAATGGCGCAAAACTCAACGTGGTCACACCTCAATTTCGCAGTGAAAAATGACCCTTTTTTGGCAAAGTGCCTAGCTGTAGTTTTTGAACCCTACCTCTGCCGGCACCTAGGGAAACCTAGCAAACCTATACATTTTTGAAAACTAGACACCCAGGGGAATCCAGGATGGGGTGACTTGACTGCCTCCCACCAGGTTCTGTTACCCAGAATCCCTTGCAAACATAAAAAATTGTCAAAAAAAACACATTTTCCCCACATTTCTGTGGTGGAAAGTTCTGGAATCTGCGTGGATCCACAAATTTCCACCCACCCCGCGTCCCCCAAAGTCTTACGAGAAAAATGGTACCTCACTTGTGTGGGTCGGCCTAGTGCCTGCGACAGGAAACGGCGCAAAACGCAACGCGGTCACACCTCAATTTCGCAGTGAAAAATGACCCTTTTTTGGCAAAGTGCCTAGCTGTAGTTTTTGAACCCTACCTCTGCCGGCACCTAGGGAAACCTAGCAAACCTATACATTTTTGAAAACTAGACACCCAGGGGAATACAGGATGGGGTGACTTGACTGCCTCCCACCAGGTTCTGTTACCCAGAATCCCTTGCAAACATAAAAAATTGTCCAAAAAACACATTTTCCCCACATTTCTGTGGTGGAAAGTTCTGGAATCTGCGTGGATCCACAAATTTCCACCCACCCCGCGTCCCCCAAAGTCTTACGAGAAAAATGGTACCTCACTTGTGTGGGTCGGCCTAGTGCCTGCGACAGGAAACGGCGCAAAACGCAACGTGGTCACACCTCAATTTCGCAGTGAAAAATGACCCTTTTTTGGCAAAGTGCCTAGCTGTAGTTTTTGAACCCTACCTCTGCCGGCACCTAGGGAAACCTAGCAAACCTATACATTTTTGAAAACTAGACACCCAGGGGAATCCAGGTTGGGGTGACTTGACTGCCTCCCACCAGGTTCTGTTACCCAGAATCCCTTGCAAACATAAAAAATTGTCCAAAAACACATTTTCCACACATTTCTGTGGTGGAAAGTTCTGGAATCTGCGTGGATCCACAAATTTCCACCCACCCCGCGTTCCCCAAAGTCTAACGAGAAAATTGGTACCTCACTTGTGTGGGTCGGCCTAGTGCCTGCGACAGGAAACGGCGCAAAACGCAACGTGGTCACACCTCAATTTCGCAGTGAAAAATGACCCTTTTTGGCAAAATGCCTAGCTGTAGTTTGTGAACCCTAGCTCTGCCGGCACCTAGGGAAACCTACCAAACACACACATTTCTGAAAAGTAGACACCCGGGGGCTTCCAGGGAGGTATGGCTTGCGTGGATCCCCCAACGTTTCCTTACCCAGAATCCCCTGCAAACCTCACTTTTAGCTGAAAAAATCACTTTTTTCACACATTTTTGTGTGGGAAAGTGTGGCATCACTGGCCTCACACAAATTTCCTACCACCCAGCGTTCCCCAGGTCTCCCGATAAAAATGGTGCCTCACTTGTGTGGGAGGCCCAAGTACCCGCGACAGGCAAGGGCCCACAACGTAGTGAGGCGACCTCAAAATTGCCTATGTCAAAACCACCTGGTTTTGCAAGTGGGGTCACCTGGGTTTTGGCCCCGTGCTCGGCGGCCATCTACGGAAACCTACCAAACCCACACATTTCTGAAAAGTAGACACCCGGGGGCTTCCAGGGAGGTATGGCTTGCGTGGATCCCCCAACGTTTCCTTACCCAGAATCCCTTGCAAACCTCAATTTTAGCTGAAAAAATCACTTTTTCACACATTTGTGTGTGGGAAAGTGTGGCATCACTGGCCTCACACAAATTTCCTACCACCCAGCGTTCCCCCAGGTCTCCCGATAAAAATGGTGCCTCACTTGTGTGGGAGGCCCAAGTACCCGCGACAGGCAGGGCCCACAACGTAGTGAGGCGACCTCAAAATTGCCTATCTCAAAACCACCTGGTTTTGCAAGGAGTCACCTGGGTTTTTGGCCCCGTGCTCGGCGGCCATCTAGGGAAACCTACCAAACCCACACATTTCTGAAAAGTAGACACCCGGGGCTTCCAGGGAGGTATGGCTTGCGTGGATCCCCAACGTTTCCTTACCCAGAATCCCCTGCAAACCTCACTTTTAGCTGAAAAAATCACTTTTTTCACACATTTTGTGTGGGAAAGTGTGGCATCACTGGCCTCACACAAATTTCCTACCACCCAGCGTTCCCCCAGGTCTCCCGATAAAAATGGTCCCTCACTTGTGTGGGAGGCCCAAGTACCCGCGACAGGCAAGGGCCCACAACGTATTGAGGCGACCTCAAAATGGCCTTTCACAAAACCACCTGGTTTTGCAAGGAGTCACCTGGGTTTTGGCCTCGTGCTCGGCGGCCATCTAAGGAAACCTACCAAACCCACACATTTCTGAAAAGTAGACACCCGGGGCTTCCAGGGAGGTATGGCTTGCGTGGATCCTCCAACGTTTCCTTACCCAGAATCCCTGCAAACCTCACTTTTAGCTGAAAAATCACTTTTTTCACACATTTTTGTGTGGGAAAGTGTGGCATCACTGGCCTCACACAAATTTCCTACCACCCAGCGTTCCCCCAGGTCTCCCGATAAAAATGGTGCCTCACTTGTGTGGGAGGCCCAAGTACCAGCGGCAGGCAAGGGCCCAAAACATTTTTTGATAGGCAATGTTGATGTTGCCTCAAAACGTTTTGTGATAGGCAATGTTGATGTTGCCTCAAAACGTTTTGTGTCCTTGCCTGTCGCGGGTACTTGGGCCTCCCACACAAGTGAGGCACCATTTTTATCGGGAGACCTGGGGGAACGCTGGGTGGTAGGAAATTTGTGTGAGGCCAGTGATGCCACACTTTCCCACACAAAAATGTGTGAAAAAAGTGATTTTTTCAGCTAAAAGTGAGGTTTGCAGGGGATTCTGGGTAAGGAAACGTTGGGGGATCCACGCAAGCCATACCTCCCTGGAAGCCCCGGGTGTCTACTTTTCAGAAATGTGTGGGTTTGGTAGGTTTCCCTAGATGGCCGCCGAGCACGGGGCCAAAAACCCAGGTGACTCCCTTGCAAAACCAGGTGGTTTTGTGAAAGGCCATTTTGAGGTCGCCTCAATACGTTGTGGGCCCTTGCCTGTCGCGGGTACTTGGGCCTCCCACACAAGTGAGGCACCATTTTTATCGGGAGACCTGGGGGAACGCTGGGTGGTAGGAAATTTGTGTGAGGCCAGTGATGCCACACTTTCCCACACAAAAATGTGTGAAAAAAGTGATTTTTTCAGCTAAAAGTGAGGTTTGTAGGGGATTCTGGGTAAGGAAACGTTGGGGGATCCACGCAAGCCATACCTCCCTGGAAGCCCCCGGGTGTCTACTTTTCAGAAATGTGTGGGTTTGGTAGGTTTCCTAGATGGCCGCCGAGCACCGGGCCAAAACCCAGGTGACCCCCTTGCAAAACCAGGTCATAATGAGATAATGTGTTGTTTATTTCTGCAGCGTGAAAATGTTGGCACAATATTGCAAGGAAAATGTGACAGACATTTTGAGGTTTGCAGGACATTGTGGGTACCATAACTTGTTGGGATCCACAAGAGAGATATCACCATGTACTCCCATGGGTGTTTCGTTTACGACAATATCTACAGTTGGTAGGTTATTCTTAGACGGAATGTACACCTTGGCAGACAGACTAAAAAGACAAAGATTACTGCACAGCCATCTATTCCTCAAGCACACACACATACTGGTTGGATTTGGCACGAGGGTGAGTGATGGTTCAGTATATACAATTGTATTAACAAGTGATTTCACAAAAATGAAATGCACTGTTAATAATTGAAAGGACGAGAAACTGAACCATTGACTCACAGCTCGTGAGCAGTAAAGCCACGACAAGGCACCAACCTCTTTACAGGCCATTCATACACCTTTCATACGTGTGACAAATACAAAACCATTCACACCACCAGCCGCGGGCCCATCACATTACAACACTCACACCAGCAGACAGCGCCATTCAAGGGCCCATCACTTTCACACGCCCACATTCCTAACACAGCAACCACACAACCTGATGGATTGCGTGGAGTGTCGCTCGGCTAGCAGTGTGTGTAGTGACCAGCAGCAAGTCACTACTCACACACTGCCAGCCGAGCGCCACTCCACGCACACCGCCAGCCAAGCACCAGCCTACACACACCACCATCACATTTAGGATTTTTTTATACAAAAAAGAAAACACAAACAAATTGCAAATAGATACAAATCTACTAACACAAAATCAGAAACATTGCACTAATGCCAACCTTGAAACAGAACAACAATTCTTAAACATTACAGACCAGGCAGTTCACTTTACCACTCATGGTTGCTCCCAATAATTCTTTTGCTTGTGGTACGCTCTATAACAAGCAGGCACACACAGCCCAGGGTTAGAAGGACACTCAGGGCAGTACATACGAGTCTCCTTCCGCGTACCTCTTCGCCAACAGACTCTACATCTCCTAGTGGGAAAGTCTTTTGAGGATGTAGGAGGAATGTGATCAGGAAAGTGGCGATCTTTCAATCGAGCCACATCCTCCACCACTCCAACTCTAGGAACACTTGCCTGTTCCACAACAACAAGGCTGCCTATGACAGACTCCTGAAACTGAACAAAAGTCAACTTTGACGCAGGAGAACACTCCTTGAACACAACAAAAGCATTGAAAGTTGCTAAATTGAAGAGATGGATGGCCAACTTCTTATACCAAATGTAAGACTTACGAATAGCAGTGTAAGGTTCCAACCTCTGATCTACTCTATCAACACCACCCATGTGCTTATTGTAGTCTAAAATGCACACAGGTTTGCGCACTTCAGCAATCTGACCCCAAACAGCCACAGGTGAAGTACTCTCATCATGGATGGTAGTCAGCATGTACACATCCCTCCTGTCCACAAATTTCACAGCTAGCAGTTCCTCACTACGCAAGGCACTGCACTGTCCCCTCTGAAGTTTTTTGCAAACAAGCTCTTTTGGATAACCTTTACTGTTAGAGCGGATTGTGCCACAAGCAAAAGTGTCCACTTTGAACAATTCCTTAAACAATTGCACAGCAGTGTAGAAGTTATCAAGGTACAAATGGTGGCCTCTGTTAAACAGTCCTCTAGCAAGTTCCCACACAATTTTCTCTGAAACTCCTACTAAAGTGGACGGACAACCAGGGGGGTCAATAGTGGAATCCCTACCAGTGTACACACGCAAATTAAAAACATATCCTGTCCTACTCTCAGACAACATATACAGCTTAATTCCATAGCGTGCCCTCTTGCTAGGAATGTACTGCCTAAAAACCAAACGGCCCTTGAACAGCACCAAAGACTCATCAATAGATATTTCTTTCCCTGGAGTATAGATCTCTGAAAATCGATCTACAAAGTGATCAAGAACAGGCCGAATCTTAAAAAGACGGTCACATTCAGGGTGATCTCGTGGCAACGCCAAACCATTATCAACAAAATGCAGCATCCGAAGCAAAAGTAAATACCGATCACGAGTCATAACTGCAGGAAATATGGCCGTTGCCATCAAGGGACTGGTAGACCAATATGAACTCATGGACGGCTTCCTTATCAAACCCATCAAAAAAGTCAAACCCAAAAACTTCTTCATCTCTTCCAGATTTGTGGGACTCCACCGGGTAGCTCTAGAATGGGGCCTAAGTCTGGCACTGTTGTCCCTCAAAAACTGTTCAGCATACAAATTAGTCTGCTCAACAATCTCACCCAAAAATACATCATCCATAAACAACTGAAAATACTGTATAGGCAAATAATGTTCACAATCCACTCTACACCCTGCATAACCACTAAAGGCAGGCAACACCGGCTGCACCATGTTTGGATCAACCCAGAGTCCAGCACTTCCAGTAGGAAGCATAGCAGCCCCAGGCTGCAATCCAGATGCCTCTTGCACCATCGGCACAGTAGTATCCTCCTCTAAATCAGGCACTTCATCTGCACTGAGAGTACCTTCATCATCCGATGATTCCATGTGGAGAGAAAACTCACTGCCTGAATCTTCCCCTCCCTCCTCTCCCTCAGACGCACTGTCAGTCTCATAATCCTGCTCAGAGGAAGATTCAAGAAGCAAACCAACCACCTGCTGAGCAGTAATTCTACGGCTAGCCATAATGCTTACTAATAAAGGTTACTTGTCAAACAAGTCAACAACAACAAACCCTTTGTAAAAAAAAAGAAATAAACAAAATGTAGCTTTATCACAAAGACCTATATACTCCAACACTATACCACTCACGTGACAGAAGCAGCTAGACTCACCACCACCTACTCTGCACAGACACAGTAAGGATCAACAATATCCCACTAAAAAAGAAGAAGAAAAAAAATTACACATAAGACAATGCAAAACATCGCAAAGAATTTCATGCTCTGAACACTAACAAATATGCTGCCATTATGGCACCACTTACAAAAAAATTCATTCATGCATGACAATAATACTCATTTGGAGTACACACAACAAAAATATTTTTCTTACCAAATAAATGCAATTACGCAAAACTGCAGAACCACAACTGCCGAAACCGCAAACAGGAATCAAAAGCTTTACACTAGAATAAAAAGGAGGAAAAAAAACATTACAATCACATATGCAAATAATGCACCAGTCCACACACAATCCACCAGCCAAGCTAAGGGGTAGGTGGGCCTAACAGTATAAATAAAATATTCACACCCGTAAAAGGGGAGCAACCCTTGCCCTTTTGGCCACTCCCCAACACAAAAATAAAAAAAAACCCTGGTGCCTAGTGGGCATTCCTGCTGCACGATCACATGATCGTGCAGCAGGAATGCACAAAAGAGGCATCGGGGGAAAGGAAAACCCTTTCCTTTCCCTCGATGCCTCTTTTGATACAAACCCCCCCTCCCCGAGCCAAACCTCACCTGATTTCCCCGACGCGCTGGAAGCAAATGGCTTCTAGCGCGTCGGGGAAGAAAGGGAAACCCTCAATGATGTCAGCGCGCTGACGTCATTGATGGGGCGAGGGGAGGCAGGGGAAGCCCTTCCCCTGCCTCCCCAAAAAAAAAACCTAACGATCAGATTCTCACGGGGGAGCGCCAGCGCTTCCCCGTGGGTGGTCTTATGACGAGCTGGACTCGTCACGAGCACTGTGTGCCATGACGAGTCCAGCTCGTCATAAGCACCGAAGGGGATAAAGGGTCAGAGCAGGATCTCAGCGGCAGACGAGGAGAAGGAACCTCCTGGTCACAGGAACTACACGAGCATTGCGCTCGAGAAATTCAAGGATGCAAAGACCTCCATCAAGGATTACAGCTAACATTTCAGGGTGTAAATGGAGAGAAGGCACATCTGCCCTGCATATTTATCCACGAAGATGCCACCGTTTTGTGCAATACCTCTACTCAACTGGAGTACTTTCTACTGGCTAATCAGTAAGTGCTACCTCGTTGGGTAAATGTATAGTGCCTTTCCTACACTACAGCTGCGTAAAAGACCAGAAGAATTGTCTCCAGTGACCTGTGTGTCTGTAACTTTGCCACCGCGCCGAAAGCGCCGGGGTCCTTTGAGTAAGCTGTCCATCATAGTGGGGAAAGGGCGGGCATACGTTGCATACCGCTAGTGTATGTGTGGCGGGGCCAAACGAGCGGGGCTTCTAGGCCCGTTCACATGCCTCTTGTTTATAAAGGGTCAGAGCAGGATCTCAGCGGCAGACGAGGAGAAGGAACCTCCTGGTCACAGGAACTACACGAGCATTGCGCTCGAGAAATTCAAGGATGCAAAGACCTCCATCAAGGATTACAGCTAACTTTTCAGGGTGTAAATGGAGAGAAGGCACATCTCCACGCTCACGAATTCTACACGAGAATTGCGCTCGAGAAAATGAAGGATGCAAAGACCTCCATCAAGGATTACAGCTAACTTGTCAGGGTGTAAATGGAGAGAAGGCACATCTGCCCTGCATATTTATCCACGAAGATGCCACCGTTTTGTGCAATACCTCTACTCAACTGGAGTGCTTTCTACTGGCTAATCAGTAAGTGCTACCTCGTTAGGTAAATGTATAGTGCCTTTCCTACACTACAGCTGCGTAAAGGACCAGAAGAATTGTCTCCAGTGACCTGTGTGTCTGTAACTTTGCCACCGCGCCGAAAGCGCCGGGGTCCTTTGAGTAAGCTGTCCATCATAGTGGGGAAAGGGCGGGCATACGTTGCATACCGCTAGTGTATGTGTGGCGGGGCCAAACGAGCGGGGCTTCTAGGCCCGTTCACATGCCTCTTGTTTATAAAGGGTCAGAGCAGGATCTCAGCGGCAGACGAGGAGAAGGAACCTCATGGTCACAGGAACTACACGAGCATTGCGCTCGACAAATTCAAGGATGCAAAGACCTCCATCAAGGATTACAGCTAACTTTTCAGGGTGTAAATGGAGAGAAGGCACATCTCCACGCTCACGAATTCTACACGAGAATTGCGCTCGAGAAAATGAAGGATGCAAAGACCTCCATCAAGGATTACAGCTAACTTGTCAGGGTGTAAATGGAGAGAAGGCACATCTGCCCTGCATATTTATCCACGAAGATGCCACCGTTTTGTGCAATACCTCTACTCAACTGGAGTACTTTCTACTGGCTAATCAGTAAGTGCTACCTCGTTGGGTAAATGTATAGTGCCTTTCCTACACTACAGCTGCGTAAAGGACCAGAAGAATTGTCTCCAGTGACCTGTGTGTCTGTAACTTTGCCACCGCGCTGAAAGCGCCGGGGTCCTTTGAGTAAGCTGTCCATCATAGTGGGGAAAGGGCGGGCATACGTTGCATACCGCTAGTGTATGTGTGGCGGGGCTTCTAGACCCGTTCACATGCCTCTTGTTTATAAAGGGTCAGAGCAGGATCTCAGCGGCAGACGAGGAGAAGGAACCTCATGGTCACAGGAACTACACGAGCATTGCGCTCGACAAATTCAAGGATGCAAAGACCTCCATCAAGGATTACAGCTAACTTTTCAGGGTGTAAATGGAGAGAAGGCACATCTCCACGCTCACGAATTCTACACGAGAATTGCGCTCGAGAAAATGAAGGATGCAAATACCTCCATCAAGGATTACAGCTAACTTGTCAGGGTGTAAATGGAGAGAAGGCACATCTGCCCTGCATATTTATCCATGAAGATGCCACCGTTTTGTGCAATACCTCTACTCAACTGGAGTACTTTCTACTGGCTAATCAGTAAGAGCTACCTCGTTGGGTAAATGTATAGTGCCTTTCCTACACTACAGCTGCGTAAAGGACCAGAAGAATTGTCTCCAGTGACCTGTGTGTCTGTAACTTTGCCACCGCGCCGAAAGCGCCGGGGTCCTTTGAGTAAGCTGTCCATCATAGTGGGGAAAGGGCGGGCATACGTTGCATACCGCTAGTGTATGTGTGGCGGGGCTTCTAGGCCCGTTCACATGCCTCTTGTTTATAAAGGGTCAGAGCAGGATCTCAGCGGCAGACGAGGAGAAGGAACCTCATGGTCACAGGAACTACACGAGCATTGCGCTCGACAAATTCAAGGATGCAAAGACCTCCATCAAGGATTACAGCTAACTTTTCAGGGTGTAAATGGAGAGAAGGCACATCTCCACGCTCACGAATTCTACACGAGAATTGCGCTCGAGAAAATGAAGGATGCAAAGACCTCCATCAAGGATTACAGCTAACTTGTCAGGGTGTAAATGGAGAGAAGGCACATCTGCCCTGCATATTTATCCACGAAGATGCCACCGTTTTGTGCAATACCTCTACTCAACTGGAGTACTTTCTACTGGCTAATCAGTAAGTGCTACCTCGTTGGGTAAATGTATAATGCCTTTCCTACACTACAGCTGCGTAAAGGACCAGAAGAATTGTCTCCAGTGACCTGTGTGTCTGTAACTTTGCCACCGCGCCGAAAGCGCCGGGGTCCTTTGAGTAAGCTGTCCATCATAGTAGGGAAAGGGCGGGCATACGTTGCATACCGCTAGTGTATGTGTGGCGGGGCCAAACGAGCGGGGCTTCTAGGCCCGTTCACATGCCTCTTGTTTATAAAGGGTCAGAGCAGGATCGCAGCGGCAGACGAGGAGAAGGAACCTCCTGGTCACAGGAACTACACGAGCATTGCGCTCGAGAAATTCAAGGATGCAAAGACCTCCATCAAGTATTACAGCTAACTTTTCAGGGTGTAAATGGAGAGAAGGCACATCTCCACGCTCACAATGGCGCCCTCGTGGGCATTCCTGCTGCACGATCACATGATCGTGCAGCAGGAATGCACAAAGAGGCATCGGGGGAAAGGAAAACCCTTTCCTTTCCCTCGATGTCTCTTTTAGAATCAAACCCCCCCTCCCCGAGCCAAAACTCACCTTATTTCCCCGACGCGCTGGAAGCAAATGGCTTCCAGCGCGTCGGGGAAGAAAGGGAAACCCTCAATGATGTCAGCGCGCCTCGCGCGCTGACGTCATTGATGGGGGGGCGGGGGGAGGCAGGGGAAGGACTTCCCCTGCCTTCCCCCAAAAAAACCCGACGATCGGATTCCCACGGGGGGAGCGCCAGCGCTTCCCCCGTGGGTGGTCTTATGACGAGCTGGACTCGTCATGAGCACACGAGCACTGTGTGCCATGACGAGTCCAGCTCGTCATAAGCATGGAAGGGGTTAAAGAGTCTAGAAGTCCATTTGCATGCACTTCCACCTGTCACCCGGGGCTGACTTGCCCATTGATGAGTTGTGAACTTGCTCCCAAAGCAGAAACAAAAGGCCTTGGGAGTGGGAAAGCTGTTCTGCTCATCTGGCAGGAGGACCATATGAGCTGTTCTCACTAACTTGATCAACTACATTGAGGCTTACACTGTCACAGGAAAATGTGATCCGACACCTGGGGAGGCCCTCTTTTATCCACCTAGACAGTCAGGCACTAATCCCAGTGGACAAAGAGCTGCCCCCAGAACCTATTTGAAGTCACCATAGAGGAGAGTTGCTCATTTACCTGGCCACACCTCTGAGGTGGGCACAGGAGATCAGCATAGAGGAAGACAGGTTCTGCCATGTTGGATTTAGGTAGAAAGGAGCATTGTGACATTGTTTGAAAGAGGGTACACAAGAACTTCTGCAAAAGGGGGTTGGATTACCCCAGGAAACTTTTTCACTACTGGTTAGGGAGGGGCCAGGAACCACCTCCACCCACACACTAGAGTCAGGCATGTAAGTGGCACCCATAGGCATCCACTTCAGAACACTACTGGACTCTGGAAGACAGAAGAAGGACTGTACCAGCTGTTGAGACCTGTGAGGAGACCTGAAAGGCTGGACCTGCTCCTCCATTTAGCCAGGACAAAGACTGGACTCCCAAGGTCAATATTCCTTGTTTGGGAAACAGAACAAACGGCCCTACTCTCTCCACCCATTAAGCCAGTTTCCAGTCTGACTTACACATTACATAACAAGTACACTAAAGCATGAAGACTTCAATAGATCGCAACATAAATTATTATGTATTCAACAGGCATTAATATGGCATTCATTTTAGACTGGATAAAAAGATACCAATCAGCAGAAAAAATATGTTGAGTCTACATAAGATTACAACACAATGTGTTTCTTTGTAGATTCCTTCATTTGATCATATTGAAAATGCAATATTTTGTAGAGCTTCAAATTCTTGAGTAGTCTTAGTCCATAATCCTGTTGACAATTGATTCAATTAGAACACACAGCTTCTTACAATCAAATATAGATATCATCTGGGGAAAGCCCTAAGGAGGGCTCCCATTGCTTGATCTACCATAGCACCAGAGCCCATATTAGCTAACAACTGCAGGTGAGTTTCCTGGCCCTATGTTATGTCAAATCATAAATTGCACTTAGAGATATATGGCCTCCTTGTATCATCTCCACCCGACTATGAAAGCTTGCCTAGCTCTGCATTCCGTATCCTGAACATTCATAACCAGCTTTTCACTAAACTACAAGATATTTTTTATAGGGGAATTGATCATAAACAAACAGTCTGAGCGAAGGAGGTAAAATGGTTAAATCCTGAGTATAAAACAGCAAAACAAGAAATAAGAATAGCTGTTAAGAGTTGTGGAGATCATAGAGGCCATGCAGATTTACAAATCCGCTCTCATAAAAGCTAAAAAAATTGGGATGATAAGATCTGGCAAGATTTTCTCTGTGCTGTTAAAACCAATGACAACAGGTCTTTTTGGCTTATAATATCACATGGTAGTAATGACAGTGTGACAACATACCACCACCAAATACTGCCCGATACTTGGGTCACTCATGTTTCCATGTTGTTTCCCAAAGATAACCTTGGTTGTCCTCCCCTGTGCCCTGGTCCGAAGATCCCTACTGAGGATGTAACAGCAGTAGACCCTGGGGATAATGGTACAATAATCATTACTCAAGAGGACACTCCAAGTGCCATATGCCTTTTAAAATCAGCTAAGGCCCATGGCCGTGACAGAATACCTGGTGATCTGTATAAATCAGAGTTCCAAGTTTGGGCTAGCTATGTTAACTTACTATCTAATGCCTTCTCGGCCGGTGGGGAAATCCCTGACTCATGGAAAGGGGCGGAAATAATACCCATTTATAAAAAGGGCGATGCCTGCATTCCATCTAACTATAGGCCCATAAGCCTTATAGATAACTTACAGAAAGTATTCTCAAGGCAAATCCTAGATAAAGTACTACAATGAGCTGAAGAAGAACACATTCTGACCCCACTTCAAGCTGATTTCTGCCCCAAGACCAGCACCTCTGATCAGGTCTTGGACTTGCCATCCTCTACTATAATAATGCATTACCTCTGAAACAAAAACTATACATGGCCTTTGTAGATCTCATAGCTGCATTCAATCTCATCCCCTGTGAAAATCTTTGGAGAGTCTTGGTTAACATAGGTACCCCAGGGAACCTGATCTAACTTATTGCTAGGCTATGTGCTGAGAACTATGCCCAGGTTCGTTGGGGTAGCAAGGGAGAATTGACAGATAGTATCCCAATTCTGCGAGGTGTGCGCCAGGGGTGCGTCATTGCCCCGACCCTGTTCACCTTGTATATCAAAGATGTGGTTAACAAACTCTTGGATTGTAGGAATGATTCACCTGTCTTAATCAACAAGAAGGTCCCCATCCTTCTTTTCGCAGATGATTCACTCCTTATTTCTAAGACTCGAACGGGGCTTCAGATTTTATTTGACAAATTCCTGGGGTTTTGTAAATCCAGAGGCCTTGAGCTGAATGCAACCAAAACTAAATTCATGCTGCTTGGGACAGACGCTGTCAAGAATTGTAAGGTACGAGCTGGCGATGAACTCTTGGAAAGAGTCCACAGCTTCCACTATCTGGGGGTTAAACTATGAGACACACTTAAATGGGAACCCCAACTTTCCAAAAGTACGCTGTTAAGTCAACACAGATCCAAAGCTATTCTACATCTTGGTATCCCCTGCACTAAAAGTTTATCGTGCAAAAGCGCAGAGTGCTGTGCTTTTTGGAGCCAAAGAATAGGGATGTGCCAACACTTGTCAACTGAGCATCGCAGAGAATACATTTGTAAGAATGCTGGTTTCAGTTCCGGCTAGTACTCCCCTAATCCCACTCTTTTTCGACTCAGGAACATGCAGGATATCAGAATCAGCATCACTAAAGCCCTTAGTTTATTGGGGCCACCTTTGGTCTACACCAGAGTTAATTGACTACAGGGATTCTCTTGGGGATTTAGCAAACATGAATAATGCTATGAGGGTTCCCTGGCTAAAAGTTGTATTTAACTGGTTCAAAAGGTTGGGCTTGCAAAGACTATGGGACAACCCCAGATCCCTTGGCAAAGCTGAGGTTAAGGGCCTAAAATCACGATACTGGACTTATGTTCACGAGAAATATGTTGTGAGCGGGTTTAAGGCGCACTTAACAAATCAGTTCTTTGAACATAAGATTACCCCATGTTTTGAGTCATTTCTGGACACTAATGTCCCGCCACTAGCAAAGAGCCTGTACATGCGCTTCCTGCTGGGTAACCTACCACTGATATCCTTCACAAGTAAATGGAACAAAGACTAGGCCACAACCCTGTGCCCAGCCTGTGGTCTGGTTCCTGAATAGGAGGAACTCATATTGGGGCTTATCTACAAGGGGATTGTGCCAGCGGAACATCACTTTTACCGACCTTCCAGTGGCACAATGCCCAGCTCCATATTTACAAAGTGGCGTTAAGCCACTTTGCTTGGCTTAATGCGGCTTTGTAAATATGGTTCCTTTCACGCAGATACCTGCGTGAAAGGGGCGTGCAATCAGATTTGTTGTGGGCGTTCCACCGCAACACCCATCGCTTTTTGAGGCTTGCCTAGATTTACAAGGATTTGTAAATCTGAGGCAGCGCCAAAAACTAATGCCATTCAAAAGCAGGCGTTAGATTGAAGCAACAAGGAGAAATACTTTTATTTATCCTCATTTTTGCTCTTTTTATTTGTGCTGCAATCATAGATTGTTTATTTGCAGGAAGGTGTGCCATCCTGCACATAAACAATCATTCCCTGCAACACAGACATCCTTGCACCATAGAGTAAGGATGCCTGCATTGCAGGAAATCATCCCTGCAACGCAAGCACCCTTGCACTATTGTGCAAAGGGGTAAGTGTTGGCTCTAGGCATCTAGGCAGCTTTTTTTAGAGTCAGCGCAAGGGAAAACACAGGGGTGCACTATATTCTTGTAAATACAGCGCATCCTACATTTTTTTAAATGACGCAGCTCGGCGCTGCAAACTTGCTCGCAGCGCTGCGCCATTTCCTTGTGAATATACCCCATGCTCTTCTGCTAGGAATATCTTGGTTCCCACTGGAAATGGATACACCCGATATCCCTGAACCTGGGGGTGACCCGCTATCCAAAAGCCTAGAGAATTCTGAAAAGTAACACTTCATCCCCGATCATGTTTGCTATTAGCCGTTTCCTGATAAACGTTTGGTACAAGCGCATAACATTTCTAGCTCTTGTAATTCCTTGAATGACAGGGTCTGATTGGATATTACGTTATCCATGTACTGTTTCTGGGTAAAATGTTGGAGCTAGCTGATTGTTTTTTGCACTTTGGTTACTTTTGCACTTTTTGAAATTGCACTGACGAACTGCAAATGCTATGTATCTGGGTATTCTAGTACCTTTGGAATGATCCTTTTTACTTAAAGCCCATTGATTAATTGCTGTATACATTTATTGTCATATTTATCATTTGGCGATGATTTTTAAATCTGTTTTAGCTTAAAACTGTCCGAGCAGCACATGAACACGATGCTTGTTTAGACTGCACTGTGGATAGTACTGAGCAGTCTCCTCTCAGATCAATAGCATAGCAATTACATTTTGAAACTTTTTATGCCATGTGATTGTTTTTAAACGTAATATATATGTATATATATATTTTTGTGTCAAAACTATTTTAATTGGATTTTACTTGTGGCAGGTGCCATCAATACAAACAATTGGAGTCCAGACCATATATTATCAAGAAGCCAAAACATAATTCAGTATAATTCAAAAAAGGGCAGAACTCTACCAACACATCTTTGCCCATTAACCCTCCTATCACAGATAATCAAATCTAACGATGTAGTTCTCTCAGAAACTAACTCCACCTGCCCCCCACTCACCCCTCTCTCCCGCTCCCCTTATCGGGAAAAAACGAGTAACCCCCCCACAAAGAAAAAAAAAACCTGTGAGAGAAAAAAAAATATTAGTAAGGGTACATGGATGGAGCTACATGTTGACTCTAAAAGAAGAACAGCCAGTCAGACACTTCTAATGTATGAGAGCCAAGATTTAGAACTGTAAGAGATGCAAATCCGAAACCCGCGTGGGGCAGGCCGCTAGTGGGAGACACCTAGCTAGGTAGATCACTAATGGTCCCCATGAGAATTCAAAGTTTTTGAAATCATGGCTAAAGATGTCTGCCATTCTTTCCATGGTGAGAGCCTGCCATAAATGTGCGTGCCACTGTGTCAGAGTTGGAGCTTCTTTCTTCTTCCAGGCCGCTGCCATAGCCAATTTCACTGCCCCCAGATACATCCACATGATGCATGTGTGAGAAAACGGTGTAATCCTTAGTGCTGGGATAAAGTGTTCTCAATGCATCTATGAGCACTAGGGGCCATATGTATGAAAGTTTGGTTTTGCGATTCTCAAATAGCGAATTTTAGAGAATCGCTATTTGAGAATCGCAAAACGAGATGTATGTAGGATTTGCAATAAATTTTGCGAATCCTACATATTCCTTATTTGCGAATCGCAAATTGCGATTCGCAATTAAGGAATACCTCCCCATTCATTCCTATGGGCCTAGAGGCCCATAGGAATGAATGGGAAGACATTCGCAATTTGCGATTCCCAATTAGAGAATCGCAAATTGAGAATGCAATTTCAAGGGTGCCAGGGTGTCTAAAGGACACCCTGTTGCACCCCTGAAATGAGCATGGGTGCAGATGTGGCGCACATACATGCCCTAAGGGCATGTATGTGCGCCACATGGCACTTTGAAAAATGCAAAAAGTGCATTTTTCAAAGGAATCGCAAATTACCACCAACCTGAAGTTGGTGGTAATTTGCGATTCACTTAAGGTCAAATTGCACTTTTTGGTGCTTCTTAAATTGCATTTAAGGAATCGCAATTTGCGATTCCTTAAATGCAATCGCAAAATAGGGAATCGCAAATTTTGCGATTCCTTATTTTGCGAGGCAGTTTTGACTTCATACATACCTCTAAGCAAAATTGCATTCGCAAACGCCGAAATTCTGCGAATTTCGGCGTTTGCGAATGCAATTTGGCTTGATACATATGGCCCTAGATCTTGTAAAGCCTATTTCAACACTTTGGAGAAGTTAACAGTGGGGGATCGGTGGGGATGGGTGCTGTCCATGGCAGAGTGGCACGTGAGAATAAAGTCCCCCATCAGGAGAATCTCACCTTCTGCAAAACCCCCTATCATGGTCAAGAGAGAGTGCAAAAAGAGAACCGGGTTAGAGTTAGGTGCATAGATCACAGCAAATGCACACAATCTTCCTCTAAGGCGTACATTCACATGGACAATTCTCCCCTCTTTATCTCTTCTATACCCCCAAGGTTAAAATTTAAGGGCGGCATGGAATAGTAGCACTAACCCGCTATGTTTAGCAGGTGCTGAGGACTGTATATCAAGGGATAGGCCCCATGTCTCAGTCTACGGTCCTTATTTTGTTTCCAATGTGTCTCCTGTAAAGCCACCACATCATAATGGTGATCAAGCAGGTACTTCCACATTTTATGGTGCTTGGTCGGGAAGTTCAGGCCCCTAATATTCCAGAAAAGGGTAGTGATCACCATGGTGGCTGTAGCCTCCTGTTTAACTGCCCAAATCACCTTTACATTCAGTTGCCCCCACTCCTCCTCCGTCTAGACTCTGCCCTCTAGACCTCCCTCCGTGCTTTTCCCCAGGCCCCCTCCATCCATGGCTGCATATAGTCCTCTCTGCTGTCCCCGGAAAAAGATGCCCACCATGTACCAACAAACATAAAAATTGAAACCCCAGCCCTGAATCTGACGGGATAACTGGTCCCAAGACATGAATGTCAAGCAAAGAAAAACACAACGTGCTAGGCATATCGGTCAGAAACTGCTACAGCGACATCACAGCATGTAGAATAGATCTGGATTGTACTAGCTATATTTGTCACATGCAGACCATAAAGAGCCTCTCTCCAACCACACCCCCACCCTCCCTCTTGCAGTGGATCGCCCCTAAATGAGTCTCTGTACCTCATTGTCTCTGTGAGAGTGGGTAGTCCTCGTTAAGGAGCTCACAGTATCACATGCCACTGAATAGACCTGCCAGGGATTTACAGTAATAGTGTCTTCACTGCTTTCTCTGTTGCTGTGGACGTCATTGAGAGAGTCAGAGGCCCGCATTTTGAGATCCGTTGGTGCCGCCTCTTGAAGTTCCTGGGCCATGGTCAGCTTGTTGTACTTTGGAGCTTGTTGTCTCCAAGGGTGTCATAGCTTCCGCCAGGTCCATGAGATGATGTGCTTTGTTGTGCAGTTCAAAGGCGAGTCCAGTGATATTTGACATGGTCGCAGTGTAGCTTATTTGTCACTGGTCTAAGCTGTTAACGTTAGGCATTGGGTTGCCGGATCAACATCTTGACAGAGCGAGCAGGTGGCTCCCTGCAATTCAATCTTGTCGTTTTTTCCGGCAGCCTATAGAATAGCCTCCTTCACTTTAAAAGAGTTGAGTTTTGCCAGCACGTCTTTAGTACGCCTCCTCTCTCCCATAGCCAAGTTGCCTACTCGGTGCACCCTCTCCAATTTCACCTTCTGCGAGGCACCCCCTAGTTACTCTACAAACAGACTGGAGACAAAGGCTTCCAAGTATGGTCCCTCCACCCCTTCCTTCAAAGTACAAATTCATGTATTGTCACATTGCAATCTGTTTTCAAGGTCTTCATTCTTCAAGAGAGAGGCCTGTAGTTGTGCATGGAGAGTGTGCAGGGTCTTCCAAATGGCTGGTACATTGTTCCAGATTGAGAGATTTGGATTCCAAATCCAGAACCCAAGTAGCTACGGGTCCACCTCGTGCTGAAGAGAGGAGAGTTTCCTGTTCAAATCAGCCCAGAGATTTTCCAAGGAAAAGGCCAAGTGAGATTTTAGTTCCTCCAGGAGTTCCTTTTTAAACTCTTGTAACGAAGAGAGAAGGTCTTCTTTTGTGAGGGTCTTCCACAGCCGCTGTCGATAGGCTGTCTCATGATTTTGCTAGGGTGAAATAACTGGACACCCTGTTGAGCTGTTGCCTTTTAAGAGGCATAAAGAGTGACGAGGTTGTCAGTTACAGTCCGGTAATAAGCGCTATTCACTGGTGCGTCCCAACTCAGTGTGTTTTAAGTCTGTGAGAGGGCAGAATGGGGGACCAGCAGGAGGTGTCTGTAGTCAACACTAGACCTCCTTCACGTGAAGCCACTCCATGCTGCAGGGGCAGTCCATGCTGATGGGTGAGGCATGCCCCGGAGAAGCCCATACAAGGCTCCAATCGCTGCTCCAGGCCACCGATGTTCCTCTGCACCAAAACCACCTACGAGAGTCCCCTGAGCTTTGTTTCTGAGCCACCCTTTGTGCAGCAGATAAAGGATGAGTGGCGTTCAATTTAGCTGGAAGGGTCCCCACTGCTTGTCTTGCCGTTGTGTACATGGCTATATATTCAGGCTCTATCTGTGGGAAAGTGCAGATGGAAACTAAGCCAGGCCCGGAGGGTCCCTTCCAATCTGCCATATTATGGCCCAGGCATGTGGTCGGTTGTTGCCCTGTTGATGGAGGCCGTCCCAGTCTGGGCACTGGTACTGGGCTGCGGCAGGCCCAGGCATGGGAATGGCACTTACCGCGCCCTGCTCCGTTCACTCTGCTCTAGCTCCTTCAGTTCAAGACTATGCTCCATCGCCCTTCGGGAGCATATTTTATTTTTTATCTATGTATGCTTAGATGGTTTTTGATAGCTGAATAAAGTATCTTTGGGACTTTGATGTCATCCATTGTTCATACTTAAACAATATATGAAACACCCAGTAGTCAGCGCATAGACAACCAGCACGTGTTTTCTGGTATTACCACACCTTCTTCAGAGCTGTAAAGTAACATAAGTGTAGGCCATACAGAGATCCATTCTAAAAAGACACATTTTTATCATATTTAATGTAGCAAAATAGTAAAAAGCATGATTTAAAGAGGACATAATGCAAGATAAAATATTCACATTTAAATTATTTGTAATACATCACCAGCAATCAAACTAACTTTCCTATTACTCGGAGTTAACAGACATAAAAACAATGAGAAACAAAAAATGAGAAGTAAAGAGTTTAAGGTATGAGGGGAGGCAATGATCTACATCCATTCTATAATACTTCCAACTAATCTAATTATTCAGAGGTCCTGTTTTAAAGAAGAAAATCTCTAATTCAAAGGCTGAATTTCAAATTTCCTATTGCTCAAAATGAGAGAACAGAAAAGAAAGAAAAATAATAAATAAATAAAAGATAAGAGTTAAGAAATAATGGAATACAAAATACAGAATATGAGGGAAGGCAGTAACCTGCTTCCAATCTATAGAGCTTCCTGCTTACTTAATGAATGCAAGTTCATCTTGTTGAGATAAAGTCTCAAATGTACAGACTGATTAATAACTTCTTATATTTGTTGAGATTTATATAATAAATTATACTTCCAATATAAGCATCAGCAAACCAGCTGCTGAACGAGTTATGCGACCTACAAAAATGAAATGCACACAATATATAGTCACAGTGCTACCGGATTATTTATCCCCTAATCCATCATGCACTAGCCTATTTCCCTTCTTACCTCAAGATTAACACTCCTCAGTATAAAATCCCTATGAAGCAAAAATTCTAAATTAAAATGTTATAGTTGTTCCATTATTGACATTTGTCCAAACCACACAACCAAAACAACAAGCTGTTATAGATCTTCAATAACAGTTTTCCCAGCCAGATCCTATAGCTTAAAACCACCTAAAGCCCTCACACACAAGGAAAATAAGAAATCTACAGAGACAACATACTCAAACATGCATTACCTGCGTTACCTCTACATGCTCTACCATTGCATTGAGGCAGCAAACCTTTTCCATCAAAAACCACCAAGTATATACCATCACCATGGAGCCTGGCGTCTGGCATTACTTCCTAGTACTTTACCAACTGACTTTTAAAATGACCAATCAGAAGTCACTCTCAACTTCATTGTCTGTAATTGGTTCTAAAAATATCATTCACACATGCACAGAATGTCATAAATGTATTCCACTTACCAATGAAGAACAATGCATCCAAAAATAACATACAATTAATTTTTGAAAAATATTCTATATATCCTCAGAAAAGTTTGATAAAACAAAAGCATATATATATATATATATATATATATATATATATATATATATATATATATATATATCGCCATCAATATCCCTTTGAACAGGATTTTCACACTTTACGCAGCTCTTTTAAAGTTGGATACAAGTATGAATCATCACATCATACTAACGCTGGTTCCAGGGTGTTTTATTTTCCAAAACGCTGCAACACACAATTTCAACGCGTTTCGGTCTCAGCCGAGACTTAGCTCACGGGGAACAATCGATCAACACGATTGATCGATTGTTCCCCGTGGCAGGTCTCGGCTGAGACCGAAACGCGTTGGAGTTGTGTGTTGGCAGCGTTTTTGGAAAATAAAACACCCTGGAACCAGCGTTGGTATGATGTGATGATTCATACTTGTATCCAACTTTAAAAGAGCTGCGAAGTGCGTGAGGAAATCCCTGTTCAAAGGGATATTGTGGCGATATTTGTAACGGCTTGGTCCTGCCGTACTCGACACGCACCACCACAGAGCGCCCAGCAGTCAGTAAAGGTGGACTTTGCGGAAAGGATATATATATATATATATATATATATATATATATATATATATATATATATATATATATATATATATATATATATATATATATATATATATATATATACTCTTCGTCTCACAGCAAGGATGACGACGCCGTGTACAGGTGCATAAAAATGGATGTATTCACCGGCTCAAATAATATATATATATATGATATATTCACTATTCTCACTGCAGTCTTGAACGCTGATGTTCTTACTCTACGAGTTATGTTATGTTATATGAGTTTATAACGTGCACAGCTACTCATGAGTATCCCGGCGCGGTGCCTAGCGGGGTAAGGACAGTGTGCTTTCAAGAGAATAGGTGTGTCTTCAGTTTCCTCTTGAACGCAACTGGGTCATGGATGGTACGCAGGGCAAGAGGAAGGGCGTTCCAGGCAGCCACTGCCTTCACTGTAAAAGAGCTGCCCCCTATACTCTGTAACTTGAAACGAGGGACCTGAGCATAACAAAGGGACGAAGACCGCAGGGGGCGTGCGGGAACATAAAAAGAGAGACATCTCTGCAGGTAAAGAGGACCACAACCATGAAGAGCACGGTGGGCCAAAGTCAATAATTTAAATTTAACTCTATCCACCATGGGGAGCCAGTGGAGAGAACGCAGCTGTTGACGGACACTGTTCCTAGCCGAGATGCCCAATAGAAGTCTGGCTGCCGTGTTTTGAACCACCTGCAGCTTCTTCAGCAGGTACCCGGGGACACCAGCGTAAAGGGCATTGGCATAGTCCAGCCGTGACAGAATCAGCGCACATGTGACCGTCTTCCTCGCCGCCTGAGGTAGGAGGGGGAAGAATCTTCTGAGAGTTTTAAGCAGGCCGAAGCAACATCCAGCCAGCTTCTTAATGTGTGTCGAGAAGGAAAGACATTCATCAAACCATACCCCCAGGTTTTTAGCTTCCCTGATGAGGTAGGTGATGGAAACTCAGGAGGCCAGAGCTGCTCTCTAAAGTTGAGGGGGAATTTACCAAATAGCAGGACCTCTGACTTTTCTTCATTACACTTAAGATGCGCCTCCGCCAGCCATTTAATGATAGAAGAAAGGCAGTGGTGAACCAATAGTACAGAGTCCGCCTTCTTGTTCCTCTACACTTATCATAGAACTCGAATCACAGTTGGAAATATTGGTTTTCAATGAATCTATATACGTCTTGCAACTAATACCAATTACAATTTAAAATATAAAAGTTGAATACATGGATAACTATCATGCAAAGTTGAGAACCCAATCTACAAAAAAATCAATACAAGGCAAATAAACAAAAATGATAAAACACAAAATCCCAATTCCTACCTGTATGAGTATCCAACTCTTTCTCAAATTTATACTTCCAAATAAGGCTCAATATCCAACTTAAAAGATCCTTATATTTACACATCCACTTACCTATATAAATACTTTGACAGCATCACATTAATAAGAAATAATAATTATCCCACAAAGTTCAAGTGTACACAATTAACCACAGAACTGGACTTCCTCTAGACTCGAACCTTTAATGTCACCACTCTATAGAACACTACGCGAACTATTCCACCATACAATCCCACCATATGGGGTTACGCCACTGATCGTTATTAATCAAAAATAAACAGACTTACATGTAGCTATATAGGGCTATTGTCATTTCCATATTTCCAAGAAGGAAAACTATAGACTTCTATATTCTTAAATACCTACATAGCTCTGCAACATCTTCAGAATCTATCACTAATGTAAAACAGTATGAAATTGTTTGTCTGTATTGAGACCACATTGTACTGATCTCAATGTGTCTATCCACCAGGTTTCTTTACAACTCAATTTTCAATCTCAATCACCTACCCTGTAGTACTTCGGAACATCGTCAATCCATAATAATGAATTCTGACTATTCTCAATAGTTCTGAGTTTTTCAATAACATGACTACTAATCAGAGACCTCTCATCTCTGTTCCTTATTGAATAATATATATACACAAAAGGTAGTATTATAATTGATAAATTCCATGATCCTAAAGGTCTTAGTGAAATCATAATTGGTGATAACCACAGTTTTGTCTCTCACATAGCTACAGCAAGCACAGTTATATACTCTAAAACACCCGTTGAGTTTACTCCTCATCCACATTGATGACTTCTTCTCTGCAAACCTAATAGTATCGCTTGAACTCAAAATCTTTTTCAGTGTATTCACTTTTTATATGTAATTAACGGACTCTTGAAAATACAACCAGCCAAGTCCTTGTCTATGGTTAGGATTGCCAAATGCTTTCTGAAAACATTATACATTTTCTGATTTTCTGCACAAAACTTAGTTATGAATCTCACCTTGTTATCCACTTTAATTCTATATTTTTGTTTCTCTTTATCCTTTAGTAATACTGCTTTGTCAACATTCTGAACCTTAGTAACCACTGTATTTAAAACCTTTTTCCGGATATCCCAGTTCAATGAATGTAGACACAGTTTCCAATTCCTGTGATTGATATTCATTAGCCTCACTCCAATGGTGTTTATGTCTTAATAACTCAAAAAGTGGGATATTTTTCTTTTGTTTTTGTGGATGTCCTGAGTTGTAATGTAAAATACAACTGCTCGAAGTAGGTTTCTTAAAGGATCTACTATGCAATATCTGGTTCCTCACATAAAGTTTCAGATCCAGGAATGTCACTCTGAATTTGTCATATTCCAATGATAGTTCTACATTTAAAGTATTTGAGTTCAAGAAAGCATGGTTGTCCTCAATTCCTCTTCGGTACCATTCCAGATCAAAAAAAATATGATCAATATACCTGAATCATGTAACTACACGGTATAACCTTCATGGCATGCTCCATATCATATAAACCCATAACTGACTCCAAGGATAGTTGGCTGACCTCCTGTTAAGCTTTAAGGATACAACACTCTGCTAGCAGTCCATTTGCTGAAGAGCCTAGCTGACCAGTTTCACCTGGACCTGCCCTGCACCCTGCAGGTGTCTTCTGCTGGCGTGTCTCTTGAGCCTCAAGTGTGGTCCCTGAGGTCCTGGGACCCTTGGCTGTGTCGAAGTGTATTTTCCTAACATATTGAGAATACTGGAACTTTAAACTTTTTGGTTCCAAAGACCTATGGAGGACTGGGACTAACCTGCTAAGTCAATATGAGGAAGGTGCATTGCTTCTGGGTCAAAGATTCAGATTGCTCTTGCTTTGCGCTCTTCTCTAGAAGCAAATCTGTTTCAGCTGGATGTCGCAGAGAAGGTATCTGGCCATGTGGAGCCCTGTTTGGCTACAGATCACAGTCTTGCTTTATTGGAGGTATGTTGGCTCCAAAAAAGTGACTAAATCTGAATGCAGAAATCTTTACAGGGTGAAGGCTCAAGAAGAGTCCGACTGATGAGGGACCTTCTTCGGGAGCGAAATTTAAATTTCTCCAGCTCTGAGCTTTCCTGCCAGAAGTCAACAGCTTCACCACGCCTCCTCCGACAGCTATTGGGCCTTGGGTAGCCCTTCTCAGCCGAAGCCTGCTGCCTTGCTCTGATGAGGATTTTTGACTTCCATTTCAGAAAATAAGGCCTGATTTAGAGTTTGATGGAGAAGGTACTCAGTTGCAACGGTAACAGAGTACCTTCTCCGCCAAATTGAAGTTCCGCCTGTGCTATATTGAGTTGGGCAGAACATGTATGTCAGCAACTGAGACTACTCTGTCTCCACTGCTGACATACTATTTTGCCAGCCTGACGTAGTAAGGGCCATTGAAGCTTTGGCCATTTGTGTGCCCTACTAAGAGAGGGTAGGTAAATGGCCAGGTTTTACTTTCAGATACCGCTATCCAAAATATGGTGATAAGTGAAAGTAAAAAGATTTTAATGCCCCCACATCACGGGAGAATACTCTTTGGTGCCGGAGTCATTTGTTTTTTCTAGAAGAAAATCCAGCTTTGGGATTTAATTTTAGAAAATAAAAAAATATTTTCGAAGTGTGCTGTATGGCACTGTCATGTTTACAGAGACACACAGCACACTTTCAATCCATTGACATAAACCAGTTCCTGCCAATGTAAGAGATGTCCGCTGAGATGGCAGACATCTCTAAATCTTGAGAATGGTTACTCCATCATGGCAATAGAGTATTTCACTGTTACCCTGGCGCCCTGACGGAGTAAAATTCATACTCCGAAGTTTAAATAAGCCCCTAAATCCGAAGGTAAAACTTTTCACAGGGTTCAACCTGGTTTCTGTATCCAACGCGAACTGCATAGTGGTCAGCCTTAAATCTCGCCTATCTCTATTTTCATAATTTGAAGTTTGATTTTTATTGTGTAGTGTTTTCAACTTTTTAACTGTTTTGGTACTTCTAAATGCTTTACACATTTTCTTGAATTAAGCCTGCATACTCTGTTTCACAGTTACCAGGGGTTGAGCTCATGCTTAAATTACTGAAACCTTTACCACTGGCATTGCTGACTGAAACACTGCTAGGCTGACCTATTTACGATATTCTTTCAGTGGATTTAAGTGATGTTTCTCAGTGTTTTCCAAACCTTTTGAAATAAGTAGTTATTGGTGTTTATTCAGGTGCCTAAACAGACAAAATAGAGAAAAACTGAGCTTTCCCATGTTTACAAAATGTGCTGTTTTTGCAGTGATTGTTATAAAGCACATATTTAATTTAAAGGAGAAGTAATGCAGGGTATGTAGTGTCTTCCCATTGGCAGTGTGGCCAATGGACTTTTGTTAGACTGTTTTAAGCATAAAAACTATGGGGCATATTAGCAAGAAGAGGCGATAATCATCGCTAACCCTGCTTAGCGTGATTTTTTTATCGTCGGCTATCGCTGGAATATATCGCCACGCTAACGCTGTATTAGCAACGATTAGCGCTATGGCGATGAATATTCCAGCGATAGCGGGGAAATGGGCCAACATCGCTGAAAAACAGCGATGTTGCATGGAGAAGGGAGAACACCTTGCTGATACGACCCTGTGGTCGTATCAGCATAATCCACCCCCATGTTAGGTATGGCTAACACCTGCTAATTGCAGGTGTTAAATAAATGGCGATGACCCCGGTTAGCGCGACTTTTCACGTCGCTAACTGGGGCCATGGCCACCTTGCTAATAGGCGATAGGCCTGTTAGCGGGTGTTTCCCGGGTTTGTTCGTCGGGAACGCCCACTTTGCATGTCATTAGCGATAAATATCGCTGACATGCAAAGCGGTAAAAAAACGGGCTCTAATGCCCGCAAACTGTCGCTAACTGCTGTTAGAGACAGTTTGCTGAGAGGGCGATAAGAATATCGCCGCTTTAGCGGCAAAAAGTGCCGCTAAAGCGGCGATAGTGCCCTTGATAATATGCCCCTATGTGTATTACCTTCTCACTCACACCTCATTACCCTCTCTCACATTTCTTTACCTCTCCCACTACCTCTGTCCGGATTCTGTCTGGTTTCTGGGTCTGTTAATGGATTAAAAACGTAGGAGCGCTGTATTCAAACGTTTTATTAAACAAATTCCTGGACACAACTGGGAGTCATTCACCTACTTTTTACTGAATATTATGATATTGTAGGGGTGGTCAACCCTGCCAACAGCATAATACCTTGTAAAAACAATAGAATTTTGAGCTACACCACATTGATTTGTAGCCCTGCAATCTAAGGTACCTTAGATTTGAAGCTTGATGTGTGCTCACCCCTTCTTTTCTGCACTTTTTGCCTGACTTCATTAAGTTGGTGCTGATGTTGTCTGGATAGTCATAGCTGCCAAGTATCCCCATGGCACATGCCATGTAACAGACATCCCATAGTATTCTAGGGCCTGTAATTTGTCTGTAAACATTGTAACTATGGTCCCAAAAACACCATCAGTAAAAGTGCAGTTGGGTAAAAAGCCAGAATTTGTTAAAGGGTTAAAGGTATAACACATGGTAATGGAACACCTTGCAGCAATGAATTGTGTTGGTATGTCAAAGTTCAGATCTCATACAATCTACTCACCTGGAGATCCAGCCTCAGTCCATGGATTTGTGTTGTTCTCTATGCCACCTACCCCAGGCTGTGCTACTGAAGAAACCAGCCCCAAAGCACATGTGACTAACTGTGTGACAGGCAATCCCTGAACCTGATAGAGAAACAAGGAAAACAGTGTTTGTCTGAATAATTGACCATGGAAGTATTTACAAAACTAGTACTAAACTAGCTCAGTCACTCAGTTTAGCCTCTATGCCAGACACTGAGACCAAATGTGAGCAAATCTGGCAATCCATTTGTGGTTGGGTCAGCTTACCACTCGCTAACTGCTCACTGTACCAACCACGGAAAGAGACACCAAATTCATATAATGATTAAAGCATATTGATGGAACTACCATCTTAAGTGGCTCTTCGCCTGAAGGCTGGCACAGAAAGCCATAAGGAGAGAAGAGAAAGTCAGTGTGTGTGGGAGAGTGTGAAATGGAGAGGCGGGTAATTATATAAAGTGAGGAGAAAGGCAGAGACAGAGCTAGAGAGAGAAAGAGAAAGAGAAAGAGAGAGGAAAAGAAAGAAGGAGAGAGAGAGAGAGATGAAGAGAGAACATTCCACCCCTCATCTGGAGTTTTGTACCCTTACTCCCTACATTGGATCACCTCCTATCAAAGTATCAAAGCTAATTTTCCAATGGCTTCTTTACCTTCTGACCAGTTATTGTCTATTTTTCGTAGCTCCTACTGCTTGGCTGCACAAAAACTCCTGTTTCTGGTGTGGATTTCTCAAATAATTGAAAAGCTGAGGTAAGGTGACTGCTTATTTATTAGTAGCCTCAGACGATCACCAATGGCCAGGATTCAGCTTTCAGCGTGATTGTTGACTTACAGCTGAGGAGATGGAACAATGGGCCAGAAGTACAATCAATTTTGCATTCTCAAGCTCTGTGATTTGCAAAATTACAGGGTTTACGACAGAAAAATGGGCCTCAGGTATACTGTAACACAATTGTGCATCTTGGATAAGCATTTGTGACTCACAAAATGGGTTTAGTGACCCATTTCAAATCCAACTATGAAGGGACAGGAAAAGGCTTGTCCGCTACTAATTGCGATTCAGTAGGGCATGTATCAATGGTTTTTGCAAACCATTGAGCAGTTATCAATGCCACAAATGGAGTGGTAAATGACTCACAAAGGGGAAGTTGTCTTCTAGCCTCTGGACACCTTCCCCTTTGCAAATGGTGTGCAGTAACCTCAAGGGTAGGAGGCAGTGGTCCAGGAGACTGCTTCTAGCTCCCTCCAAATTTTCTCAAACAAGAACTGTTTTTTAATGCAGAACTTGTCCCTTTAAGGAATATGGGCTGCTTAAATAAAAGTTTCTCATTTGGGAATGCAAACACAAGGATGGCGGTTTGCTGCTCCTTCCAGGCTGCCATCACTATGTCTAATCACAGGTTGTCACAAATAGCGACTTGCCTAATTAATTTGGCAAGTCATTCTGTGACCCCTGCAACTGGACATTTTGCAATGCAATCTATTAGTACATAGGTCGCATTGCAAAATTAGAGACAGTTCACAAAAAATCAGTGTGGAATATGCAGTCAATTTTTGCAACCTGTCTCTTAGTACATCTGGCATTTAATTCCGTATAAGGAAAGATTTGCACCGATGTGAGAGGGGAAGAAGCATGTAGAAGAGGAGATGGGCAAAGGGCAGAGAGGAAGCTGTACAAAGGGAAGAAGTTAGTAGCATGTAGTAGAACACATTACAAAAACATCTTTCACCACATGAGAGTTTCAGTCCATCAGGTAGCTTCCATATCCTCAGTGAATGTATAGACCTCTGTTGCCATGATTGTACTACAGAATATCAATGGCAAAATATTGAAGAGTAACAATGTCAGAACCAGAATACTGAGGGGCAAAAAAGTGCATAGAGGGAGGTTTGGGTTTACTATTCTTAACTTCATATTTATTAACCTTGAATATACACACTTTAACAAGGTACCTATAAGTGGAGTTAGGTAAAGAAAATCTATAAAATTTATCTTTCGATATTTTGCACCTCAATATTCTGGTCACAATATGGTGACCCTTCAATATTCTGCCTTCGATTTTCCTGAACCACACATGCTGTCATTCATTTCTTAGCTGTGTTACACTGCCTCATGAGAAGGATGCCTGTCTTCCCCAACCCTCAGAGTCTGACACTGGACCTAACATGTTTTTAGAACTACATGTGGCTCTGAAGGGAATGGCATAGCTCAATACACTGGTTAACTTTACATTCATACTTATAACAGAATGGAAAAAATAAATATGGTCACCTTACAGTTCCATGATGATACCTACTTTTCTACACATCTACTAGGCTATCGATGTAAAACAACTCAGTGTGACATCCATTGCCTCCTCTATCACCACTTGTCACTCTTCATGCCCTATTGGAATCTTTGAGGTAATGGCTGAACTTGACTAGATAAGGTTATAATAGTGTTCTAAAACTCACACCCTCCTTGAAAATACGCCACAGAAGGCTAATCAAGCACAAAGTGAAGCATCCTCTCTTCTTGAGCTTCAAGTAAAAGCAAACTCCCACTTTCAGTACCATATGAAGTTTTATCAATTGTCCTCGGGCATACCTACCTCAAGGAGTTAGCCATCTGTGAGGTTTTGGACAAGAATGTTCGAGAATGTAAATATTTAGTGCAATAGCTGCTAATAGTGAATATTATAACAATAATTTTCTTGTCATCAGCATACTTAAAATGTTTCAATAATAGTGAGAGACATCAAGGTACATAAAAGGTTTGCATGATACAAAGTCAAGGGCATTAATAACGACCTATTACATCCACTACATCATCCATCACCACATCATCAACATTATATGGTATATATTTACTATTCTTAACTCCACACCCACTTGCACTATATGTACCGTATGATCTGGTAATTAAGTCGATGTTTTGGAGACAATATTTTTGTCATGCTGCATTTTAAATGCAAAATAGTGGAGCTGCACTTAATAAAATCAGATGTAATAAAAGAGGATAGAACACAATCCTGCGTTTGCAGCCAAACATTTGAAGGGGGTGAGAAAGAGCAATTGTTATTTGATGAAAATGGTTCATTAGAAAAGAAGTGACCAATTGCAGAGCAGCCTGGTAGAGATTCACCTTGACCCCGAGCTGTTGCAGAAAATAGTAGTTACATTTTAAGTGCCATAAAGATACAATCACATTACTGAATGATTTTCTCATTGCACAGATGCTTTTTAATATTTGTTTTCAGTGTTTTTAGGAAATGTCTATCTCAATTTTATGAAGCTTAATATTGTATGTGGTTTTCTTTTATTTGCTCTGACTTTTATGGCTCAGTTGAGCCGAATAAAGTATTTGATGATGATGATAGTAGTTGGTCTTTGGGGTCATAAGCCACAGAAAGCTCCAAAGCATTTAGAATAAGTTGCTGTCATCATGCATAGGTCTTCTCACAATGCCACTAATATGTGCTCCATACCATATACTGGTCTACAGACAATCTTTAGAGGGTTTCAATTTAGAGGTTTTTGAAGGACTTTAGCAGGTTATACAGCCTTTAAACACATCACTTGTATAAGTGCCAGTTGATGCAGGGCCAACCCTCTTACCATTGGTGATCCGACAGACCTTTTCTTCACCGACTGAGAGGTAAAGGGAGTTAACATTAAATCAATCAATTTATATGACAGTGCAACCCATATTGCTACTCAATAAGGACCAGGAATCAGTGACAATAGTTAAGGAGGTTTATTACAAGTTAGCAGTCAAGTTAAGATAAACAAATCCTAGTACCATGCTGCAAAGATACAGAATAACAAACGGAAAACTCAACATCCTAAAGATGTTTAGGTGTACCGATTGGAGGTATACAAGAAGTTCATTCACAGCAATACAAAAGATCAATAGCAGAATTCGGTGCTCAGAAAAGAATTTCTGATTCTCTCTTCTATACATGAGGAAAGTCTAAAATCATAAAAGTAAGGTCCAAACTAAGGAGGATGGTTTAAAACCTAACAGTATCTCAAAAGACAGGGAAATGTAGAAAAATAGAAAACATGAGGGAAAGTGCAGAAGGTGTCAGCATTTCTGAAGCTCGGTGAAGAGACTTCGTGGGTCAGGGGAATGAGTATTTAGCCTAAGCCAGCATTGAGGTCTAAACCTCTCAAAGTCCAAAGGAAAGTGGCATTACCTCAGACAGTGTTAACTCAATTTATTCCCACCAGAATCTCCAACGTAGCACCCCTCTGTTTGCTCAATTGTCCTTTCCATTCTCACATTGTAAGCTGTAACATTCACCAAATATCCCAGGCCGAACATGGGAACGATATTGTCCTTGATGACCTGTGGCTCATTGAAACATTGATAAATGGAAACTTTCAATTGACGCTTCTGCTCTCTATGTTCCGTGTCAAGGTCCTTTTCGCAGGCTCTCTCGCTATCACTAGTACAGTGCTGTATCTATTCTCAACTAGCAAACCATTTGAATAGACCTGCAAGGAAAAGACATGCAAGCAGAAAATGGAAAAAATAATTTTATACAGTATGAAATACAGGCCTAATTAGGACAACTTAAAGTATTAAACCAATGGTGCCAATTTAATATGCTTGTGCACATTCAAACACAAGTGAATAAAACTGTCAGTACATTGGATTTATGTTAAGGTTCATAAAGGTAAAATAACTTTGAGTACACGTGTATAAGTGTGACTAAGAACTACACTATAAATACAAATGTGAAAGATTAGTGCACCCATTACATAAATCCTTTTTTGCTTCTAAAGTAAGTTCATTTTAACAGTGTAAGGATGGTTTCTATTCAATCACCTACACAGTAAATGTCATTGAAATAATTAAGGCACTAAGTATAAATGAATTCTCAAATTCAGCAGTGAATGCACTTTAATACTGATGTCAAGTGTAACACTTACTTTTACATTGTTAGGCAACACAGAAACCAGGTGCTATGTGCACATTTATATTGCGTATTTGTGACGTGTAAGGGTGGAGCCAAAATTATGCTGCTCCACAGTTATAACTCTGAATTGTTTACATAGTGAAAGAGGGGCTACAGTAGGATACAGTAGGGGGCTATATTAGTCAATGAGGGGAGAGGATCTATATAGGGTGTCAAGACATAGTGTTCTTTGAAGAGTGCATCTTCAGCTCTTTCCAAAACTGTATAAGGGTTGAGGAAGTTTTGAAGGTAACTGAGATGTTTTCCAAATTTTGGGGGCAAAGTGGGGAATGCTGATGTTTTTTGGCCAACATGTGTTTTTGGATGAGTCACTTTAGAAAACGTGAGCTGGTCTGAGCCAGTTTGTGATGATGATAATCAATAGGGATGGAAGGATTGATTGATTTCAAAAGCTTCAAGCACCACATTCCTGAATAATGACAAAGAACTCCAGCAAGGTGCTAAAAATGTTCCATACAAGATTTCTATGAAATGTATTTAAGTTTCAAAATACCTACATTTGTAGCTTGCGTTTTGCTTTGGAGGTGAGTAAAACGAATGACATTGAAGTTAGAAATGTGCCAGTGTAACGTGAGAAGGAATACCCATCATGTATTGACATGTCGCTAACAGGACATGTTACATATAATGAAGTGTTGGTGAAACCGTGTACCATTTACAAGTCATGTCTGCTCTTTCTGTCTATATTGGCAACATTGTATTGGGATTTTGATTCATTACCAATGGTCAGCAGTTACCAAGTTGGAAGTGGTAGCAAACATTAGATAACACACACTTTGACATACTAGGGCTTGTCCAGTGTCCTGCCTTTACCCCCATATTGGGCTACTATTTGCTGCTGAGGCATTAGTGGACGAGGAAGGAGTAGAGAATAAAGAAATTAAACAGGAATCAAAGCCTTTCATTCCTGCTGCTGGTGACTCTCCCTCATTGCTGAGTGCCTGTCCCATGTCCTGTTGGCCACATTGTAATAAGAATCTAGTGGTCTCGCTAGCTAGAGAGCCTGTCATTTTTAGCAATGCAAATAAGTGGTCATGATCAGGATCAGGGGAGAAGCAAACAATGATCCATGGAGTGTATATTTTGAAGTGAATGTGCAGCTAGAAATAAAAAGGGCTGATATGCCGGTATAGTAACCCTCCCTTGTTGCCAGGTACCCAATATCTTGTCTTGTAATGTAGGACCGAGGTTTCAGGATTCTAGGGACACTTCCAACCTATGGATGCCTCTAGTTATACTTATAAATGGTCTTGGGTGGGTGTTCAGCAACTACTGATTCCTGGAGTGTTTATTTTGAATTTAACCAAATTTAAGGTATCCTGAGAATAAAATAAATTAACCTAGTTGTTTCTCTTTTTGTAGTTAGGAAAGGTTAAGTACTCACATCTCCAAAAGACAACACCAAATCATAGCTTAAAGTCACTGTTAAAAGGACTCTCTTCCCTCCCCCACCCTTGCTGTCATGGTTCCTCATAGGTCCCGTTCCTCACTTGTGCCTAGTAGAAATGACATGAGTGAGATTAGCCTTTTCAGTAAGTAAAACACACTTCTAGAGAGTATCACTCTGCAAGGGAACTGAAAAAAAGAAAAAGCTATGTAATGACTGACTTGTAACTTTAGTCCAGTCACCAGTTGCCAAGATTAAAAAGGAAATGGAATAATATCCCAGGGATTAGGCCAGCATGTGCAAACCTTTCTTCGAAGCATATAGTTGGCCTGTGGCTTTCATCAGTACCGATGCCCCTAAATAAAACTGCCTAAATGAAAAACACTTAGTAATAAACCAAACTGCTTAATCTGGTGATAAGTGGAAGGAACTATCCTTTCTTAATTATGATAGACTACATGTAAGAGAGGGAACAAAACAGCATTGTAGTTGGGCAACAGAAAGGTTCATGGAAGATTTTTTAGAGTTTAAGAACCATCTCACGCATCTGATCACAGGAATTATGCAAAAACTTGAAACATTGTTTTGTGTTTAATAATGACACAAGAAAAGCAGTCAAAATTGGATTGGATGGTCAGCTTGATATCTGTATATAGCCCCTACACACGCACGCACATGAACATCTCATAAACATCCACAGTAGTGACATAAAGATACTTGTCACTGTACACAATTACTGTTCTATTGTATTTTTAATTAACTAACTTGCAAGAGGTAGGGAACTCAGTAAGGGCCTGAATCAGATTTTGGCAGACAGGGTACTCCTTTGCAAGTGCGACAAAATACCCTGTCCCCAGACCCTCTGTTCGCCCGCCTCATTTAGAGACAGGTGGACCCAAACAATTCCGTCTACAGAGTCCCCATTGGCTCCGTCTATGGAATACTTCCTTTGACAGCCTGCTGCAGTAGGAGCCGTCAGAGGAACGCGATTACACTGCCCGCCCAATATAGGGTGGACAACGCACTGTGTTTTTTTCCCTGTCTATCACCATCAGGGACAGGAAAAACCAATAATTACTCCCCTACATCCTTGAGAAAACTCTCAGGGTGTTGAGGCCATTCGCTTTTTGTTTTTCAGAAACTAACTTCCGCTTTGGGATTTGTTTCTGCAAAGCAAACAAATTTAAAAAGTTTGCTAAACAGCCATCATAATTAATGGTAGTCATCCACCAACCATTCAGAGGCTCATTTACAAGCCCCATGTGCCACTGGAGCATCACTTTTACTGATACTCCAGAGGTGCACACTTCAGGACCATATTTACGAGGCCACGTAAGGCCACCCTGCAGAGCTTTTCAATGGCCTCGTTGATATGGTGTGAGGCAACGAAGCGCAAGTTGCTGCGTTGCCTCACACTGCAACAGGGAGGCGTGCCATTGGTGTTATGGTGGGTGTTCCCACGTAACACGCATGGCATTTGGCACATTCCCAGATTTACAACATGCTGTTAACCTGGGAATGCGTCAAAAGCCTACACCTCCCCAAGGGTGGAGTAACAGTTGTTTTTGTGAAGGAAGGTGTCCCTTCCTGCACAAAAACAACCTGATTTAAATGCAGGCACCCTTGCACCATGGTGAAATGGTGCCAGCATTGGCGCTAGGCAGCCATTTGTGTGCCAGTGCAGTAAAAGAGGACAGGAATGCACCACATCTCATAGATATGGCACATTCCTGCCCTTTTCCTTTGGCGTTGGGCAGCACGGCAGAAAAGCTTGTGGCACTGCCCTGAGCCAAAAATAAGTAAATGAGGCCCTTAATACATTGATAGAAAACGGTTCCTTTAATGTGCAGAGATCACCACAGTACAGTGGTCATCTCTGAATTTTTCGGATGGAGTACAGTCAGAATGGCGGAGGAAATGTCTTTTGCAGTCCCGATTGACACTACACCGTCAATTAAACACCAAATCTCAACTTAAGTCTTAATTAATCCAGAATGCGACAGAAAGGAGGCAGAGAAATCAAACATAATGTGGACAACTGAAAAAAATCCAAAAACATCGTTAACAGGTTTTCCTCTGCTGGTGCACCTTATGGCAGCGTCCGCAGGCCCAGGAAATGAAGGTCTCAGGAAGCTGCGCCTAATAAAAGAGAGCCTGATGCACACCCTGTCTACAGCGCATGTGCTTGTCGCTTCATGATGTAGGGACCTCATTTATGAACATTGAAATCAGATGGAGTGGCTGAGACAAAAGGGTACCTGTGATGCCATTGCTTTGGGAGGGTGCCTCGGGTATTTTAAAAATTATTTGAAGAGGTAAAACAAAGTCAGTGTGTGTTTAGTATCATTGCATGTTAATGTGTTCATGGTACAAAAACAATGATTTGGAACACATTATAAGAGTATTTGCGGTTCTAATAAATGGTGAAATGAAAAACTGCTGAAATTATTTATCCCAGCAACCTCCCAAATGGGTTAGCAAAAAGGGGTATTGGTTAGGGTAAAGATAAAATGTTATATATAGTGTGAAATATGCTTGATGCATAACGATGTTCCACAAGAGTCTCACATCACAAATCAATGATACAGTCAACGCAGACAGCATGTATGCTAGTACTATTAGAATGAAAGGTGTTTTAACATTAAGGGCCTTATTACAATATCGGGCGGGCTGTTGCAGAATCGGGACCGACCGACCTCTGGTCGGCGGTCCCGGCCGCAGCATTACAATGCAACCGCACATGGTGCGGTCGCATACTCCCATTTCCCTGTGGGAGCTTGTGCTGCGGCGTAAACCGGCCGTAGCACAAGCACCCATAGCTCAAGGTGCCTGCCACACGGTGCAGGATTCAACAGGGGGCACCATAGGTATAGAGAAGGGGGCCCTGCTAGGGGCCCCCAAAGTCGCTTTCCGACAGGCTTTCCATGTCGGAAATCCCGACATGGAAAGTTTGTTGGAAACAGACATCGTAATCCCAACGGCGGAAACGCCGTCCATTGGATTACAGTCAAGCATCCGACTGGCCGACGGGCTCCTTGAGCCCGTTGGAATCCAGCCGGAATGACCAGCCAGTTTCACTTTCGACCACCTGCATCGTAATGCGGCAGTCAAAAGTGAAACCCACGGTGTGACTCGGAAAGCCTCCAACCTGCGGTCAGAGGCTTTTCGAGTCTCATCGTAATGAGGCCCTAAGTCCCCATATGTACATACACTTAAAACACCCATTGTTGATTTTTTTACAAAAAGTGCTCAGTTTGTATCTTGTCAGTGGAGTTAGGGGTCAAATTTTGCAGGTATTACCCCCTTAATGTCATTCTTATTATTCCTGTTTCTAAAATAAAAACACATTTTTGTTGTTCCTAGAATATGATGTTGCTACGACGTTCGTGAATGTGAATGGAATGGTTATCATTCGAATACAGCGTGACCCTCGTGGACATAAGATGTTCATTGTTACAATGTGTTTGTTGTCTAAGTTCACTAGGGAAAGTCAAATCTAGATCTTATTTGACTTTCTGTTCAGTAAATTGGCAAACATTGTAATTGCCACAGGCGTGACACCCAAATACCTTTGCCAAAAGGTACTTTGCTGCTTTTCATCATGCGGCCTAGGGCCAGTATGTACTGATATGTCCCACAAATTATGGCCCATATTGAAAGCAAAGGGGGGGGGGGGGCTTAAAATGCGGTTCCGGAAAGTCAATATTTACCAGTGTATGTTGATAGTTTCTTAATAAAGTTAGATAACAGAAAAAATAGACATGTAAACTATTTACTGGTGAGTACTTTTAGTGATGTCTTGGAAAGGGACTCTGTGATTTCTGTGTGCTCTTTTACATGGCCATGGCATGTGTTAATAGGGTACATCTTCTGTTATAGAATATGAGTCAATATGGTCAGTGGCGTAGCAAAACTTGAGGGGCCCCCCCTGCAAAGTACACGGAGTGGGTCATTCCCCGGTCCACTCCATGCCACTTTTGCTGAGGGGGCCACAGGAGCTTGGGCCCCCTGCAACGCAGGGGCTGCGGGGGCTTATGTTATGCCACTAAATATGGTGGCATGTTCTTCTTACTTAGACATTTAAGAGCATTTGCATCTAAGCAAAGTATGAGAAAATGGCCAAAGGCTAGGTTCTCACTCAATGCCCCTGGATACTGGATGTCCAACTGGAGAGAGAATTATGGTCCATGGGCTTAATATAGACTTTGACAATCATTTTTCCTTGGTGTGGAAGGATGAGAAGATCCAAGAATAACAATCCTCCCTGTTTAATAGTGCTTTTGAAGTGGATGTATGGATTCTGTGCCTTAATCCATTAAAACAAATGGTAGCACTGTCATGTTTTCCTTTCTAAATAATCAGAGTGTATATCATTTCCATAACCCAACGTGTCGGCTAAATGGGCTATCCAGACTGGAAATGTGTTGCACACTAAATTTAGCACAGACAAATTTGCCAGCCCCAAGTCCATTGGTACTAACCATTGAAGTGCCTTTAACTTGTTACAAGTTCTCCTTCAAAGCTAACATGTCACATTCCATGAACGGCTTATGTGGGTAATTTATTTCTGGTCACTGTTTTTGTGAAGTTCCTAGATACTAGACAGGTCAGCTTCCTGTAGTATGCTTGTGTACAGCTCTTGAACATCAAGACTTGAGCATCTCTGAAGTAGAATCAAACATTTGATTCTCTAGCAGAATAAGAACGCCCTTAGTATCTTTCAAATAGAATGTCATCAGTGGTACCAAGTGGCATAAGAAAAGTCACAACACTGTGACGGGGTTCTAAAATAGGACCAATCCATGATATTATGGGTCTCGCCTGTGGTGGACGACATTTTTAATGGATCTATGGTAAAGAATAACAGTAATTAAAATGACTGCTTCATGTTTAGTGATCCAACAGTGAGTTAGCTTCCTTAACCTTAGTCTTGATTTTGATGTAGAATCTCTCCATTCGATCCCCTATGAGTTTTTTTTAGGGCTCCTATCTTCAGATAGGAGGCACATGCATTCTTCCCTATACTGACTTTTTTGTAAAAATACTATGGTTCCACCTACGTCAGCTAGTTTGATTATGATAGAGTTATCGTTGGCCTGTTCTTCCACTGCGTTTTTCTTTATTTTGTTAAATCTCTGCGCAGGCGTTTCCTCGGAGGCCGGGATATCTTAGTACAATTTTCCCAAAAGTTTCTTCTTCTGGCAGGTAGACTGCTGAGGAAGATTAAATGCACCCTTCTTTTTCAATTGCACATTCAGTATCTTGATTATCAAAGGAGACTTTGAGAAAAAACTCCACCTGCTCCTGTCTCAGTGAGAATCTGCTTGGAGATCCAGTGGAAACGAACAACAAACCATTATTTGGGACTTGCATCAGGATAGGTGAAAAGGACTTGTAACTGAGGTTACCAGCAGCGTGGTTATCTGGCTCATGGTTGCTTGCTGTTCTCTGACTTGATTTTGAGTTTCTGATAGTGACTTTGGGGCCGATTTCACCTGTTGTTCTTTGTTTGATATTTTTCCTCAGCTTCACCTGCTTCCTAAAATAGGAGGGTGATTGTTGTTCTGAATAGGACCACTATAGGAAAAAGTGTAAATTGTCCAGGCCAGGGCATTAGATGCTGTAACAGTGGTTGTACCAGGCGTAGTAGGCATACAGTTCAGTCCTTTTTCACCACTGTTCTAGTCATATGAACTGAAGGACTACGGAAAGGGGGGGAGGCCCTCCACCTCGAAAACCTTTGCTGTTTCTGGTTTCTTTCGCATATAATGATTTACAACTTCATAGGAAAACGTCCAGGATTCCTTTATTTTGGACTGTGTAAGAAACTATTTCTGTTCTGTCAGGTGCTTGTTTATCTCTTCCAGTCTGTTTTTAAGTCTGGAACTAGCCAAAACCTTTAGATTATTAAAATTGTATGTGTAATATACTTACATATAGGACTTTCAGCCAGCCTTCTTTATCCTTTGTTCTGATATTCTGTCATTCACATATTTATTCTAACCTCTACAGCATGCAGCATGGGATAAGGGCCACCACCTTTCAGCCATTCACTGAGTCATGGTGTTCACCCCTTTCACAAGGCGCATGTCCACACACAAAGTAGTTCCCTTCAGTGCCAGGCAGTACTGTCACAATGTGTGATGTTCAAGACAAAAAAATATTTTTGCTTTTGGCAAAGTTATTTTTGTAATATTGGTCAGGGCTAGGCAGCTCCCTCGACCTTAAAGTTATAGAAAAACCATATAAAGACAAAATAAGCATTGGTAAAGCCAAAAGGCTGACGGTCTGTGCCACACCTACTGGCTTTTTAAAAGCTTCTTATACATAGTTAATAGTAATGTTGTCTTGAGGCATGCTTTAAAGGCAGCATCTTCATTATCATAGCATGTTACATACGCCTGGCTGTGTTGATTATTAATATAAGCCAATTATGTGTGCTGTGCCAAGCTGAGATCCTCTTCTTTGCCAGTGCTGTTTATTTCCATTCTTTTCTATTTTTTTACAATCCCCGCCGTGTGTTTAAACTGTGTCCTCATTGTGTAGTAATTCAAGTCCCTTTTCTTTGTGCCAGTAAGAAGCATAGTTTCCTGTGATGTGTATTAAAACTATAAAGGGTTTCTAGCTATGTTCTAAGTACACGTTACTCCGAGGAAGAGCCAGTAGTTTTCTCTTAAATTGTATGCAATGGTTAATTTTTGTAAACATTTGAAAACATTTATTGCAAAGATGTCTGCCTCATTTAGTGAAAAAACGATTTTTTTCTTCTTTTTGTGGAATATGCTTACAATTTTAAAAAAAAACATAATAATCATCGCATCAGCTTGCCAAGACCCGAACTATTGCCATTATCAATGCTTGTTTTTTTTAAGATCTGTTTAGGTATGCAACATCAGCTACATAATGGGACGCATTTGCTGTGTCAGAGGCACCGTCCTCAAAGATTTGCAGCTCGCCGAACCACCAGGAGTGGATGAACTTAAAGGAAATCAATTATAATTTAGCTAACTTAGCACGAGTGGTTTTGGAATACAGCAGCAGAGTGAGAAGATTGCAGCATGCTCCTTGCGGCATCACACTGGCTGCAATTAGTAAAAGGCTGGCTTTCAATTTAGCCAAAATGAAAATCACTAAAGATGATCAATGGCTCCTGCCAAGAACCTGGAGGAAAGAGAACATTACATCTGAAATATCATATTATCCTATTTCGAATTGCATTTGTGGAAAGATGAAGCAGTTTTCTCGTGAAAAGTCTGGGACTGTATAATGGTTCATTTCTAGACAGTGGTTGAAGTCTGTCCCCGGTATGAAATGATTTGATTTGATATATGCCAAATATTAAAGTCTAGGTATTGCTAGGAAGCAGAACTTCAAACCCTCCCCTCCTGGCATTATATTTCAATGGCTGTAGCTTGATAATAGCCTGAAAACGATTGCCGTAATTATGGATGCGATACAGAAAACAGTGGTCCAATCAGAACGTAATAGCTAATTATGGATGCACCCGAGAGGTTCGCGATAATTACCACACCTGATAAAATAGAATACCCCAGAGATTGGAATTTATCCGGTGTAATAATAATCACTGATTGCAGGTTTGGCTCTATAGAATGGGGCATAACATATCAACTTTGGTGCTTTGCGGACTAAAACTTTCCATGTCCTAGTACGTGGGCACTCCCAAACATTTCCCCAGGGGGCACAAACTATGGTCTGTGGTGTGCCCGAGGGCCGTGTTAATGGAAGCACAGTGGGAGTGGGGCTTTGTGGGGGTTAAGGTGGGTGTAGAAGTGAATCACATACGTTGTGTGGTCAGTGAGTCATGGAGTTATCTTAAGGTTTTTTTTCCATACGGCCCTCTTAGTCAAGTCCCTAGTCTCTAGAAGAGTCATAGATTTGACAATACTGTGTTATTCTGTATCTGAATTGCTACCCTCTACCGCACCTTGAGGTAAGTCTTTCTGCTTGCTATCTCTACTGTGGGAGATGCAATTGTAAAAAGGAAGGGGCCTATTAGCAATAACCGGCGATAATTATCGCTAAGCGCAGTTAGCGCTAGGATAATTATCGCCGGCTATCGCAGGTTTCTATCGCGGAGATAGCGTGCTATCAGCAACGCTTATCTCCAAAGCGATAGAAACCTTGGAGAACAGTGTGAATATCGCTTGAAAACAAGCGATATTCGCACTGTGACCAGTGTTAGCTTGGTAATAGGGCGAGGGGAATTTAGCCATGTAATCCACCTCCCATTGGATTACATGGCTAAAACAGGTTTGGACCAGGCGTTAACAAACAAGCGCTAAACGTGTTTAGCGCTGGTTCGTTAATCACCTCCCCTGCCTCGCTAATAGGCGATAGCGAGCTTAGCGACTGTTTCCAGTCGCTTTTAGGTTGGGAACGCCTACTTTGCATGCCATTAGCGATAAATATCGCTGGCATGCAAGGCGGCACCCAACCCGATCGCTATCGCCTAAAAGCTGTCGCTAACAGCAGTTAGCGACAGCTTGCTAATAGGGCGATTGAATAATCGCCGCTTTAGCGGGAAAAAGTCCCGCTAAAGCGGCGATAATCACTTTGCTAATATGCCCCCAAGTTATTTGATTATTGAATTGGAATGAAATAGAGTTGCACAACGTGAAAGCAGAAATATAAGATCAATCCCGGCTTCTCCACTTGACCCAAATCGTTGATCCTAGACAATTGCCTAATTTCTTTTTACCTCCTTTTTCTTCATTATGACATATAAGAGGACTTTGAAATGCATGAGTTCATGATATATGCTGTACAAACCTCGTGTTTGATTTAATAAACTATATTGTTGCCCATGTATTCTAACAACCCTGACCATCCAGAGGATTCAACTCGGAAACGGACTAGCCTCTTACTTCACTATTGGCAATGTTGTCAGGGTGTGAGAAGGCATGAATATTTCTACACTAATTTTTGAAAACGGTCAGTTTTAAATAAAATACTTCTGCATGCACTTATCTATTTTGATGTATGAATGTGTAATGCTTCTGTATGGTAATGAAATACACTTTTTGGATTTTGAATAGACTTTCATATTTTTACACTTTTATTGCCAGATATATTGAAAAATGAATGTGTTCCTAAAGTTAAGTTCTGCAGTGCATCTTATTTGCTTCTTTTCATTTCTCCAGTTAGCCTGTAAATAAACGTTTTCCCGTTTGTTTAACATACTTTTGGATAGTTGTGCTTTCTGAAGTAAACAGCAGATGAGTGCAGTCATTCAGCTGCTTGCCCCATGTGAAGGTAAGGAGGGCCGCAAGATCCCCCGTGCTCTACTTTGAGTACCACGGTCCTAGTATATACTGACAGGCTTGATCCACAATATGGGACTCGAAAACAATTGTGGGGATGCAGACTTTATCGCACCCAGTAAATTACTGCAATAAACTGCTCTAATTCCTGTCCTTATGATAATAGGGGTTTGAGCAGGACTTGAAAGTATCCGGACCCTTTGTAATTAAGGGGTTTGATCAAATAACCTATCTACGCTGACCATTCATCCTAGATGTCAATTCTTGCAAACTTTGGCAGCATGTTAACATCATTCAGAATGCTGATGAAGATGATGGAAGAACCTTCATTTAAAAGAGGAATAAGAAAGGAAAGGACTTTAACAGTGTGCCACCCAAAGAGAATGGGCTGCATATGAAAGGATGCCAGGTGTACCAAATTGCACTAATCAGGAAATGCCTTGCTGCATTCTTTTGTAAATCGACAGTGAATTTTTTAAAGGCCAGGGGCTGTATTATACATGTGGCACAAACAGGCACAGTGCCTCCTTTGCAGAAGCAGTGCATTAGTGAAAGGCAGATCAGCTGTTTGAAATAGCAGGTCGGTATTACACTGTGCAGGGAGCAACCCAGGGCTTTACAGAAGGAGAAAGAGATCCCCCTGTAGGTGAGTGCAGTGGGCACTGATACTACATTTTTGCACACTCAGGGGCATATTTACAAGCCCCTAGTGCCACCGGAGTGTCACATTTTTTGACGCTCTAGTGGCGCTCTATGCTAGCCCATATTTACAAGGCCGCGCTAAGCCACTTTGCATGGCTTAACAGCCTTGTAAATAGGACCCTCTGCAATGCAGTTTTCTGTGGCAAAGGAACATGCAATGGGTGTTGCTGTGGGCATTCCCAGCAACACCCATGGCTTTTTGACACTGCTTCAGATTTACAAGGATCTGTAAGTCTGAGGCAGTGCCAAAAACTAACACCTTTCAAAAGGAGACATTAATGTGACGCAATGAGGAGAAATACTTTTATTTCTCCTCGTTTTTTGCCCTTTTTATGTGTGCTGCATTATGTGGAGCATTTTACCTAATAATTATGGAGTACTAAGAAATTATTTATCCAACAGAACCGCTTGTAGTTTGTTGCATTATGCGAAGGAGCAAAACGCTAATAATGATTGTGTTTGTGCGGGAAGGTATCCCTTCCTGCACAAACACAATCATCCCTGCAACACAGACACCCCCATGCACCATGGTGCAGCTTTTTTAGTGCCGGCGCAGAGGTAAGCACAGGAATGCGCCATATTCTTGTTCATATGGTGCAACCTTGCGTTTTGAAAATGATGCCGCTTGTCACTGCAAAATTGTTTGCAGCACCATGCTGTGCCATTTTCATGTACATATGCCCCTCTGTCCTTTAATTTTCTGTGACTACCATTATCCCCTACTCCTTGATGGTGTTGATTGAGTATCATGTCTCACAGATGTTGCTACTTTGATTTGTGGAGTGGCAGTTAGTACTTACAAGAAACCTCTTCCCAGTTCATTGTTACCTGTGGCTATACCCCCATGAAGTCTGACTGTCTGTTATGAATAAAAACAGTATGGACTGATTGACACATTTTACTTGTGTGTGCCCATTCTAAACTTTAGCGATGGTGGACGGTAGCTGCACTGTCTCTCATACTTACCATTGCCTTCTTAATCTACTGTGATTAATTATGTATGCGGTGCAGGGTGTTTTTGATGTCTCTAGACATAGTGAATGCTGTACTAAGATCACATTGCTGCATGCTGATAACATTTGAGCACTCAGCTCTGGCTTTTGTACAAACAAAAGGGATTTTTCGAAGGTAAAAAAATAATATTGCGTCAGATTTAGTTTGTGAGGACTTGTGAACATGTTGAGTGATGCTGTAGTGGGACATCCTGGTCAGGATTCCCTGCATCTGTTTGTGATCTGAATGCATCAAGTACAGTATATATTGAGGCTGGACTGAAGTACACTAATTCCAGCATGAATTAACGTTGGTGTTATGACAAGATAACCCACATTCATCTCCTTTGTCAGCTGGTAGCTCTGAAGTTTAGCCAAAGTTGAGCTCACATCAGAAAGCAATTCTTCAGGTATCAAAATACCCTGCCCTGGGGCCTACGTGGATATAATAGGAACTCACTGCAAATATCCTCTCCTGTTCCATTACCATCGCATACATTGTGAACAAACTAAATTTTGGTACGCCATGTGAGGTTGTACCTCAGCTGTTGTTGTTGGTATTGTAATTTAAAACACTCCTTAATGGTAAGGTTGTATTTTAGGTCACAATTATGAAAATTCTATCGCCTAGGGATAGGAAAGGGGGTTCCCCGGGGAGGGCTGGGGGGTGAAGGGGTGCACAGGGTGGTGGGAGCATGGGAAAAAAAGAAAAAATGTGTCCTCGTCTCGCCAAATTCTAGTCAGTTCAATATAATTTCAGGGTTTTATCAGCCTAGGTTGTCTACACAGGAGCCCCTGCAGGGAGAGATAAAATGGCATAGGGTCTGGGGATATAAGCATGAATAAGCTAAACATAGTCCAGTTCATATCCTGGAACGTTAATGGTCTGAGGTCTAAGAAGAAGCTGGCGCGAGTGACAGAATACCTCAAGAATAGCGGGGCACATATAATTTTGCTCCAGGAGACCCATTTAGAACGGAAGGAGTGTGGGTCCTGCTTTAGTAAGTTACGGTGGCTAAAGGATGTTATATGTTCGGATCAGAGAGGCAGTACTAGAGGTGTGGCCCTGATTATCAGAAACAATTCAGGAATAAGGCTATTAAATTATGACTCTGACGACTCTGGTAGGTAGCTGGTGGCTAGTATAGTGATTCAGGGATGCCAATAGCATGTGCAAAGTATTATGGTCCGAATAATGACGTACCAGATGCTTTAATAAAGTTGGAATCATGTGTGATGGGGATCACGGCCCGATAATACTTCGGGGGGACTTTAATATAGTATTTAATAAAAAGTTGGATAGAACATCAAAAGTAAAGTATGCTAGTTCCCCTAAGACTTCTGCCAGACTGAAAAACATGATGACTGAACTTAACTTGGTAGATATTTGGCATAGAGGGAGGGGGCAGTCAGGGGTTTCACATTCTACAGAAAACAATATGGCCATCATTCCCGCACTGATTACTTTTTAGTGGACCAGGAACTGAATGGTGAGGTTGAGGCTACAAATCATGCCCCCGCAGTCCTCTCAGACCATTCTCCGGTGGTCCTGACCTTAAAACATCGTCAACAAATGGGGCAAAGAAGGTGGACCCTGGATAGGACTATCCTGCTAGACGAGGGGGTGGTACTCGATTTAGCGGATAAGACAGCTGACTTTTTTCATTGTAATAGGGGCTCTGCTGGATTACAAATAGTCTGGGATGCTTTTAAAGCGTATTTAAGGGCAGAAATAAGCGCCATAACAATTGGTAAGAGGAGGGCCGCACGCCAGAGACAGGAGGAGAGTATCACAGAAATTAAGGAGAGAGAACGTGATCTCCAGAAGGCCTCGCTTGAGGATTCAGTCAGGGTTCCAGTGCTTAGCAGGAAACTGGAAGAGCTGCAGGCAGAATATTAAGCACAGTTAGACAAAAAGATAATTGACAGATGGAAAGTTAGCAAGCTCCAGCACTTCTCTTATGGCGAAAGATGTAGTTCGCTTTTGGCATGGAAGGCTAAAGCTGATAAGACCAGGAACTCGATATTGAACCTGATGAATGCAGAGACTGGGGGCATTTTAAATACTAATTCAGATATTAGGGGAGAAGCTCGGAGGTATATGAGCAGCCTATATACAGAAGATATACAACCAAGAAAAGATTGTATAGAGGCTTGGTTAAAGGAGACAAAGCTTCCGCAATTAACAAGGGAGCAAAAGAGAGTTTTAGAGGCAGAGATCACGGAGGAAGAGATTAGGAGAATGTCGGCAAGAAAAGCGGCCGGGCCAGATGGCCTTCCAGTTGAGATCTACATCCAAATTTTAGACAAAGTAATTCCATCTTTGAAAGATGTATTTAATGCAGTTTATATAGAGGGTGAGGGAGCACCCTTATCTTGATCAGACGCAATGGTAGTCGTAATCCTGAAACCGAATAAAGACCCAGTGAGAGCTGATCCATATAGACAAAAATCGCTCTTGAACACTGATTACAAGATCTTTTCAGGGATTGTAGCCTCTAGGGTAGGACCGGTCATTAGGGGAGTTGTACATTTGGACCAAAGAGGTTTTATCCCGAGGAGGCAGCTCAATGAGCTTACGTATCTGATGATGGGGGCTATTAATATGACAGAGGCCCTGAATTTGCCTTTGACTGTAGGGACTGTAGACGCTGCAAAGGCTTTCGATCAAGTACATTGGGCATATTTCTGGGAAACTCTAAAATGCTTTGGTTTTCCACAGAATATGGTGAAGGCCGTGCAAAACTTATATCGCCTCCCTAGAGCCAGGGTACTGGTTAACAGAGAGCTGTCTGATTGGTTTGACATCACCAGGGGTACGAGACAGGGTTGCACTCTGCTACTCTTCAACCTATATATTGAGCCCTTTGCAAATTCTATTAGAGCGGATCCCACTATTTTTCCGTTTAAATCAGCTGGGTGTGTGGCAAAATTGGCTTTATATGCGGATGATCTGATCCTCTACACCACCAACCCGCAGGCCGCAATCCCCAACCTGATGGCCAAGGCATAGAACTTTGGCAAAATATCGGGGTATAAGGTCCACGTGGATAAGACCGAAATTATGGATTGAAACCAGACTAATAGTACTCGGGGGGTAAATCCCAAATGAGATACCTCGGCATCTTAATCACACAGAAACTCAAAGAAATCTCTAGAGTTAACTGGAAAAAAGTGAGCCAGGAAGTTGGGAGATTGTTAGTAAGATGGGCTAACTTACCTCTAAATATATATGGCAGGGTTAATCTGATTAAGATGATTGTCCTCCCCAAAATTACCTTTCTTTTTAATTCCATTCCTTTAACATTTCGGAGGGAGGAAATAGCTAAACTCCAGGGGAAAATAGGTAGTTTTATTTGGGCCTCAAAGGGACCAAGGTTATCATGGAAAAAATTGAGGAGGAGGCTGGATGTGGGGGAATTGGCCCTACCGGATCTGCTTATATACTGTCACACTTTCCATTTTAAGAACTTCCATATGTTAGCAAACAGGCCAGATAGGTCACTAGTGGGGTTACTCTTCTTTGAGGCAATGCTTAGGGATTTAAGTCAAGGTCAGTGTCATTTCCTATTTAAATATGGAGACCCGAAATATTTCAAAAAGGTGAGGTTGAAGATCTTGAAAACCGCCTTAAAATCATGGGTACATTTTCGGAGGAGGTTGGGAATACCATACTATTCATCCTGGGCACTGATCTGGGACTCCCCGGGTACTCCTGCCTGTCTGATGTATCAGCTCGTTCAACCCTTAAAATCCGCTGGGTTACATTACTGGGCAGACCTCAGAACAGGACCAAGTTTAGTGAGCTGGAAAGTTTTAAGTAGTTGCACCAAGGGTCAACTAACGAGATTTAAATACTACCAGTTACACTCTTGGTGGACCACTCAAGAGTGGGTCGAAGCGGACGATGAGTCTTGGACGGAACAGGTAATGAGAACTGGCCCACAAAAAAAGGAAGTTGCATTCTGGTACTGGGCCCTTCTAGAGGCGGATGATAAGGGCGTGTCAGACATTTCGAACCTGTGGGCAGATGGGTTTGGGGATGGAGACCTAAAGCAAGCTTGGCATGCTTCTTTTTCCACCCTACGGGCAGTGGTGAAACCCGCCTCACTTAAGCGAAATCCCTTATTTACTACACACAGTGTATACTGGTCTCCGGCCAAGCTCTCAAGAGTCACTGGAAATACATATGCATGTCCAAGATGTATGTTTGCATTGGCGGATGACCTCCATATGTTTATGCAGTGTCCGAAGATCGTGCCGTATTGGACATCGGTATGTAACTTTTTAAAGGAAGTGACTGGTCAACTGATCAAGGTAAGCCCTCGACTCATATTTTTTGGGCTGTATCGAGAAGTTTGTATTCGATGAAATCTGGTTACAACTAAATTTGTTTTTTATGTGATCTTGTTGTCGAGGCGGGAGATAGGCAGCCTTTGGAAATCTGAAAATCCCCCACTGTTTGCTGACTGCCTCAGAAGCATTAACTATATGAGCCAGATGGATATTACTTGTGATGTTAAAAGTTTGGAGAAAGTTTGGGCAATGTTTGTAGAATGGAAACAACAGTATGGCGGGTCCGATGATTAAGCCACATATGCTGGAGGTTCCGGCTCCCCCCCAAGTCGCAATGGGAGGGAGAGTATTGTGGAAACAGCAGTAATCTTTGCATGGTTACGCTCATCTTTCCCTCCTTTCTTCTTTTGAGGGACGAGAGTAACACCAGCAGGAAAGTTGGCAGAATGAGGACAAAAAAAAAAGATTATGAAAATTCCACTTTTAGAAAGTTCAAGAGAAACTACAGGCAGCATGTATTTTAATGGAACTAGGGTAATTAAGGCCATATGTATATATATATATATATATATATATATATATATATGTATATACATATATATACATTATCTACTGGCAGTCGCCAGTAGGTAGTTATAGTTAGGACCTCGTTTCTATTCAAAAAGTGTTTTTCTTTTGCCAATACCTTTGCTTTGCGAAATTTTCAAAACTGGGGCGCTCTGGTCAGCTCCTGTCTTGAAAGTTTCGGGGTGATTCGTCAAGCGCGGGCCGAGAAAAAAGGGGGGTCCCAAAACGTGTTTTCTCCATGTTAATTTCCATAGGAAACGTTTTTCGTGGCTACAGCCCGAACTGCTGAACGGAATTACACCAAATTTGGCAGAGAGGTAGCTCTTTGTCCAAAGTGCACTCTTTGCTTTAAATGGTGTAAATCCCTTTAGTAGTTCCTGAGAAATTTAAAAATAAAAAAATATAGATATCTGGTGACCGCGGTGGATCAGCGAACCCTCCCGATCACGAGCTTCATTTTGATTGACCGCCACTTCCCCGGGGTGATACTTATTCAAATGCGGGGGGCTCGCGGCTTTATTATTAAAGCCCCCCGCAGCCCCGGAGACCGCCACCTCCTGGGGGCTCTGCTTAAAAAAAAGTAGTGTGGGGTGCTCGAGCCCCCCACACGCCCTGGGGACCACCCACCGGGGCACTAATTAAAAGAAGCTGGGAGTCCATAACGAACCCCCGGCCCCGGGGACCATCACCTCCCCAGGGCTTCGCATACATTGGGAGGGGAGCCGCACGGCCTCCCTCCTGGAGCCCTCCTTGGCCCCGGCTCCAGCACTTTCCCGTTGTACCCACCCCGGGACATTGCAGTTTGCAATGGCAGGGCGGGAGCCGGGCGGCATTGCAAACTTCTGCTTTGCTTAATGGAAGCGAGAGCAGGAAACCTGCTCTCGCTTCCACGAAGCAAAGCAGAATTGCTTGGGCAAAGGGAGCTGCATGTCAGCAGCTCCCTTTGCCTAAAGCAATGCCGGCTCTCGCAGGAGGCGGAGAGCCGGCAGGGACCGCAGGTGCATTGGGCCTCCCCCGACGGTCCCCAATGTGAGGCCCGGCCCCAGGGGATGGAGTCCCCAGGGCCAAAAGTGGCCCAGGGAAGGGGGGCCACGCGGCCCCCTCCCGAAAAAATAAGAAATTGAAAAAAAAAGGCAATTCCCCAGAGGATGGGGTCCCCGGGGCCAAAAAAAGGCCTCAGGATGGGGGCCGCGTGGCCCCCCTCCTTTTCTTTAAAAAAAAAGAAATTATATATAAACATATGGCCATGCCCCGGGATATGGGGTCCCGGGGGCCTCCTTCCCGTTTTTTTTTTTTTAAACCATAAAATATGTCAAAGGCCCTGGGGGATGGGGTCCCCAGAGCCCACAAAATATTGTGAGAAGGGGCCACACAGCCCCCACCTAAGGAAAAAAATAGAAGAATAAAAACTGGTATCTCGCCGGAGGCCCCGCCCCCTCCCTGCACCACTCTGCAGACGCGCCTCCTGGCCCGTTCTGGGTTGGGGGATTAAGTCCCCTAAAATCTTAAGGCTCCTTAGGGGCCAACTAGCCCACCAGGTACCTCCAGTAATCCCCACACAGTGGGATTGCTGAGAGGTGGTCCAAGGCCCTGCCCCTTTTTACACCACTCTGCAAACGCACCTCTTAGCGCACTGCTGGTGGGGTAAATGAGGTCCACATGTGTCCTGAGGACCTCAGGACTAAAGTGGACTTCATCCCCCGAGCAGCAGTGCGCCAGGAGGCGCATTTGCAGAGTGGTGTAAAAAGGGGGTGTGGCTTTGGACCACTCTCAGCAATCCAGCTATGTGGGGCTTACTAGAGATAACTGGAGGGCTAGTTGGCCCCCAGGGATCCTCAGGAGGCAAGGGGACTTCATCCCCCAACCAAGAGCGTGCCAGGAGGTGCGTTTGCAGAGTGGTGCAGAAAGCCGGGCGTGGCCTGTGTGCAGCTCTCAGCAATCCAGCTATCTGGGGCTTACTGGAGGTGTCAGGTAGGCTAGTTGGCCCCTAAGGACCCCCAGCATCGAAGGGGACTTTAATCACCCTCCCAGAGCGCACCAGGGAGTGCGTTTGCAGAATGGTGGGCAAAGGGGGCGTGGCCTGCTATGAAAACTTACCAATGCTGCTGTGTGCGACTTACTGGAGGTAATAGGAGGGGTAGTTGGCCCCCAATGTCATCCTTGGGGGGCAACTACCCCTCCTGTTACCTCCAGTAAGTCCCACACAGTGGTATTGCTAAGAGGTCTTTGGAGGCCACGCCCCCCTTTCTCCACCACTCTGCAAACACGCCTCCTGGCACACTACGGGTTGGGGGATGAAGTCCACTTTACTACTGTGGGACTTTGGGGGCCATGAAGCCCTCCTGGTACCTCCTGTAAGTCCTACGCAGCGGAATTTCTGAGCGCTGGTCGGAGGCCCAGCCCCCTTTCTGCACCACTCTGCAAACGCAACTACTAAGTTATAGTTATAAATTAGCATTTAAAAACCTTAGAAATTCACTGAAAAAACAATAGGTTTCAGGGACGTTATAGTTAGTAATTAGCATTTAATAAACCTTAGAAATTCACTGAAAAAACCATAGGTTTCAGGGCCATTATAGTTAGAAATTAGCATTTAAAAACCCTTAGAAATTCACACAAAAACCACAGGTTTCAGGAACGTTATAGTTAGCTGGACATTTCACTCGTACAAAACCAGAGAAATTCGGCTGTTATAGTTAGTTGAGCTAACTATAACTCGCGCCCCCGCAATACACTGCTGATGACGTCACATATTACATCACTCATGACATGGTCAGTGACATCACTGATGACATCACTGATGACATCATCAACTTAATATCTGATGCACCCCCTCACACCCTAATATACATACACCCACTCTAAAATACAGACTACCATTCTCGAAACCATAGACACACCAATACCAGTTAGTACATGCTCACTCACTGATTCATAGGTCTACACACATCCACTCACTCACCCATAGAGCCACTCGTACACGCAGTCACTCATCAATACAGCCACTGATATATGCACTCATAAACCTATATAGATACTCACACACCACCACTCACCCATAGAGTTACTCACAGACCTAGTCAGCCACCCAAAGACTCAATCACAGTGCTATTCACTCACCAATACAGTTATACACACACCACCTCATGTTTTCATACAGATACTAACACATACTTACTCTCTTATACAATCACTGACACAAGCATACACTCATCCATACAGCCACTCTCACTATCACTCACTCTCACATATAGTCAGTTATATAATCCAACACTCACATATACTGCCTTTCACATATGTAGTTACTCATACATATACCACTGAGACATCCATTCACTCTCCAACACAGCCATACGCACACTCATTGACCCATAGAGCCCCTCGTAGATGCACTCATAAACCCATACATCCACTGAATCACCCCCCCACCCACCCACACAGAGACTCAGGCACCCATACAGCTACTCAGACAACCAATGATTAACCCATATAGACACTCATGTAGCTACTCACCAACCCATGCAGTCACGTACATGCCAAATGACAGACTGATACAGATATTCACACAGGTTAGTCATTCACCCATGAATTCACTAAGACACGTTTAATCACTGACTTATACAGTCAGCCACGCACCCACTAAATCTTCCATTCAGAAACTCATACACCCACTCATTCTTCAATACACCTTTGCGTATCTATATATAACATTCTTAAACTTTTTAGAAACACTCAGTCACTGGATGATGTCATCAGTGATGTCATCAGTGATGTCATTTGAGATGTCATCAGTGATGTCACTGACCATGTCATGAGTGATAATATGTGACGTCATCAGCAGTGCATTGCGGGGGCGCGAGTTATAGTTAGCTCAACTAACTATAACGGCCGAATTTCTCTGGTTTTGTATGAGTGAAATGTCCAACTAACTATAATGTCCCTGAAACCTGTGTTTTTTTCAGTGAATATATATATATATTGTTCATCAATTGCTCTGCAGCAAGGACGCACTCCACAATCAGATGGTCCAAGACCTTTAATTTTCAAACCGGCAAATGCGTTCTGAGAGTTCTTAATGCCAACGCGTTTCGAAGCATCCAGGCTTCTTTTTCAAAGGCAGTGCATGTAGATTTCCGGCGCTGTTGACGCATTACGTTGCTAATTGGCTTTAGTAGACTTCCTGTAGTAGGTGAGTAGCACAGTGCATTATAGTCATCATAGTTCGTCAATTTGAATATTCCCCTCAGTGGGTCCCGAAAATGCTTACATAATTATTGCAATTATTTAACCCTCAGTGTGCCTTAGGCAGCACTCCGGTTACTATTACTGAAATCTGTTGTGCAGAGCAATTGATGAACAATATATATATATATATATATATATATATATATATATATATATATATATATATATATATATATATAGTTATATTCACTATTCCCACTCTAATCTAGCCCTTTTAGTGAAAGGTTTTGGGCACTAATGGGGCTATATTTACTAACCGCACTCCAATCCAAGCCATTTAGGGGTAGGTGTTTGACACCTAAGAGTTGACATTTACTATTCCCAATTCAATCGAAGCCACGTAGGGGAAGATTTTGGACCCTAAAAGATGATATTTACTATTATCGATCCAATTTAACCCATTTAGGGGAAGATCTTGGACACTAAAGAGCCACATTTATTATTCCCCCTCCTATCAACCCATTAAGGGAAAATGTTGGACACTAAAGTGATTACATTACCTATTTCCACTCCAATGTAAAATAAATATTTGTAAATGTTTAATACTAAATATGACACATGATATCTTTATTACTGCCCAAAAAATTATAATAATATCAACTAAATAATATTAAACATAAAACACTTGAAAAACATAAATATTTTTCATTTAAAATAAAATGTGTTTTTGAACAAATTGTAAGACATACGAAAATAATAAAATATATATTTCAAAATATATTTTTGTTTAATAAATGCAATAAATATATAATTGCTTTAAATATCACATATAAATAATAAATTAATGCAATATTAAATGCAACAGATAACAAAATATATTACCAAAATACAACCAAATCACAGCAAAAACTTATGAATAATGAAAATTACATTTTCATATACAAATTTAAATAATATAACATAGCATTAAACCTATACATTTCACATAAAAAGTACGAATATATATCTTTTTACAACTTTAACTATGAAAATGCTATTAAAATCTCATATACATTTCTTTATAAAAATATTATTTGTAAAACAATTCATCTAAAATTAAAACTTTTAAATGTTTTTTCAATATAAAAAACATATAAAAATGAAATAAAAACATATTAACATTATTTTCTCATAACATAAAAACATATTAAACATATTAAATTAAAAATGATGTACACAAATGTTACATAAAAATAAAATAAACATATTTTAAAAACCTCCCCATCCTTTTCCCCTATAAACCCAACATCCCACTCCTATAACATTATAAAACCTATAAAAATACAAAACTCCCCTGATTAATACTTAAAAAATTAATTATAACATTTACAGATTACAATAAATAAATTAGAAATGAAAAATTAGCAAAAAGATATACAAAACAAATTAAACACTACAAAAACATAACAAAATAAACTTAAAAACAATATTATATACAATAATTCAAAAATTAGATTTTTTCACAATATTCACAACACTTAAAATGATATTCTTACCTTCGATATTTCTGTCAATGATATTTTGACATCACAAAATTCTTGACAAAATATTTTTGTTTCACACTATTTTGGATTCGATATTCTGTCCAAACACCTCTGCCACACAAATCCTCTTTATGATCTACTTGAGTAATTGCAAGAATCTTTAGTGAAAATAATCTATGCCAATGACATGTAGCTCTTCAGGGAAACCTCTGGAAATCAAATGACTTTGGTACATTGACAAGCAATCTCGTAGGTAATTGAGCACTAGATGCAAAAAAACAGATTGAGGCTCAACAACAAAAAATTACAACATTTTTGTAACTCTGACAGCAGCTTTATAAAATACCAGGGCTCTGATTCTCAAAAAGATCAAGGAATGCAGTGCAGCAGCAAAAAATGCTGCTCTGCGCTGCGATGCGTTGTGTGACATGGAGGGAGCAGGAGAGTGCCATATCTACAGAGATATGGCTCTCTCCTCCCCTCTCCCTAGCGCCGGCGCTGATTTCAGCTGCTGTGTGCCAGACATTCACCTTAGCCCCCATAGTACTAGGGTGCGTGCCTGAGTCTACTATAGGTTTTGTACAGCAAGGGTAGCCTTCCTGTACAAAATACTATGGGTAGACAAGTTTAAAACCTTTTGCTATTTTGTATGTGTGCTGTACAGTGCAGCAAACATTAGCAAGGAGAAATGAAAACCTTTCTCCTTTAATGTCTGCTTTTCAGCAGCGTTAATTTTTTGCGCTAAACCCTAATGTTAGTAGATAGGGTTTCCTGTCAAAAAGCATGGGTGGTTGCATGGGAACACTCATGATTCATCCATGTATATCCCCCTTGACGCAAAGTAATGAAATATTCAAGGTACTCCCAGCAGCTGCTACCACACAAATCTCTTCAAGATACTGAGAAGTATTGTAACTGAAAAAGAAGAATAACAATAACGACGGAAAACATATGAGCAAAAGTCGATAAACTACCAAAAGTAAAAAACCTAAGGGATGCACATAATTTTGTATCCACCGCAATAATTTGACATCCAGTCAGAAAACTGACCAGAAGTTCAGTCAAGTACGAAGCCACAGTCATAATGAAACATCCTGCCCTAACACACTTCCAGATAACTCGAAAAAAACGTTTGCCTACATCCTACTGCGTAGGCCCCCGATCAGAATACCAAAGTTGACAATGCTTTGAATATATTTCCAGTTGTAACTTTCCAATCCGTATCCTTTAAATGAGAATAAGAACTTGTAAGCACACAAAATTATTAAAGTCCATATAAGGCTGCATTAAAAAGTGGTTAAAAGGCAAATGAGTCGATAATATCTTTTTTTAATAGTGGCTTTGTTACAATTATTTTTGAGGATAACAATGGTACAACATCTTCTAAATTTCCATCCAGTGAAGCAATGTTCTAAACATTATTTCAGGCAAATGTGCAGCAACTATTTCCATGTTGAATTGCCATAACCTACTGAAATCATATAAATACATTCTCAAGAGTATTTGGAAAATAGGTTCATGGCAGTCATTTTTAAATAATGTTGACATTATGTTTACCATCCTTCGTTACCTTAAACGGGTTTTATTACAGGAATCCAGGAGAAATTCAAACAAAATGTTGCATATGTTGTTACAAACTACATTGAAGTACAGCATTTGTTTTAATCTAGGCTTTGGTTCTTTTCTGGAGAATAAATAATTGTACTTTGAGCCAAAAACATAAACATGTCATAGGCTCATAGGACTGATGCTTATGAAATCTGCAGCACAAGAAGCAGTAATTTTGCTTCATATGCCAATACAATTAAATTGACACTAAACTGCAAAGTAAGTCTTAAAATGTACTACATGCAACAATATTTCATTGTAATGGCAATATTAGAGATAGCGCTGCATTAATGATACTGGGTGTCCTGACCTTTTTGAGGCAAGTCATATTTCGTTTTGACATACAGTTCTGCATCTTGGTATCCTTTTTTCAAAGCAAAATCTTTAAATGATGAAAAGACAAATACTTTACTTGTTCTAAAAAGGCTCTGCTCCAGGACAGGGCCTCTGTAGATGTTTTCCACAATAGTTATTAAGTCATCGACTACATGGATAAATAATTAATTGTTAAATATTATACATGAAAATGTGCAGTGTACTTAGCTATTTATTTTTTACTGTTCAATGTGATGCAGGTCTATGAGTCAGAGGCAAAGTCTGGAAAGATTCATGATGCCTCTCCCCTCACTCAACCACAGTTATAAATATCTTTTTATACTCTGCATTTGAATGTATGGTTTATGCTACACTGATTTGCAAGGTCTGGTAGTTGTAAGTAAAGGTATTTTTTATAACCAACATATTACTGAATTTCAGAAAAAAAACTATGGGCCTGATTACGATGCTGATCGGACTTTTGTCCGACTGGCACCGTGGCGGAAGCAGGACCGCACGACTAGAAGTGGCCGGTCTCGCTGCCCGCATTACGATGTGACCGCCTTCACGGCAGTCGCAATGTGTATACTTTGCATTGCAGCATGTGCTGTGGGCTGCAGCACACGCCACAGAACAAAATGTACACATTTTAAACATCCCTGCACTATGTGGCAGGCATCATGCAGTGCCTGCCACATGGTGCTGGGATGCTTAGGGGGGCACCATAGGTGCCCCCCAGGCCAATAGCGGAGTGTCAGGGAGGGAGGGCCACCAAATTCACTCTCCGCCTGCCTTTTCATGGCGGTTTAACCACCATGAAAGAGCCGGTGGAAAGGGACATCCTAATCCCTATGGCGATGCCTGAGCAGGCACCAACACATTGTAGGGAATAGGAGTCCAACTGCCGCACTGACGGTATCCTTGATCCTGTTGGACGTGGCGGTCTTTCCCCCATCAACCGAAATCCGACCACCTGCATCCTAATGCAGCGGTCAGATCCAATGAGCTGGATGGCGGTGGGACCCCCACTGATGGCCTGACAGTGGCGGTCCCACCGCCATGGTAATCGGCCCATAATAATAATAATTATCCATAAGCTGGGCAACAGATGTCATTTTTAGTGAAACTGGCATATGGTATTTGCTACAGTGGGTGACCATGTCTTGCAGTTTTGGTGAAACAGCTGGAAGGGTAACCATCTAGTCAGGAGGTAAGGTTCCTACAGATGGTCCAGCTGCTGATGATGATACACCACCTTCCTTCTCTCTTGTCAATCTGTGATACATCTTTGTATTTATGGTTTTAAATGTTTCCATAGAGAGGATGTGCCTTGTGAATACTTCTTCACCGTACCTATTGACTGTTATTTGCTACATAGATTTAATTGGGCAAATTTTGGAAGAACTTCCTTTTCTCCTGAAGGGTTGGAGAAATATTTTTAAACTTCAGAGGATTTATTAGGAGGTCATAAGTGTTCTTCTTCTTTGTCCTGCTTTTTCCCCTTTCTTCAGCAGAAGACATCTTAATTTTGAAACTCTCATCTTTTGAAGGAAAGCCAAAAAAATGATGGAGCTGTTGGTTTCAGACTGACTCCAGATAGATGTGAAAACCCAAACAACCGATTTCGGGAGTGGTTTTGAATATGGATGGGTGAAGACTTACTGTATCCAATGAGAAGTAGAGGTTTTGGTGTGTTGTGGCATTTGCTGTGGATTTGTGGTGGATTTCCTGGGGATCCGGGAATCCATAAATGAATACAAAAAAGCAAAAGACTTGCTGTATTGCATTTATAGAAAGTTGGCATATGTTACATTACGTTGATTTTTTAGTTGTTACTTTTTAAAATGTAAAAAAATTGGGTGTGAATAAAATGTATCTATAAACTTGTAAAAATGTATATTACTAAATTGAACTTATGGGTGAAATTGTAGTATAGATTATATTTAAACAAAATGGTGAAATTCACAAAAGGTTATAGGGACGTTATAGTTAGGAAATAGCATTAAAAACAGAAATTTACTGCAAAAATAAAAGGTTACAAGGGCGTTATGGTTAGGAAATAGAATTTAAAAAAAACCTTATAAATATACTGAAAAAAACAAAGGTTACAAGGACGTTAATGTTAGGCTCAGATTTTACACACACAAAACCATAAAAATTCAGCAATTATAGTTACCTGAGCTAACTATAAATTATATCTCCCACAATGCACTGCCTATGACCTCACCTTTTTGCACTCACATGTTACATCTCTTATGATATGGTCAGTGACATCACTGATGACATCTCAAATAAAATCACTGATGACATCATCCAGCAAAGTAAACTTCAATATACTTCATAAAATCCCATTTAGATTTTTAAAAAAATAAGAAGACGACACAGGTGAGAGACGTGCAACACAGAGCTCACTGCAACCTTATCAACTACTGTAACTCACTTATCACCAAAGAGACAGTTCTCAGCGCATAAACCTGTCTTTTCTGAACCACAATGCTAGACACAATTACCAAAGTAAAACGTCTAATTGTATAGGCTAGTCCATTGCAAACCACAACAACAGCATTTGCGAACCTTGAAAGAGGTTTTAGTGCAAATGTCAGTGTGGCAAGGTGGGCTCGGAGGACGCTGTTGACTGGTGGACTGCAACGCCACTCTCTCCCCCCCTTATCTCCCCGCAGCAGGATGACTGGGATTCCCCAAACCAGCCTCTAGTACAGGACCCGGATTATCAAGAGCACGGCACCTTTAATTGGGGATTCCCTGCTGACGAGACTCCTCCTCTCCTCGACGTCACAACGAACTTGCCAATAAGGAGCGAGGAATCCCAAACGCAGGTGTGCACCGACACCGGAGGAGACGGGAGAAACGGAACAGCGAGAGCCGAGAGGAGCGACTTTGGAGAACAGAGAGAGAGCAGCGGTACGGGATCCCGAGGAGTACAGGCTACGCCAGGAGGCCATCGGCACCACGCTTCGCCGAGTCACGCTCCAGGAGGAGCGTGGCTAACCCAGGTACGGGACCGGTTTACAGGGTGGTTCGGGAGGAGGGACTCTTCCGACTTCTAGGGAAACGGGAGGACAGAACGCGGTCGCCCCGCTTGCTCCTTTCCCCCCCCCTTCACTTTCACGCGGCCGTTCCGAGCACGGTTTGTTTGTGAGGTGTCCCCAGCACTACCCTATCCCTGACTCACTTCTAGAACGGAAGACTTACACCGTGTATCTTTGTTTCCCCTTGCTCCACCATCCACGTTACCTCCTACCTACACCCCGGAGAGGGAGCTCCTGCGGAGGACCCGATCCCGGAGAGAAAGGCTCAAGCTGGAGAAACAAAGGAGAAGCAGACGGAAGGCGGAACAGACCCCATACTCTCCAGAAAGACTGTCCCTTACCACCAGAAAGTTGTATGGAAAAATAAAAGATTCCATAAAACGACCTAGCCTACGACCGCTTATTACGACCCCACAACAACTGGTGTCAGAAGTGGGATCACCACCTCAGTCCATCTGTACACCCGAGATGGACGCGGTCGTCCAACACCTCATCAAGGGCCAGGAGAAGCTAGAGTGGGCTGTAGAACGGCAGCTGTCATCCGCCCAAGCGGACAGGGAGGTGTTCAAGCACACCATTACTGCCCAGATAGAGGGGTTACAGAAGCTCGTGCAGGAACCCGGGACTCCGGTACCACAAGAACGACGAGGTCCCACACATGGACCGGCGGGGGTATCCTTGCAGAAATACGTGACCGGGGAAGACCCGGACGCGTTCTTGTTGAACTTTGAGCGCGCCGCAAGAGCATGTGGCTGGCCTGAAGACAAATGGCCTTTCTTTCTAGCACCTCTGCCGGGGGAAGCCCAATCCGCCTACCAAGTGGCCAATGCCACCGGTGACACCCCATATCACGACATAAAGGACATAATACTCGACCACTTGGGTTTGGATGCAGAGGCATACCGGGTACGTTTCAGAAAGGAAAGGGGCCTACCAGGGGAGAACCCCAAAACCTTGTTCTTCCGCCTGAAGATGGCCGCCGATAAGTGGTTGAAACCGACCACCAGTACCAAAGAAGAGATAATGAACCGCGTATACCTGGAGCAGTTCATGGAGGCCCTCCCTATGGCACACAAAGGTGGTTGAGGCAACATACCCATCTTTCCCCGGAGCAAGCCATTGAAATGGCAACCACCTATTCCCGCGCTCAACCAAGGACAATGACATGGGAAACAGAGAAGACAACCAAAATACTCCCCGGAAGGCCGGAGAAGAAGATACACAAACCCCAGAACGACTATCCGAAACCCCGACCCTCCAGACCAGAAGCCCCTACTTTTCGAGGGCCCCAGTGCTTCGAGTGCGGAGAATGGGGCCACATCTCGCGAATGTGCCCCAAACGGAAACCAGCGGACGAACCCATGGAAGTGGGTTACATCCCTAGATCAGTCCTATATACTGCCGAGATGGGAGCCACCTTTTATGTAAGTGTACAAGTGAACGGGAGGGTAATCCAGGCACTTTTAGACTCAGGCTGTAGGCAATCTGTTATTCAGAAATCCCTCATTCAGCCCTCACAATACATCCCGGATACCCTGGTTCACATTAGGTGTGTACACGGGGACGTCAAACCCTATCCCCTGGCTTCCGTTACCATTACCCCTCTGTCTGGGTCCCCCTGTACTGTAAGGGTAGGGGTGCTGGATACCGTACCCGAGGATCTCATTCTTGGGACGGACAATCCGGACTTTCTGCTTCTGTTCCAGGACCATATAGAAAACAAAAGGAAGGGAAGTCAGTCAACCCCTCAATCAGCTTTCATAACTCCCGAGCCTTGGGTACTGGATAGGAGTTTTAAGTTCGCCCAAACTAATGACCCCACCCTATTTAATGCCTGGGAAGCCGCCCACCTGAGTCTAACCACCCCTTCTACCTCCTACCCCCGATTCCTGATCCAGGACGACCTATTATACCGCAAGGGAACCGCCGAGGAACCGGCCCAGCTACTGGTCCCCATGTCTTTCAGAGAACAGGTTCTCTTCTTTTCCCACGCCCACCTCACAGCTGGACATATGGGTGCGGAAAAGACAACACACAACGTGTTACGACATTTCTTCTGGCCGGGCATTTACAAAGACGTCAAAGTACACTGCCAGGAATGCGGTATATGCCAGAAAAAGAACTTACAGCGTCCGCCAGCCGTACCACTTCAGCCATTGCCCGTGATAGGAAGACCGTTTGAACGGATAGGGATGGATCTGATTGGACCCTTACCCAAGACTCAAAAGGAAATCTCTATGCGTTGGTCATCGTGGACTACGCTACTAGATTCCCTGAGGCCTTCCCACTTCGAACACCCACCACGAAGAACATCGCGGACAAGCTAATGGAGTTCTTCTCGAGGGTGGGGTTTCCGAAGGAGATCCTTACGGACCAGGGCACGCCATTCATGTCACGGCTGATGAAGGAGGTCTGTCGGTCCCTAGACCTACATCAATTGCGGACGTCGGTATATCATCCCCAAACCGACGGTCTCGTGGAGAGATATAATAGGACACTGAAGACCACTCTAAAGAAGATGCTAACTGTGGAAGGCAGGGACTGGGATCAACTGTTGCTGCTGGCCCTATATGTCCTGAGAGCACAAGTACAAAGCAGTCTGGGTTGCTCACCGTTCGAGCTACTGTATGGGAGGCAACCCAGAACATTGTTAGAAATGACCAAGGACGCCTGGGAGAAGGAAGCCGAGGACGAGAAGAAAACCCTGCTAGAGTATACTAATCAACTGCGTTCTCGAATCGGGAAACTAAGGGACTTGGCCTACTCCAATCTCGAGAGGAGCCGGGAACGACAGAAAAAGTGCTATGATAAAGGGAAGAAATGGAGAAAGTTGGCTATCGGCGACTGGGCCCTGGTGTTGCTTCCATCCACGACAAGGAAGTTTCAGGCCGAGTGGTTGGGCCCATATAGAGTGGTGGGGGTCTTTGGCAAAACCACGTACCAGGTCCAGGTCTCCCCTAACAGGAAACAGACTTATCATATTAACCTGTTGAAAAAATGGTTGGGACCCTTACCTACCACAGCACATCTGACACTCCCAACCTCCCTGCCAGGAGGTAACACCCTAGACCTCCTCGTGATGAATGAAGAGTTGTCCAAAGAGGAAAAGGACGACCTGGTGGCCACGTTACTGCCGTTTGCCCCCCTTTTTTCGGACACCCCCGGAAAAACCACTCTGACTGAACATCGGATTGAGACTCAACCCGGAAAAAAAGTCAAACTGAGGCCGTACAGGATTCCCGCCGCGAAAAGGGCTGCGGTGAGAAAGGAAGTACAAGACATGATTCAGTTAGGGGTGATACGTCCCTCCATAAGCGACTGGTCATCACCCATCGTCATGGTCCCCAAGCCGGACGGCTCAACCCGGTTCTGTATGGACTTCAGGGCGCTGAATTCCATCTCCACGTTTGATGCCTATCCTATCCGGGTTGATGAGCTCATCGAGAAATTGGGTGATTCCAGATACATCACTACATTTGACCTAACAAAAGGGTACTGGCAGGTTCCTTTGCGTGAAGAAGACCGCATTCGCAACGGAAGAAGGTCTATATGAATTCAACGTCCTCCCCTTCGGCCTACATGGAGCCCCTGCCACATTTCAGAGGCTCATGAACAACGTCCTCAGCGAATTCCCCTCCTTCAGTTCGGCCTATCTAGACGATATTGTGGTCTACAGTGCAACTTGGAAGGAACATCTAGTACACCTGCAGAAAATCCTCAAAGCCCTGGAACATGCAGGGCTCCACATCAACTCACGGAAATCCAGAGCCGCTTATCACAAAGTGAAATACCTCGGATATGTCTTAGGACATGGCGTAATAGCCCCTCAGGCAGAGAAGGTGAGGGCTATAGCAGACACTCCCTTTCCCACCACAAAAAGGGACCTACGGGCATTCCTTGGTTTATTAGGGTACTATAGACGCTTTGTTCCCCAGTTCTCAGAAATAGCCTCCCCATTGACAGATGTTCTCCGCAAGGAGATGAAGCCGCACCGTTTGTTACACCCCTCCAGGGAAATGCTTGAAGCATTCCAGAAACTCAAAAACACCATAACCACAGGCCCTGTACTGACCTCCCCTGACTTCGCCAAAACATTCATTTTACACACCGATGCCTCCAACTACGGGCTGGGTGCGGTATTGTCCCAAATAGCTGAGGACGGGGTAGAGCATCCAGTCCTGTATATAAGCAGGAAGCTATTCCCCAGAGAGACCAAGTACCCTACAATAGAGCGTGAGTGTTTGGCAGTGAAGTGGGCGGTAGACAAGTTAAGGTACTACCTAGAGGGGCGTCCGTTTATCTTATATACGGATCACGCTCCCCTACAGTGGATGTGTAGACACAAATCCCAAAACCCCAGGGTTCTCCGCTGGTTTTTGTCACTACAGCCTTTCTCCTTTGATGTACGCCACCGAAAAGGGAAGGACAATGGGAGTGCTGACTATCTGTCCCGGGTGTTTCCTCTCCCCGATCGGGAGAATCCAAGGGAGGGGATGTGTGGCAAGGTGGGCTCGGAGGACGCTGTTGACTGGTGGACTGCAACGCCACTCTCTCCCCCCCTTATCTCCCCGCAGCAGGATGACTGGGATTCCCCAAACCAGCCTCTAGTACAGGACCCGGATTATCAAGAGCACGGCACCTTTAATTGGGGATTCCCTGCTGACGAGACTCCTCCTCTCCTCGACGTCACAACGAACTTGCCAATAAGGAGCGAGGAATCCCAAACGCAGGTGTGCACCGACACCGGAGGAGACGGGAGAAACGGAACAGCGAGAGCCGAGAGGAGCGACTTTGGAGAACAGAGAGAGAGCAGCGGTACGGGATCCCGAGGAGTACAGGCTACGCCAGGAGGCCATCGGCACCACACTTCGCCGAGTCACGCTCCAGGAGGAGCGTGGCTAACCCAGGTACGGGACCGGTTTACAGGGTGGTTCGGGAGGAGGGACTCTTCCGACTTCTAGGGAAACGGGAGGACAGAACGTGGTCGCCCCGCTTGCTCCTTTCCCCCCCTTCACTTTCACGCGGCCGTTCCGAGCACGGGTTGTTTGTGAGGTGTCCCCAGCACTACCCTATCCCTGACTCACTTCTAGAACGGAAGACTTACACCGTGTATCTTTGTTTCCCCTTGCTCCACCATCCACGTTACCTCCTACCTACACCCCGGAGAGGAGCTCCTGCGGAGGACCCGATCCCGGAGAGAAAGGCTCAAGCTGGAGAAACAAAGGAGAAGCAGACGGAAGGCGGAACAGACCCCATACTCTCCAGAAAGACTGTCCCTTACCACCAGAAAGTTGTATGGAAAAATAAAAGATTCCATAAAACGACCTAGCCTACGACCGCTTATTACGACCCCACAACAGTCAGATATACACAAACCACTGCAGCAGTCTTAGAGGACAGGCCACTGGGTGACAAACCACTAGTAAAATTATTCTTCATCCTGGAGAAAGTTATGAGCAGAGAGATAAGTCTGTTATAAATGTCTATTACACTGAGAAATCACCCTAGAGAATGGTCTTAGTGAACAAATTAATTTATTGCAATCTATCACTACAATCATTCATCACAAAAGAGAGAGGTCGAAGGAAACTGGTCAGTTTGTCATAAAACAGAACTTTACTCAGCTATCACTGTGGAGTGAAGCCTCAATGAACAGCTTAGACTGTCGCCAAGCACAACCATACACATACATCAGCAGTGGACATGTCTCAATGCAAATGCTAGTTTACTGAGAAATAGTACACCCGCTTTAAAACGATATTATAGATCTGATGACATATGTTAGAAATAGTATCACTCAGTAGTACAGAAAGAATAGTAATTTAACGTATGCAGTACTTAGTACATATCTTTAAGTCACGGAAACTTTTATGAAACACTGACACTCACTGGATGATGTCGTTGGTGATGTCATTTGAGATGTCATCAGTGATGTCACTGACCACATCATGAGTGATGTAATGTTATGTCATAAGCAGTGCATTGTGGAGGTGTAAGTTATAGATGGCTCAGGTAACTATAACTGCTGAATTTCTATGGTTTTGGGTGTGTAAAATCTGAGCTTAACTAAAATGTCCCCGTAACCTTTGTTTTTTTCAGTATATATATATATATATATATATATATATATATATATATATATATATTATCTACTGGCGGTCGCCAGTAGATAGTTATAGTTAGGACCTATTTTCCATAGGAAATCCGCGACATTCTATTTGAAATAACTCTCTTGCCGGTTGACGAATCTTCGCGAAATTTTCAAACTTTATGGCCCGCTCCGGTCCGCTCCTACCCTGAAGGTTTCGGGGTGATTCGTCAAGCGGGGGCCGAGAAAAAAGGGGGTCCCAAAACGTGTTTTCCCCATTCATTTTCCCATAGGAAACTTTAGACACGGCTACAGCCCGAACTGCTGAACGGAATTACACCAATCAGAAAGAACTCTTTTTGTTAAATGGTGTAAATCCGTTCAGTAGTTCCAGAGAAAATAAAAAGGAAAATCACATATATATCTATGGCCGCGTTGGATTCGCGCACCCTCCCGATCACGAGCTGCATGCTAATTGGCTGTCAAGTGGCTGTCAACACTCCAAATCAGGAAGTGTTGGCAGCCATTTTGTCCCGAGGGACAGAAACAAGTGCGCAAAGCGCAAAAGGGGGCAGGGTAGAAACACCCTGACCCCTAGGTCTGCTCAGGGGTCCCACAAGGACCCCCTGGGCAGAAAAAAGCATTTTTTTTTTTTAAATCGGCAGGATGCGCTCAGGGTGCGCGGATCCTGCCGATTAGAAAAAAAACCCAGAAGAAACAAGTGCGCAAAACGCACAAAGGGGGCAGGGTAGAAACACCCTGACCCCCTAGGTCTGCTCAGGGGGTCCCTCAAGGACCCCCTGGGCAGAAAAAAGCATTTTTTTTAAAAAAAATCGGCGGGATGCGCTCAGGGTGCGCGGATCCCGCCGAGAAAAAAAAAAACGAAGCGCGGTCTCCTGAGCTTCGTTGTTAATTGGCCCCCGGTGGGCCAAGTCCCGGGGGCATGCAGGGTTTCTTTTTAATATGTGGGGGGGCCTCTAAGGCCCCCCCAAGCCCCGGGGACCGTCACCACCCGGGGCTTAAAAATAATGGTGCGGGAGGGCTCTTTGCCCTCCCGCTGCCCCGGGGACCGCCACCTCCCGGGGCTTCTTTTTTACATTTTTGACCTGTGTGGGGGCTCCAGCCCCCACACGCCCCGGGGACCACCACCTCCCGGGGCACTAAAGATTTGAATATGGGGGTCCGTTACGGACCCCCAAAGCCCCGGGGACCACCACCTCCCGGGGCTGTGCACTGGATGGGAGGGGGCCGCGCGGCCCCCCTTCTGGAGCCCTTGATGGCCCTGGGGACCGCCACCCCACAGGGCCGGCTCCTGCAGTGTCCCGGGGTGCCTACCCTGGGACACTGTAGTTTGCTATGACAGGACGGGAGCCTCGCGGCTCCCGTCCTGTCATAGTAAACTTGGTTTGCATTTTGAAAGAGAGAGCAGGAAACCTGCTCTCTCTTTTAAAATGCAAACCCAATTGCTATTCCACATGGGGAGCAGCATGTTAGCTGCTCCCCATGTGGAAAGCAATGCCGGCTCGCGCAGGAAGCGGGGAGCCGGCTGGGACTGTGGGGATTGGGGACCCCCCACAGTCCCCTAACCAGAGGCCAGGCCCCGGGGGATGGGGTCCCTGGGGCCATAAGTGGCCAGGGAGGGGGCCACGCAGCCCCCTCCCCAAATTATAAAAAATGTAAAAATAAAAAAAAAGGGCAAGGCCGGCCCCGAGGATGGGGTCCCCGGGGCCTTAAATGGCCTGAGGAAGGGGGCCACGCAGCCCCCCTCCAAATTAAAAAAAATAAAAATTGAGGGCATGCCCCGGGGGATGGGGTCCCCGGGGCCAAAACAGGCCCAGGGAAAGGGGGCCACGTGGCCCCCTTCCCGTTTTTTTTTTTTAATTTAAAAATAAAATAAAATGCTCAGGCCCCGGGGGATGGGGTCCCCGGGGCCAAAAGTGGGCAGGGAAGGGGGCCACGCAGCCCCCTCCCAATCAAAAAAAAAAAAAAAAAAAAGACCGGCATCGTGCCGGAGGCCCCGCACCCCTCCCTGCAGCAGTCTGCAAACGCGCCCCTGGCGCGTTTTGAGAAGGGAAGTAATTCCCCTTGAATACTGGGGGTCCCTGGGGGCAAACTAGCCCACCAGGAACCTCCAGTATGCGCTAGGGGCTGCGTTGCAGAGAGGTGTACAGAGGCCACGCCCCTTTTACACCTCTCTGCAACGCAGCTCTGTGGCGCTTTTGGAAGTACATGGTGGGCTAGTTGGACTCCAGGGACCCTCAGGATTCAAGGGGACTTAATCCCCCAACTTAAAACGCGCCACGGGCGCGTTTGCACAGTGGTGAAGGGAGGGGGCGGGGCTTCAGGTGACATGTGTGCAAACAGGCCACGTGGCGTGTTTTAAGATGGGGAATTAAATCCCCTTCAATCCTGAGGGTCCCTGGGGGCCAACTAGCCCAACAGGTACGTCCAGAAAGCGCCACAGAGCTGCGTTGCAGAGAGGTGTAAAAGGGGTGTGGCCTCTGTACACGTCTCTGCAACGCAGCCCCTGGCGCATACTGGGAGGTTCCTGGTGGGCTAGTTGGCCCCAGGGACCCTCATGATTCAAGGGGACTTAATCCCCCAACTTAAAACGCGCCACGGGGCACGTTTGCACAGATGTCACCTCAGGCCCCGCCCCCTCCCTTCACCATTGTGCAAATATTCCTCTAAAATCAGCCGAACTACGAATTCCGATTTACTCACCTGTTATCAGGAGAGAACCCAGTGCTGCATCTTTTAGCCCAGCACTGATCCTGAAAAGTAATTTTAACCGTACTTACCAGTAACTTGAATTTCCTTCCATAGGATATCATTGCCTGCTTTTTGCTGAAAAAGTTTCTAAGTGTCGATTTTTGAAACATACAAATATTCCTCTAAAATCAGCCGAACTACGAATTCCGATTTACTCACCTGTTATCAGGAGAGACCTCAGTGCTGCATCTTTCAGCCCAGTACTGATCCTGAAAAGTAATTTTAACCGTACTTACCAGTAACTTGAATTTCCTTCCATAGGATATCATTGACTGGTTTCACTTGGAAATTCTTCTAAGTGTCGATTTTTGAAACTTTATAATATTCCTCTAAAATCAGCCGAAATACGAATTCCGATTTACTCACCTGTTATCAGGAGAGACCTCAGTGCTGCATCTTTCAGCCCAGTACTGGTCCTGAAAAGTAATTCTAACCGTACTTACCAGTAACTTGAATTTCCTTCCATAGGCTAACATTGACTGGTTTCACTTGGAAATTCTTCTAAGTGTGCAGATTTGGAACTTTATAATATTCCTCTAAAATCAGCCGAAATACGGATTCCGATTTACTCACCTGTTATCAGGAGAGACCTCAGTGCTGAATCTTTCAGCCCAGTACTGATCCTGAAAAGTAATTTTAACCGTACTTACCAGCAACTTGAATTTCCTTCCATAGGCTAACATTGACTGGTTTCACTTGGAAATTCTTCTAAGTGTGGAGTTTTGGAACTTTATAATATTCCTCTAAAATCAACCGAACTACGAATTCCGATTTACTCACCTGTTATCAGGAGAGAACCCAGTGCTGCATCTTTTAGCGCAGCACTGACCCTGAAAAGTAATTCTAACCGTACTTACCAGTAACTTATATTTCCTTCCATAGGAATCCATTGTCTGGTTTTCAGCAGAAAAGTTTCAGTGTCGATTTTCACAAATTACAAATATTCCTTAAAAATCGCCTGTATGACTTAAACGCATTCTTTCAACTGTTTACAGGAGATGCACCAGTGCTAGATCCAGGATCCAACACTGAGTAAGAAAAAGTAACGATAACACTACTTACCTGCTAAGTGAATTTCCTCCCATAGGATAACATTGGTGATTCTATGTGAAAAAGTTTCTAAGTGTCAACTTTTAAAATACAATAATATTCCTTAAAAATCACTACTGTAACCAAAACGCTTTTACTCAACTGTTTACAGGAGATGTCCCAGGACTGAATCTAGGATCCAGTCCTGTGGTTAGAAAAGTAATCCATAAAGTAACTAATTGCATTTAACTAGAAATTCACATTGAGGTCAATGTTGCATTGTGTTTGAAATTGTGTTGCCCATTGCAACAACTGTAACTACTGTACTTAAAACTCTATTGCCTATTTGCAAACTATTTAAACTAAAGTAATTCATTCTGAGAAAGTATATTTTGTAATGTAATGTATAATGTAATTACAATGTAATTTAATAAATAAAATATCTAAAAATAAATAGTTTAAAAAAATGTAGTAAATCAGTATCAAAAAAATAAATATAACAATTAATACATTTAAAAATTGTCATTTACAAAACCTTTGAAATTCACTGGAAAAACCATAGGTTTTAGGGGCGTTATAGTTAGAAATTAGCATTTAAAAAACCTTTGAAATTCACAGAAAAAACCACAGGTTTCAGACACGTTATAGTTAGAAATTAGCATTTAAAAACCTTTGAAATTCACTGAAAAAACCATAGGTTTTAGGGACAGTTATAGTTAGTTGGACATTTCACTCGTACAAAACCCATGAAATTCCCCCGTTATAGTTAGTTCAGCTAACTATAACTCGCGTCCCGCAATGCACTGCTGATGACGTCACATATTACATCACTCATGACATGGTCAGTGACATCACTGATGACATCTCAAATGACATCACTGATGACATCACTGATGACATCATCCACGTGATAATCTGATGCACCTCCTCACACCCTAATATAACCTTTGATACACCCACTCTAAATTACAGACTGCCATTCGCAAAACCATAGACACTCCAACACCAATAACTACATACCCACTCACTGATTCTTAGGTCTACACACACACATCCACTCACTCACCCGTACAGTCACTCATACTTATGGTCACTCAGTACAGGACTATCATATGCACTTTTACTCCTATATAGACAGTCAAACACCGCCACTCATCCATAGAGGTACTCACACACCTAGTCAGTCATGCAAATAATTAAACACACTGCCATTTACTCACCTATACAGTTATACACACACCAGCTCACTTAATCATACAAATACTAGCACATTGTTACGCTCTTATACAATCACTGATACAAGCACACACTCATCCATACAGCCACTATCACAATCACTCACTCTCGCTAATAGCTATTTATATACTCCAACACACATATATACTGCCTTTCACATATGTAGTTACTCACACATGTACCACTGGGACATACATTCACTCACTAACACACTCTTACACACACTTACCCACCCATACAGTCTCTCACAGATGCACTCTTGAAACCATCCACCCAGTGAATCACCCACTCACACATCTATGCACAGAGTCGCACACACCCCTCCCACACAAACACTCATTCACCCATACAGATACTCAGACAACCATTCAATAACTCATATACACACTCATGTAGCTATTCACAAACACATGCAGCCACTTACACAGTAACAGACAGACGGATACAGACATTCACCCAGTTTAGTCACTAACCCATGCATTCAGTAAGATACGTTAAATCACTCACTTATAGAGTCAGTCACGCACCTACTAAATCATCCATACAGACACTTATACACCCACTCATTCTTCAATACGTCTTTTCCTATATATATTAAAAATATTTAAACTTTACAGAAACACACAGTCACTGCATGATGTCAACAGTGATGTCATTTGAGATGTCATCAGTGATGTCATCAGTGATGTCACTGACCATGTCATGAGTGATGTAATATGTGACGTCATCAGCAGTGCATTGCGGGGCGGGAGTTATAGTTAGCTGAACTAACTATAACGGGGAATTTCATGGGTTTTGTACGAGTGAAATGTCCAACTAACTATAACTGTCCCTAAAACCTATGGTTTTTTCAGTGAATTTCAAAGGTTTTTTAAATGCTAATTTCTAACTATAACGTGTCTGAAACCTATGTTTTTTTCTGTGAATTTCAAAGGTTTTTTAAATGCTAATTTCTAACTATAACGTGCCTGAAACCTATGGTTTTTTCAGTGAATATATATATATATATATATATATATATATATATCCCATCAACAACTCCACCTAGGCAGCCGAACACACAGCGGATGCCTCCATAGACGACAGGTGAGTTCGTCTTGTCACACAACAGCTACAAAAATTCGGAGCACTCACGGGTTCTTCCAAATGATTTCTTATGCAAACGCATTTCGGTGTAATACCTTCATCAGTGATACCAAAGGGGATGATGGACGGAGAGCTAGAGCAAATCAAACACTCACCCCCAGTCAAATGATTTGCCAATGTGCAGCATTCCGTCCATCATCTTGTGTGTTTTGCATTTCGCCCTAAGTGGTAAGGGTATGCCCAGACGTGGGTCCCATGCTCACTGCGCCACTGGAGTCAGGCTATCCTGGCTGATGAAGGCTGATAGCCTGAAACCGGTCCTAGGATGCTTGATTCCGGTCCAGGGAAGACATGGCTTGGCAGTTCGGTCTGGACTGTTCCCATGAGGCACAGGGTCAAGACTGATTTGCATATGGCTATGTCTGAACTGGGGTGGCGTGGTGAAGCAAAATAACGATGGATTAAACCCAGATCTGTGACTGGGGGTGAATGTTTGCCAATGTGCAGCATTCCATCCATCATCTTGTGTGTTTTGCATACCTTCATCAGTGCCTTAAATCATTCCTGAATTTTGCACAACTATTAGTCCTTTTAAACACTTGTTCACTCCATCGGTGGGGCTGCAACCAACCAGAAGACGGCAAATATGTTTTCCACATCGGCATGAATAGCAATTGAGAGGGGCCTCAGTGTCCCATAATGCAGCATCAAATGATGAATTTAGTCTATTAGTTATTTATATATTGCATTGCGGCCACTTCTCTTTTAAATCTCGTTATGTCGTCTCACGCGGGCAGCCACTTAATACCCAGTTCGATGCTGTGCATATCTCCCTTGCCTACTGCTGATTTGAATCCACACAGTTCCTGCAGGTGTCCCTCATATGGCCGGGGCACCACAGACTTGTATAGTCCACATCCTTCAAGGTCGGCAGGCTCCGGCAGCGGCGGTTCTGCCACACCAATAACATCCCATCAACAACTCCACCTAGGCAGCCGAACACACAGCGGGTGCCTCCGTAGACGACAGGTGAGTTCGTCTTGTCACACAACAGCTACAAAAATTCGGAGCACTCACGGGGTCTTCCAAATGATTTATTATGCAAACGCGTTTCGGTGTAATACCTTCATCAGTGCCTTAAATAATTCCTGAATTTTGCACAACTATTAGTCCTTTTAAACACTTGTTCACTCCATTGGTGGGGCTGCAACCAACCAGAAGACGGCAAATATTTTTTCCGCGTCAGCATGAATAGCAATTGAGAGGGGCCTCAGTGTCCCATAATGCAGCATCAAATGATAAATTTAGTCTATTAGTTATTTATATATTGCATTGCGGCCACTTCTCTTTTAAACCTCGTTATGTCGTCTCACGCGGGCAGCCACTTAATACCCAGTTCGATGCTGTGCATATCTCCCTCGCCTACCACTGATTTGAATCCGCACAGTTCCTGCAGGTGTCCCACATATGGCTGGTGCACCACAGACTTGTATAGTCCACGTCCTTCAAGGTCGGCAGGCTCCAGCAGCGGCGGTTCTGGCACGCCAATAACATCCCATCAACAACTCCACCTAGGCAGCTGAACACACAGCGGGTGCCTCCGTAGATGACAGGTGAGTTTGTCTTGTCACACAACAGCTACAAAAATTCGGAGCACTCACAGGGTCTTCCAAATGATTTATTATGCAAACGCGTTTCGGTGTAATACCTTCATCAGTGCCTTAAATCATTCCTGAATTTTGCACAACTATTAGTCCTTTAAAACACTTGTTCACTCCATTGATGGGGCTGCAACCAACCAGAAGACGGCAAATATTTTTTCCGCGTCAGCATGAATAGCAATTGAGAGGGGCCTCAGTGTCCCATAATGCAGATGATGTCATCGGTGATGTCATTTGAGATGTCATCAGTGATGTCACTGACCACATCATGAGTGATGTAATATGTGATGTCATAAGCAGTGCATTGTGGAGGTGTAAGTTATAGATGGCTCAGGTAACTATAACTGCTGAATCTCTATGGTTTTGGGTGTGTAAAATCTGAGCTTAACTAAAATGTCCCCATAACCTTTGTTTTTTTCAGTATATATATATATATATATATATATATATATATATATATATATATATATATATATATATATATATATATATAAAGGAAGATATAGATAGGTGAATATGTGAGTAATAACATTAACATTTGGAGCTAAGAAAAATGAAATTCAACAGTTAAACTTAGCTGTGCTAACAATAATTTGCGCCCCCGCCATGCACTGTTTATGACCTCACATATGACATCACTCGTGACATGTTCTATGACATCACTGATGACTAGCACCTTGACACCTCCGGGTAATTGGTTTGCGCTTTATAAATCTCTTTTTCATTTCATTTCATTTCATTACATCATTGATGACATCACTGATGCCATCATCTAATAAGTGAGTTAGTTTGTTTTACAGTTTACATAGTAGCGAGTAACTACTATATTGTTTTTATACCTAATTGTGTGCAGCCTGTGTCCAGCTAATCGGTATAAGTGTTTTCAAAACCCATGTACTCATAATGCATCATACATGTGTAGAGGAATTAAACATGTTGCAAATGTTTGTATTGAAGACTAACTCTGTCTGCAGGTGACAGCTGACATGTGTTCAATATGTTCCACACAAGTTTTATGGTACTGCAGAAAAATTGTTCAGCAAGGCAAAGATTCTACATACTACATACTAAGGGTCTCATTACGATATCGGTCAGAAAGCCTTCCGACCAACTCAGTCTCGGATTCGGGGAGTCCGACCGACCGATTACAATGGTTCCGGACACCGTTCGGTCGGACTCCCATTGACTTCAATGGGAGCCTGTGTTCCGACCGACTACACAGGCTCCCATTGAAAAAAGGGGTGGGTGGGGAAAATCGTGCACCCTGTGGCAGGCACCCCGTGGTGCCTGCCACACTGTGCATGGTATTGAAGAGGGGTCACATGGGTACCCCCACGGGCCACATTTGGAGGGCCCCGGGTGAAGGGGGGCCTGCTAAGGGCCCCCAAAGTCAGATTCTGACAGCCAATCCATGTTAGAACAACCGCTTTGGAAAGGCTGTCCGAATCCGACATCGTAATTAGTCGGTTGGAAACGCGCTCCGTAGACCGTACGAGTCGGCTCCGAATGACTCAGTTACTCCAAATGCCGTTTGAAACCGAGTCAGATAGTCCGAATGGTTTCCGACTATCGTAATCGGTCGGTCAGAAGGCTTTCCGAATAGTTCGGAAAGACTGGTTCCGAATCGGATTCGGTCGAACCGAATGCCATTCAGAGCCTTTCCCACTGACATCGTAATCAGCCCCTAAGTGTTGTAAGCAGCCTTAAGTTATTGGACAGAATTGTCTCAGCATGAAAATTTCTACTTCACATAGCAGACTGTGTGCACCAAGTACTAACCTATGTACTTGTGCTTGTTTTGCTTCAGAAGATGGGCTATCTGTAAACATTTTCACCACAGTATGAAGGCTGCAGGTAGTATGACCTTTAGCACCTTCAGACATTGGTGTTTTTGTTCAGTGAATAGTCACTCTTTGGACAAGTTTTGCATAGAATGGACACTGTTCTCAGTAGATACTTTATAATGCTCTGTGGTGTATTTCTCATGAGAGTTTCACTGTCTGCAAACAGTGTGGTACAGAGTAAAATTGCTGCATAGAATAAACAGTGTTAAAAGTCCCTGCTTTTCTACTCATATCCACTTCATTTCTCAGTAAAGGTTCAGTGACTGCCAGGGGTTTGATACAGGTAAAGCCTGTACGTAGTAGGGCATTAGTTAAGTAACAGGGCTTGAGTATCTGGAGGAACTTGGTTTTCCCTGAACAGTTGTATACAGATTGAACACCGTGTGCACTAGAGGTTACCATTTTATCTGTGGTTCATAGTCAGCATGAACTCGGTTACCCATGAAGTGTATGGTGTAGGGTCAATGTTGCAAATAACACAAGCTTGCTTTACCTATTGGGTTTGTATGTATGATAGCAGGAAAGACACTTCCTGTTCATCTGAGATATTTCACACTTACTTTCATAGCTCTTTCATTCAGCCCCAGTCACAGATCTGGGTTTAATCCATCGTTATTTTGCTTCACCACGCCACCCCAGTTCAGACATAGCCATATGCAAATCAGTCTTGACCCTGTGCCTCATGGGAACAGTCCAGACCGAACTGCCAAGCCATGTCTTCCCTGGACCGGAATCAAGCATCCTAGGACCGGTTTCAGGCTATCAGCCTTCATCAGCCAGGATAGCCTGACTCCAGTGGCGCAGTGAGCATGGGACCCACGTCTGGGCATACCCTTACCACTTAGGGCGAAATGCAAAAAACACAAGATGATGGACGGAATGCTGCACATTGGCAAATCATTTGACTGGGGGTGAGTGTTTGATTTGCTCTAGCTCTCCGTCCATCATCCCCTTTGGTATCACTGATGAAGGTATTACACCGAAACGCGTTTGCATAAGAAATCATTTGGAAGAACCCGTGAGTGCTCCGAATTTTTGTAGCTGTTGTGTGACAAGACGAACTCACCTGTCATCTATGGAGGCATCCGCTGTGTGTTCGGCTGCCTAGGTGGAGTTGTTGATGGGATATATATATATATATATATATATATATATATATATATATATATATATATTCACTGAAAAACCATAGGTTTCAGGCACGTTAGAGTTAGAAATTAGCATTTAAAAACCTTTGAAATTCACAGAAAAAACATAGGTTTCAGACACGTTATAGTTAGAAATTAGCATTTAAAAAACCTTTGAAATTCACTGAAAAAACCATAGGTTTTAGGGACAGTTATAGTTAGTTGGACATTTCATAGTATACCTGTTTATAGAGCACTGTGTAAAAAAGAAGCTAGGATGATGTCATCAGTGATGGCATCAATGATGTCATTTGAGATGTCATCAGTGATGCCATAAATTATGTCATAGAACATGTCATGAGTGGTGTCATATGTGAGTTCATAAGCAGTGCATGAAGGGGTGCAAGTTATTTCTGTGTGTTTTTTTGTTCAAAATGTTGTTATCATTGACATATTCAGCTCACTATTACATAACTTTAACCTTAGGTTTTTTCAGTTAATATATATATATATACCGCAGCTCCTTCGTTTCACCTCCTTCGTGCACTCCCGTGCTGGTGCTTTTTCGCGGGTGGTGTGCCCGCAATAATAACAGCTCCAGCTTCGTATTTTTCTTCAAACACAAAGAAAGCACTCACGGGGGCGAGTCCAAAGTTTTTATTTTACGGACTCACGGTAACCAGACGCGTTTCGGCAAACGCCTTTATCGATGGTAATATGGCGCGCCAGAAACGGCCCTCTTTATGTCAATTACATGTTTACTAAACACTGAGAAAAGACAACTCCAGCCGTAGATGGCAGACATCTTGTAATGTGCACAGAGCTATTTCTTCTTTTCAAACGCGCAATTGAGCGAGTGCACAAATGTACCTGAGTGGATATATGACATAAAATTCATAAACACTATATAGTGTCACTCAATAAGAATATAGCCCACAGATGGGCCCAACCATATAACCCCAGTGCTCACACGTTTGATAATTTCATTAGTGTCAAACAGTTCACCCAGCATCCTGCCCTGAATGGGCTTTAAGACAGTTGTTATGACAATACTAAGTTTAAGCACATTCAAAATGCTAAAAAGCTAAAAAGCTTAAAAATCCTCTATTGCCTTTCTCAGTATAACCATTGAGCATACAATACACTTTTTCTTTGCATAATCATAAACATACCCAAAATATTGTCAAATTTCATGAAGTTCAAAATCAGGTACAGATACTAGTTTTCGTTAATCCCATAGCCATGGAATTATGCAGCTATTCCCCCGCATTATGGCGCGAGATTTTTTAAAATCATCAGACTAAGGCGTAAGCCGAAACACGTCATGTTGGCTATATGAATTAAAATCGAATGATGCGAGATTGATACCCCCGTGAGTGCTTATTTTCAATCCGAAGAGGAAAGAATTGTGAGCGTTTATAATAACGCGGAAGCACCTCCGCGTTTAAAGCACCCGTCCGTGAGTGCACCGGTTTAGGTGCAGTGGAGCGAGTATATATATATATATATATATATATATATATATTACCTACTGGCGGTCGCCGGTAGGTAGTTATAGTTAGGACCTTGTTTCTTTTCAAAAAGCGTTTTTTCTTTTCCCAATCACTTTGGCGCCGGTTTACGAATCGTTGCGAAATTTTCAAAACTAGTGGCCCGCTCCAGACAGCTCCTCTTTCGAAAGTTTTGGGTGATTCGACAAGCGGGGGCCGAGAAAAAAGGGGGGTCCCAAAACGCATTTTCCCCATGTTAATTTCCAATGGAAACTTTAGACAAAGCTACAGCCCGAACTGCTGAACGGAATTACACCAAATTTGGCAAAAAGGTAGGTCTTGGTTCAGAAAGAGCCCTTTTTTTAAATGGTGTAAATCCGTTAAGTAGTTCCTCAGAAATTAGAAAAAGAAAAAGTTTCGATATCTGTGGGCGCGGTGGGTTCGGGAACCCTCCTGAGCACGAGCTTCATTCCGATTGGCTGCCAACACTCCAAACCAGGAAGTGTTGGCAGCCATCTTGTGACTCGGTAGAACAGAGTCACAAGAAAACAGTAAAACAAAGATAAAAAACAAGAAAAGGGGGCAGGGTAGAAACACCCTGACCCCCTATGCCTGCTCAGGGGGTCCCACAAGGACCCCCAGGGCCAAAAAAAGCATTATTTTTTTATAATTTCGGCGGAATTTGCATTGGGGTCGCGAATCCCGCCGAATTTTTTTTTACAAATGAAGCACAGTCTCCCGCGCATTATTTTAATGAGGCCCCTGGGTGGGCCAGGTCCCGGGGGCAATGTGGTTTAAATTTGTGGGCCCCCACAGCCCCGGGGACCGCCACCTCCCCGGGGCTATAGTAATTAAATGCGGGGGGCACGCAGCCCCCCCGCAGCCCCGGGGACCGCCACCTTCCCGGGGCTGAAATCAATAATTAGTGTGGGGGGACTTCAGCCCCCCCACACTGCCCCGGGGACCACCACCACCTCCCCGGGGCTTCAAACATTGGGAGGGGGGCCACATGGCCCCCCTCCTGGAGCCCTTGATGGCCCTGGGGACCGCCACCCCCCAGGGCCGGCTCCTGCAGTGTCCCGGGGTGCCCACCCCTGGGACACTGCTGTTTGCTATGGCAGGGCGGGAGCCATGCGGCTCCCGCCCTGTCATAGCAAACTCTGCTTTGCTTCCTTGAAGCGAGAGCAGGGAAACCTGCTCTTGCTTCAATGAAGCAAAGCAGAATTGCTTTTGAGCAAGGGGAGCTGCATGTCAGCAGCTCCCCGTGCTCAAAAGCAATGCCGGCTCCCGCAGGAGGCAGGGAGCCGGCGGGACCGTGGGGGCATTGGGGCTCCCCCCACTGTCCCCAACGGAGCAGCCAGGCCCCGGGGCATGGGGTCCCTGGGGCCAGAAGTGGCCTGGGAGGGGGGTCACGCAGCCCCCCTCCCCTTTATAAAAAAATAAAAACGGACATGCAACTCACAACCCTGGGAATGCACACGTTACAAACACACATACAACATGGCCACCCACCAGACACGACTGCACAACGTACTGCGGAATCCTGGGCTAGCCATGTACATGAGCCATCACCGGCATGGCACCTCAGCCACACAATAGCAGTATGCGGGGAGAGGTGGGAAGCAGGCATGTGCGAAGGAGGCAAGTGACCCATGAATGAGAATGCACACAATGCCAAGTGTGGTGTGGAAGTACTGGACAGACTGCAGTATGCAGACCACAGACATATCCATGTCGACATATACTGCTGGTGGTGGTAGTGTTGTGGACAGTGGACGCAACCATGTCACCCCAGCCAGTGGGGAAGGTCTCTGAAATGTAGCCTGTGACGTCCCCCCTGCAAGCGTGTGTGGAGTGGGCTTGCCCGGAGTACGCCAGGCAAGTGTAGGGGTGTGAATAAAAAGCACGTAGCCCTGGGCGTGGTTCTCTTCCGGAATGCCCAATGTGTCTGCCAGGGCGGCGCCTCCCACCCCGCCACAAGGCCGACGCCTTCGCCGAGAGCGGTGTCACTGTGATCCTGTGCGTCAGCCACAGCCCGGGCCGCTGGACCCCGAGCCAGTCCCGCCCGGCCGTGTGCATCCAGGCCTCACTGCTCACCTGCCGACACCGGCGTGTCCCAAAGAGGGCCCACCACGTGCCTGCGCTCGCACCAAGCCAGAGGTCCTCAAGCTTGGCAGCCTCCTCAGACCACCACGACCTCCGTGGGCAAGGCTCGCAGTACTCCTCTGTCATTGACGTACTCCACCGGCCTACACAGCGGACAAGTAGGCCACACATTTGGAACTGAGTCTTGATTACACAATGGCAGAGTGCACATGTTAATGCAGAGTCTAAATCAGTATACTCCCTTCGCGGTGGTGCCACCAACTCTGTGCATAGCATTTCGACCACACGTGTCTGTGGGCCCTTGCTGAGCACTGCCTCCGGCCTACACTGCGGTCGAGTAGGACACACAATTGGAAATGGGTCTGGATTTGTCAATTGCAGACTTCATGCCATTGTACAGGCCTCATCGCAGACTGCATCCCCTTCCGGCTCTGGTGCCACTGACTCTGTGCCACGGGAGTCATGGACACTCTCTGGTGGAACTCTGGTGGCGTCAGAGTCTATGGCCTGGGGGTCGACTCCATCATCATGTAGCTGATACTGACATCGTGGGGAAAAGGAGACTGTAGCATTCAACTCCTCCATATTGCCTGTTCCTGCTTGCTTCTGCCCTCTGCATCATGCCATGGATGGACACCTTCCACTGTCCCCCGTAACACTCTGCGACACTCTCCTTGGACATCAATGTGCGCCCGCTCAGCTCACCTGGCCCTACCTCAGTGCATCGCAAGTCACCGTACCGTGGCGGTGTGCCTGTGCCGGCCGCTGTGCATCCGGGGCCACCGACTGTGCAGCTCAAGTTTTGGAACCTTGCTGTTTGTGCTTTGAACTTCTGATTGTCTGATCACTGTTGTAGTTGCTGCCAGCACCAACCAACCCCTGAGGGGTGGCGTACACTACCCAACTCCCATCCATCACAGGCGTCACTGGACGTGTGGCCCTGGCAATAAAAGGTGCCGGGCGCACGTGCCCGTAGCCAGTTCCACAGATGATCTCAGTGTGTCTGTGTGGTCATTATGGATGCATGTGGGCCCCGGGCCATATCACATTACGTTGTGCCATGTACAGCGGGTGCAACCTAGTTACCTCAGGCAGTGGGGTAGACCTGGGACATGTGGCTGTGTCAGAGCCCCCTGTGAGCGTGAGGGAGTGGACCTGCGTACGGCAGTGCAGCGTAGGTGTGTGGTCATTCCACAGGTGGCTCTGGGCGACGTTAAGTTTAGGCCTTGCCAGGGAAGTAACTAATGCGTGTGTCTCAGGTGTAGTGTTGGCGCCACACGTCACGCAAAATTCAATGTTGCCATGTATCATGCGCCAGGAGTACGTGCTTGGCCGAGGGGTAGATGAGGGTGCGCAGGCCCGCTAGGGGTCAGGGATCAGACATGCCAACTGTTGTGTGTGTCGCTATTTCCGCAGCATAAGCCAAAGGTCTACCCTCGGGTGCATGGCGAGTTCAGCCAGGCATGAACTCTACTTCTGTGTCTGCCCTGTCTTTACCATTGCCCTACACACACGTGTCCGTCCACCTTAAGCGCAGGGCATCACTGTGTCGTCGTCAGGCTTGTGGACATGCGCAGACAGGCATGACAATAGTGTGCCGTAGGGGTGCAAGTGATGCAGCCGCGCTGCGCACTCTGGTGAATATGCTCGGGGGGAGGGAGAAGCAGCATTGAGGCTACGTATTCCACATTGATGCCGCTCATTTGCAACAAGCAGTACATGTCATGCAGGAATCACAAAGTCACACATATCACACACCAATGAACCAGTGAGCCTGCCAACACTTCATGCCGAACCAACTATTGACTCATGTCTCTCTGCACTGTCACAGGTGACCAAGGATATGCACTCTGCGCTTGGATGATGACACCCCTCCGAGCCCCGAACACACAGGCCCAGAGGCAGTACAATGCGGCCCACAAACGCATCAGGGGCATCGTGGAACGCACATTTGGCGTGTTGAAGTCACGTTTCAGGTGCCTGGACGTCACAGGTGGAAGGCTCCTGTACAGCCCAGGCATCGTGTGCAAGATGATCGTTGCATGTTGTGTGTTGCACAACATATGTGTATGCAGCAGGGCACCATGGATACATGTGCCAGATGCACCAGACGATGATGATGGGGATGAGGCAGGTGGACCACAGCCCACTGCAGCCGCAGCAGGAATAGCCCGTAGGAACACCATCATTGACAATTTCTTCACATGAGCACGTCACATTGTGGCAGTCCTTGGCAGTATTGGGACAGTATATAATGACCGCAGGCAAAGCATGTGCAAATAAATGCATTTGAAGAACACTATCCCTGAGTGCATGTCTCTCATCTGTACAGGCACATCACTCAGACAAGTGTGAGTGCGACATATATTGCTGACATTTTTGTGATTTGTTCATGTGTGGTGGGTGTGTCACCTCTGTGCAGAGAGGCTGTTTAGGGTGTCACGTGTTCGAACTGCCAGTTCTGTGTGTCGCAGTTAGTAGAGAATCCCACTCTTCGGCATTTCACATGTGTCCAGATTCATTCCATTTTGGCTGCCATTTGTGTCCTGCAGGTGACAACAGGGCTCCTTTTGGGCTCAGATATGTACCACCATGATGCAGGGATGCCCCCTGTGACTCAGGTCCCACAACATGGGCAACATGTACGTATGAGGGAGTCACTGCCCCTACATTCGTCCATGCTCTCGTGATTTGTTGGTCATGGTCATGACACGTCTGTGTGTAGGGGGGGTTGCTTGTCCCTCTGCAATGTGAGGGGGACATGCGGTTTCACTGTGTGTTACATGCATGTTTCGGCATTTGCGGAGTTTACATGCGGGCTGCATGTCAATGTACATTGTGTCTCTGGGGAGATGCCTATTTGATGCGGGATGATGCTCATTTGTTCTACGTCACGGATGTGGGGTTGTGCTCGTACATTGTCATCTCCCCGTTTTGTTTTCTCTGCTTTTATTGTGCATTTCCACGCAGGACGTGTGGGTATTGCAGGCCTCTCACTGGTTATCGCTGGTTTTTGTATCGCGATTGGCCTCATCGCTACTATTTTTGCGTTCGTGTTTCGCGTTTTTTCTGCGTCGCGTTAGTTTTAACACGTTCATTTGATGCATTATCTTGTGTCTATCGCATGGTGCCGCCGTGTTGTGAATACCACGTTAACAGGGAGTTGTTTTCCCATGATGGACTGCGATGTGAAGGGTTGCGTTAAGCTACACTTGCGGTAGTTATCACACGTTCTTGTGAATATGCCCCTGAGTGTTTTATTGACTAGACCATGGGCATGTGAACTAGTTTATTAGATCACTTAGGAACAGCATATAGAAGCTGGCTATACACACAGAAAAATGTCTAACTGATATATATATATATACAGAATAGAGTTAGTTTATGTTGTCACATTCCAAGTGCATGACTCCATAATCATATATTGTTGAGAAATAAAATTGCAGTGTAGCCTGTCATAAAAATGAATGAAAAACATGTATTTGTTATCTGCTGTACCAAACAGTAACAATGGAGTAAAACAAAGTCTATATTTGTAAAAAAAATCTTATATGAAAATATCAAATATTCTTCATGATTTTATTTTAAATCATCTTCACTGTGGCCCACGCATCTCCAGTAGGTCACCCCGTGTCACTGTGATACATCCTGCGCATTGGCAACTTTGACTTTTCAATGTGGAACATCAAATGCAAGAATGGCGCTTGCATGAAGACTACCAGCACAAATTAATAAGGCTGAAGAGCAGAGCGAATGTTACAGGACTTTGAAGGTACCGCGATAAAGTGTACCAGGGAAGCAAACATTGATGTGCTCCACATGAAAAAAGAACAAAAATGACAAGTTCAAACAAGGGATACCTCAGTGAGAAGAGCAGCAGTCAGAGGAACAGAAACTGTGTATAATATGAGATTCCAACTGGAAAGAGTCTATTTAATTAATGTTTCAGGTAAATACCCAGAGTGCAGCAACTAGTAGTGGTAACTATGATGAGTATTTTACTTATCAGTCCTACTGATTTAGGAAGTATGCTGCAACTTTTTTTCATCAAAACTACAGCTTACAGATTCATTGGAGTCATAATGCTTTTGGTAAGGCCTGAGGCCAAACCTGTTAAGCCAGCTTCCTGAATAGAAAGATCAATTATTAAAAATCCTCTGAAATTAGCAAAGTACCTTGAAATGCATGCATCTTAGCAGCTACTGGACTTACTGACTAATGGCGCTGCACTGCGATGTTTATTGGTGGATATGGGTAACCATGCTATTAAGGCTAGCTATGTTGCTCAAAAGTGAGTTATTTATGTTTTTCATTTATTTCTTATCGTGCAATCTGCATTTCAAGTCACAACTTAATTTCCTCTGAATTTTCCTAATGTCATGTGATGATCGTACCATTTGTTAAACTCATGGGGCCTAAAGTCGCGTGATGTGATTTCTGGTGATGGCATGGTTAGGCAAATCAGTGGTTTCGAAACATGAAAAATCCTACCTATGGTCACATATTCTTGGCAAATATGGCACTGTGAAGAATGGCAGTGCAATGAACGAATAATGTCTTTTCCGTTTCCTTAAGCGTGGTCATGTATTTCCCACTCTTAGGCACGTTCTTGTGTCAAAAAAATAATGTGATGTTAAAATGAACTAAAAAGAGATTGAGTTATTCAAATGTACCCTCTCATCTAATAGCAAGCATCGTAAATATAGGTGCTCTAAAAAATGAATGAAAACATTCAGTGTGGTGTTATACATTAAAAAAATACAACCGAAAGTTATTCTTTTTTTTTTGCAATTGTATATAGCAATAACTTGGCTTAAGGGAATGCGATTGCTTTACATAAACACCAGATTTCGTTAAACAGTTAGACATGATCACAGGATGTTGATCCGAGGCCTGGACTCCAACCTGGTTTCCTAGTTCTAAAGTGGGCAGCTCTGGCTATTAGGCCATATCACTTGTCAACAAGAAAAAGTCCGATCAGTGCGGCGAATGGTGCAGGGTATGGCAAGCCAGATAAACCAATACAGATATTGAACCAGAGCTCGTGGGGCTTCCTATTTATGTCCCTTGCAAGCTGAAGAAAAAAATAACAGCACCTTACTGCCCGTCATAAACCAGAGCTGCAACACAACATCACATTGCAGTTTATCCTTGGTCTGCCAGGTCCTAAAATACTGTTTCATTCCAATTGAATAACCAAGTTTTTCTCTTTGTACATTTGACTCTGGAAGTGTATCAGTAGGAAGCAATTAAACCACCACTTGTATTAAATTTATATTGCGAAGTGTATTATTGCTTATGTCTCATAATTATGGTGCTATGTAAAGTTGGGAACTAAGGGGCTGATTATGATGGCGGACGGAAAAGCACTCCGACCGCCATGGTAGCGGAAATTAACCATCCGCATGTACCGGGGGAAAACCGGCGGTCACGTTAGGATGAACCGCCAGAAAACTCCGACCGCCGCGGACCGATTCCACGAAAGACCGCCGGGAGAGTGCGGAGCAGGTGAAAATCTGTCCGCGGCAGTCGGATTTGCTGCGGAAAGACCCAAAACCGCCGCACGGCCAGAGGATTGACCGCACGTTAAATTAGGATACCATTGCGGTGACAGCGGAACGATCCGCTGTATCCGACCGCCGTGATCGCAACCATTGATGAATGGGAGAGCCGGCGGTAGGGCTGTTGTATTCCGACCGCCGCGGTCGCTCCAGAACAGTAATGGCGGTCGACAAAAAAAACACACAACAAGGCTACCAAGTGTACCCATTAAACTGGCTCAGCCTCAAAAAACACCTAACACACCCCAATGACACATCCCCATGGCAAGTAAAAAAATACAAATCCCAGGTCAACCCACACAACACACCTGACATCAATACTCCATTTTGACACACCCATATAGCTGAGTATAAAACCAGCCCCTTAAACTGATCAGAATCCTTTGCTCAACTCCACTACTGAAGGAACCAACCCCACAGCACAAAGGAGAGGCAAATCACCACACATCTCACCAGCACAACCACACACACACACACACCACACACATCACCACCACCACCTTCACAACTGCACTTCTCACTCATTTGCACACCATGTCACAGAAGAAAATGCCCAAATTCACTGGTAGATGAGGTAATCAGAGTACAACCACATTTGTTTGGAAACCTGGTCCAACAGACACCATTAGCCACCAGAACGCAAATGTGGGCAAGGATAGTCAGCAAGGTCAATGCAGTAGGGACCATCCCGCGCTCCAAGAAGGAGATCATGAAATGGTGGTATGACCTCAAGAGCAAGGTGAAAGAGAAGAACAACAAGAACCGTGAACTGGCTCAGAGGCCTGGCGGTGGCCCTCCCATTCCACTACGAACATTCACCATATGGGAGGAGAAGGTGCTTGGCATACTGCATCCAGAGAGTCTCACAGGAATACCCGGGGGAGTGGAGGCTGGTAAGTACCAACCAGTGTCTACCATTACAATGCTATGTACTATCTTGCACAACTACAAAGGGACACCTCCTTGGCCCAAATGCATTCATATGCACCACACTCTCCCCAACAGTTGTCTCACAGATCCAACATTCACTCCCTCTGATTCCCCCCAAAGGTAGCTAGCAACATTACCGTGGGTGCATGTGTACAGGCAGCCAGCACTACAACTCCCACCAGGCCCCCTGTCCCAAAGCTGAGCCAGATGGTACACTCCACTCTACACCCACAACCATGTGGCAGCCATTGTATTTCACTCATCAAACTTACAGGTAGGTAGCCATCTTATGCTCTCTTGTCCAACCCCTGAGCAGGATGGAACACTCCCCCATCCAAGAGCCATGTGTAGCGATTCCCTTCCTCTGTTCCACTTCACAGGGAGGCAGCCATCTCAACAGGGAGGGGGGTTTGTGGATAGGCAGCCAGCACTACAACTACCACCAGGCACCCTTGTCCCACAGCCCAGCAGGATGGAACACTCCCCCCCAACCATGTGGCAGCCATTGCATTTCACTCATCAAACTAACAGGTAGGTAGCCATCTTCACAGGGAGGGGTGTTTGTGGATAGGCAGCCAGCACTACAACTCCCACCAGGCCCCCATGTCACAAAGCTGAGCCGGATGGTACACTCCACCCCAGACCCACAACCATGTGGAAGCCATTGTATTTCACTCATCAAACTTACAGGTTGGTAGCCATCTTATGCTCTCTTGTCCCACCCCTGAGCAGGATGGAACACTCCCCCATCCAAGAGCCATGTGTAGCCATTCCCTTCCTCTGCTCCACTTCACAGGGAGGCAGCCATCTCAACAGGGAGGGGGGTTTGTGGGTGGGAAGCCTGCACTACAACTCCCACCAGGCACCCTTGTCCCACAGCTGAGCAAGATGGAGCACTCCACACACCCACAACCATGTGCCAGCCATTGCATTGCTCTCTTCAAACTTACAGGTCGGTAGCCATCTCAACAGGGAGGGGGGTTTGCACACAACAAACTAACAGGTAGGTAGCCATCTCAACAGGGAAGGGGGTTTGCACACAACAAACTAACAGGTAGGTAGCCATCTCAACAGGGAGGGGGGTTTGCTCACAACAAACTTACAGGTAGGTAGACATCTTAACTGGGAGGGGGGCTTGCTCACAACAAACTCACAGGGAGGCAGCCATCTTAACAGGGAAGGGGTATGTGGATAGGAAGCCAGCACTACAACTCCCAGAAGGCCCCCCTGTCCCACAGCTGAGCAGGATGGAGCACTCCCCACACCCACAACCATGTGGCAGCCATTGCATTGCCCCATCAAACTCACAGGTAGGTAGCCATCTTATGCTCTCTTGTCCCACCCCTGAGCAGGATGGAACACTCCCCCATCCAAGAGCCATCTGTAGCCCATTCCCTTCCTCTGCTCCACTTCACAGGTAGGTAGCCATCTCAACAGGGAGGGGTGTTTGTGGGTGGGAAGACTGCACTACAACTCCCACCATGCCCCCCGTCCCACCCCTGAGCAGGATGAAACACTACCCCATCCAAGAGCCATGTGTAGCCCATTCCCTTCCTCTGCTCCACTTCACAAGGAGGCAGCCATCTTAACAGGGAGGGTGGTTTGTGCTTTGGAAGCCAGCTCTACAACTCCCACCAGGCCCCCCTGTCCCACAGCTGAGCAGGATGGAGCACTCCCCACACCCACAACCATGTGGCAGCCATTGCATTGCCCCATCAAACTCACAGGTAGGTAGCCATCTTATGCTCTCTTGTCCCACCCCTGAGCAGGATGGAACTCTCCCCCATCCAAGAGCCATGTGTAGCCCATTCCCTTCCTCTGCTCCACTTCACAAATAGGTAGCCATCTCAACAGGGAGGGGTGTTTGTGGGTAGGAAGACTGCACTACAACTCCCACCATGCCCCCCTGCCCCACACCTGAGCAGGATGAAACACTCCCCCATCCAAGAGCCATATGTAGCCCATTCCCTTCCTCTGCTCCACTTCACAAGGAGGCAGCCATCTCAACAGGGAGGGTGGTTTGTGCTTTGGAAGCCAGCTCTACAACTCCCACCAGGCCCCCCTGTCCCACAGCTGAGCAGGATGGAACACCCCCCCAAACATGTGGCAGCAATTCCCCTCAACTGTGTCACAGAACAGGTAGGTAGACAGTGCATGCACCCTGCCATTACTCTCAAAAAGCATGGAGCAAATTACCACACTAGCCCTCACACTAGCCCTCACATGTCACATAGATCCAATAGCCACTTCCAGTGTGCAGATAGAAATGTGTATGTAACTGTCACAGAAATTTCAGTTTGACTCACCAAATCACATGTTGAAGAAATTCAGGGCACAATCATGCACAGCACTGAATGCTATGTGTGAGTGCCATGGGGGCAGAGCATCAAGGCACATATGAACACAAAACATGCATGGTCAGTTGTAAAAAGAAAGTAAAGTACATGTTATGACAAAGGTATGCTTTAGATTACAATGGCTAGTTCATGCTCAGATGTAACGTCTTCCATGCAGAGCAAATCGAAAAGACGCTTCACATAAAGTTGTTGTGCTGCTAGTTGTCAGATGAGGACATGTCCTTATAATGACACAATCTGTACTTGGAACATGGGATCTTGTAGTGTAGTTCCTATTTCCCTAATAGGCTCTGCGCATTGGAATAATATAACCTATAGGCTTGACATAGGACTGTGGTCGGTATGTCCCTATCGAGTATATTAAACTTAATTACTTGTGCCAGCTAGCTCAGAGGCCACTAGAAACTCCTTGAGAACAAGAAGGGAGTAGTTTCTGGCAACCGAAAAACATGACAACTTTGTTTCCCTTTTGAATCGGAACACGGCTCAGAATCGTGGAAACAATAGATAACAGTTTCACTCAGTCGATCATGCATGCTTAGTTTCTACAGAGTTACACAGAAAGGAAAGATGGGCGTTTCAATAAAAAGGTTTTATTGAACAGTCTTGTTTCTCGTGTAAGAGATATGTGCTGTTATGATCACAAGACAGTATGCAAGATAAATAATGTACAGTGTAAGCAGTAGAAATAAATAATACTGCGCTAGCATTATCTTTTAGCATATATTCACGTACATAAATAACATGAGCTAAAAATGCGAGTACTCATACGATGCGTCTCTAAGCTAGTTCTACCCCAATGTACCTAACCTAGTCTAGGTGTAGGGAAAGGTAAAAGTAGGTGGAGTATTCTCTAGTCTGGTATACTAAGAGTATGTTAAGTATAGTACGCCAAGTATGCCAAGAGTCAGCTCCATACCTTGAGAATGAGAGAGGTGGGAATCTCTTGCCGGATCTGGAACTCTAACACCCCGCGTAGGGAGTCAGAACACTGGAAGCTGGATTCGTCTGCGTGCAGGAATGACAGCGTCTTCTCAGTGTGTCAGGCCGGGATACAGGCTCCTCTGAAGTCGAGGTCTCCTCTAACTTGCTTGGGCAAGGGAAGGTATATTTATACCTGGTAGATGTCTTGGAATGTTAGCATTGACGTGAAGTCGGACAGAGGAAGACGTCAGGAATGAACCCTTAAGGTATAACGGTTCATACATAATAGATGAGTTCTTGGAGAAATCAATAGTCCTGTGCAAGGGGAACTCCCGAAGCTTAAGGGTCTGGTTTCTGAGAACTCGTTGTGACGTTAGGGTGGACGGATGTCGGTGACCATGCCTGTATTTGGAGTGCACGGTTAATGCCTAAATAAGGACAGGGCTTCTATGCCTATATAAGGGCAATGCGAATTGTGCCTATATAAGGACATGATTCATGAAAACCTATATACGGACACCTAAAGCGGAATACAACACCCACTCTACTTTCGAATGAACGATAATACTAAATGCTAGACATTTAAATGCTAAACATAAAATTGAGTACCACATATTGCTAAAAACATTTCTAAAAGCATATTAAAAGAGAAATGCAATAGGTACTGTACATTTAAAGCATTGTTATCATTCTAAGCATATAATGGAAGTAAATGCAACATGAATGAATAAACAAAAATATATACATATGATGAAATGGTCGATAAGCTTTCAAAAATCAAAGCCATTGCATATCATGGAATTAAATGAAATGTTAGACAAGTAAGGTGACAAAGTGTCCCTGGAAGGATTCAAAGAAGTCCGTTCTATAAGACTAGTTCTACTGTAAGCAGATTGTTCATTTGCCATGTCATTTCCCCCAAAAAAAATTAAAAAGAAAAAAGTTCAATTTCTGGGAAAAGTTCCAAGTTTTGAAAATATGAAGGCCAAATTTCATTGTTGCCCTGGTACACTGTGAGCCGAATCAAAGTCAGTGTATGGGTCTGGCGTAAACATTGGATCATCTATTTCCGTAGCCAGAATATCGTCCACCGAAGTTGGTGACATTTGGAACACCTCGTTCAGAAGGTTAATTGCACAGAGATGAGAAACATCGCCTTCAGCAGAAGATGCAATGTTCGCGTCCGTTGTTACCTGTGTGCCTGTTGATCCATCTCGTACCTCAGCAGCTGCCGGAAGCGTCTGTGAGATCTCAATGAATGCCGTCATCAGGATTGGTAGCCTCTGGGGACAACACAGAGCATGGGCCGTTATCGGGTCCAGCAGAGTATCGATATCCGTTGGCATGACTGATGGGAGTGTTAGACAGGTGTCTAGCATGCATTCTTCACCGCAAAACAGGCAGCGTAGAACAGGTAAGATGCAATCTTGCCAGATTGGTCTGAATGACAGGAACCACGTTGTATTAAGTTCCCGTATACGAGGCATGCCCAAAAGCTGTACTATTCGCTCACGGCATTTCCAATCAAAGGAGAGCTTTCTCCACATCGCTCGGAGTGATGTTGGCGAATAGGCTTGCCATAGCGTAGTAGGAGGAATAGAAACAGAATTCCTGCAACAAGTGCGAGAATTAAAGGCACACCACCAAACACCGAATGTGCGAAGTTTGGGATGATTTCGAGGACAGCCTGGAAAGGTGCTAGTAGTCCGGAACAGATGGTCTTAAATACATGACAATCCCGCTTGTATCAGATATGTTAAAGATACGTCCTATCATTTCTACGAAATGTATAGGGCAGTTTGTACGAATTAAAGCCTGTATCTCTGCCGAAGTCCTTGCAACTTGTAGATCATAGGTTTCTTTGGCCGAGGTCAAAGGCACTGTTTGTTGTATAAGCATGGCTTTCATTCTGCTTAAAGTATCAAATCTTATAAAAGAGACATTCAACGAAGGCCACAAAGGCGACTCCCTGACTGTGTCTATTGGGGCAAACAATACTTGCATACAGCAAGTGACCCTGGAGTTGACCGTTACTAGATATGGGATGCCTGGCAACATGCCACAGCAACTCTGATCATTCAACATGAGGTAACTGTCATAGTCACGCTGCGAGATCAGAGTAGACAGACAGGTAGTGCAGGCATACATAGAGCGTCCCTCCCCTGTGTGTATGATGCGAGGTGTGAATCGACCAGGCGACCAATGCACTACATATCCCAGAAACCCTTGGGCAGTATAGGAGGAACCCGGATCAGGAAGCAGAAGGGACTCCGCCTCTATAAAAACTCTCCTCGTCATGGAGGCGGTGCTTGACAATTTGGCCTTTGATGATTTGTTTTCGAGGGCGGAAGGTATTTTCCGCCGGATTCCAGTCTTCTCGAGTATCGTTCTACGCTCGATCTGAGTAAAACCATAAAGACGCCGACCCGTTGGTGCTGCGCTGAGGACTGCTCAGGTATTGTGTATCGGGAGAAAGCGCCGGAGCGCTCCTCCCGACCCGAGACATTTTCATTATTATTTGCTTCAATGGATTCGTACGCCCTCCTGCTGTGGCTAGTTGAACAGCGGATGAGTGTACTAGCCGTGCTATCATGACTTTTTGAAGACGCGCTTCGTTATTTAAACCCCCTTCACTGTTGTTTGGTTTCCCTTCACGGAGGTATTTAGCGCCTTTAAATACCCCACGCACTCGCTGTGTTATTGAACAGCGGTTGGGACCGTCTCCCTTCGGTTCTCACGCTGTGTCTCGAACAGCGTATGGAGGACACACAGCTCTAGAACCCTGAAAGGATCCGGTTTGAATTAACTCTCACGCTAGCACCAGCGTATTCGAGGGCTCATTTACTTTACTGCTGTTTTTGTATTTTGGTTTACTTGTTGGAGGCCGCCGGATCAGGAGGTTGTCTAGAATGTATACCTGGAAGGGTGGTCTCTCCAGGATTCAAGGAAGTGGTTTGCTCCAAGACAAAGTGTGAGTGTGTATATCAGAGTTATATGTTCTGTTGTGTGTATCGTACCCTAGTACTACCACTCACACCGTTTTCTTTCTCTCATTTGCACACAGTTTAATCTGAGGAAGAGAGACCTATAGACGTCCAGAATCACAGACCAGACCGGGGAGTACATAGAATCAACCAGCAATTGTTTGTTATTTTGTCCACTTCCCTTTTCCCCGGAGTGCTCCCTCACATAGCGGTTTTCCTTGCCCTGTAGGTGGTTGCGCTCAGGGGAGTAGGGGGGCTCTTCTACATGTCATCGTCCCTGCTGGCGGAGGTACAGGTTAGTGGTGTTACTTATCTTGCGCTGCTGACCTGCCCTAACAGTAACTCCCATTAGAAAGTTGGCCAAACGTTGGATTAATCACAGCAGCTGGTGTACCCTGCTGGTGGCAGGACAAATTTGCCACAGAACCATTACAAGCCCCGTGTAAAGATATGTCCTGACAAATTAGTGAACCGCTTAGTGCGCTTTCACAGTGTGTACTGCTCAAAAACACTTCACGATCCCCACTCCAACATCTATATGTGTAAGGTAAATTCCAGGATGTCTTAATGTATTCTTTACCCAACCTTTCATATTTGCCTGCTTGCATCTGTTTGAGGCAATACTGAAACTGAAAGGAAGTCACAGGTAGACTAATTTTGCCATGAATAAGCCATTCTGTAGCTGGTTTTTCTGCCACTGTGAATGGTAATTTCTCAAGTTTTTCAATGCTCAGTACTGTATACTTTGCTCCCCTTTGTGCCAGTTCGATCTGTTTATCAGTTAGATTGTATTCTGCAAACAGAGCCGACGTGTTGATAAAACGCCAAGGCACATAGCCCGCACGCAAAGATTGCAGCGTCCAGCTTAATAACATAATAGAATGTAACTGAGATTGGCCTTGTTGTAACATGGCTAAATCTTGTTCCAGTATGTCGATAGCAGAGGATACAATACTGTCCAATGAATAAATTCTGGAGGACAAAGTTGTTAACCCATTGTTGACCACAGTGAGAGTTTTCTCTAAGTTAATACGATCAAGTTCACGTATTCGTTCTGCGGCCTCCATCTGTGACACCTTCCATGCTTCATTATAAGCAGCATAGATGCCGGCATATATGAAACGTTTTTGACGCGGTCTTCTTGGTCCAAGCAAGAATTCCCTACGGTCTGCGTCTTCTTTAAGTAAAGATAAGTGTTGTTTCACATCCTTAAGTGTAGATTTTTGCAGCCAATCGAGGCATAATTTTCCTACACTGTATGTTGTTACTACCCCCGGATGCTGTCTTTGGACGTATCGTGGGTCTGGCCTATGAATAGTAAAGCCCTGAGTTTTATTCAGGAATCTCTCTTGACAGTTGTTTGTGTCTGTGGGCCAGATCAACCATTTTCTCCAATCAGGATTTGTTCTGTTGAGTTGTAGTATTGTGTCAACTGTAACCGCTGCCTGTGTATTGTTATTACCTGCAGGTGTTGGTACAGAAGGTGTTTTCATGTCTTTAATCTTGGCTAAACCAAGGCAAGACGTTTGTTGCACAGTGTCATTCAAAAACATTATTTGCTGAGGGACGATACAGGCTCTAAACAAAGCTTCTATCCCCTGCACTTGCCAATCTTTAGTACCCCAGACAGATTTTGTGTCTATTGTGTCTTTCCACAAGCCGAAACCATGTCTAGACAGTTGGGCAATAAATGCTGAGTAAATCTGTTTTGTATTAGTTAACATAATTTTTAGTCCTGTTTTGTTCACATTTTTATAGTAAAATGTTTCTGGATCAGATGTATTGTATCCTGAAAAATATGGAAACTTTTTAGCAAATGTTTTTGAACTACCTTTTGGTGGTGTTGGACAATGCTCCCATTGGTTAAACATAAACACATTTCTAGGTGTTGCAGATTTATGCAAAAAATGATGACCATAGTGATTATAGCAATACAGCTGTTCATAGTCTGATGAACCTTCTAAATATTCATTATTAGAAAATGCAGCAGACTTTTCTAGGTCAAACATTCTGTCATTTACAGTTTCAAAGTCCCAATCATCAGAATAGGTACTGGATGAAACAAAATCACTTAGTGAAATCTTAAATAAATGTGGAATGTTCAAATGTTCCGTAGGGCCGAAAATATCGAAATCCGTTTTGTCCCACACTATACTATCCTGTATAGGAACGGCTGTGATGTTCACTGTGGACAAATCTCTTGTTTCACGATGGGATGATTTGTGAGGTTTCAAAAGTAAGTTCACTTCTTTTCTTTCAGTGTTCACATGGATATATCTACCATTTATAAGCACGCTCATAGTCATAACCAAAGCTAGCCACAGCATAAAGAAAAATATTCCAGAAATAATCCATAGGTCAATGCATGGTGAAACCAGATAAGTCTTTTTCAGAAAATGAAGAAAGTCTTGTACTTGCTGTTTGAAAGTTAATGATGCTGGCGACGTCTCAGGCTCACTCGGATCCTCTGAAAACGTATCAAAGTTAATGAAATAGCCAGAAGCAGTTCTGTCAATTGTTGGAATTGCATCAGGATTTGTAGAAATCGCTGGAACCAGTTGATCACTTGTTACATTGGTGTAGACAGGTGTATTTGGACGAACTGTTACTTGAGTTTAAAGAGGGATGAGTTCCATAGCATTGTTGCTCAGTTCTTCATCTGTTACTGCTGAATTCTCGATGGTTATCAGTCTTTCAGTCTGAACCTCTTGGATAGTAGCAAGAGGAGTGTGTCTGCTACTAGGTCGGAGTCCACGAGGCCTACTATTTAGTATTGGCCACATACTGTGGTTTGATGAGGTCGATGGACACAAATCTTTTCTCCTTTTTACCAGTAAGGGGCGGCAAAAGTACTGTTCTTGTTCCGTGTACGGCTAGGACAGGTACTGGTTGTCTGTAAGAAGGTCCAAATTCCTTCTTGTCCGCAATCCTCTCTCTGACTAGATCCCCAACTTTTGGAATCCAGACAGGCCTTGCTGGGACCGCCGGTTTTTCCCCAGTGGTGGTTGGCTGCAGGAATACGTTGCTTTGTTTCGATCTTAGTTCATTTAGATCCTGTAAAACAGCCAAACGATCTTTGATATCAAAGGGTTTATTTTCCACCACTGTGCCTCTACATTCTAGATTTGGCACCCACATTCTTGTCCCAAATAGGACCTCATATGGAGTGACCCCCCCTAGAGAACTTCTTGGCAAATTATTTAATGAGCGTTGGACCCCATATAGATGTTTGACCCACCCATCACCCGAACCTAATACCCTAGCTGTTATAGACTGCTTTATGTCCCGGTTTTTCCTTTCCACAACAGAATTTCCCTCAGGATGAAATGGAGAGGAGTACCGCAATGCAACGCCCAGACTGGCCATGGCTTCTTTGTAAGCCCGAGAGCTAAACGCAGGGCCCTGGTCAGAATGTAGCGTGCCTATTGCGTATGTGCCGATAAAGACTCGGAAATCTTTTATAACAGTTCGCGCGTCAGCCGAGCGCTGAGGCCATATCCATAGGAACCTAGAGCATGAATCCACTGTGACCATTATATATTTATAGTTACCGTCCCTTTGCAAGGGACCGCAGTGGTCCAGGTAAACACAAGCTAATGGTTTGTCTGAAATTAACAAGGGTGTCTGCGCAGGACGTTTCACTGTGGAGACTTTCATCTGTTGGCATATTTCACATTCCAGAACATAGTTCTTGGTCTGTTTCCTAATGCCAGGCCACCAATATCTTTGTTTCAGTAAAGATACTGTTGCAGAAATGCCTGCATGGGCAGAGGCCATCCCTTCGTGTGCTGCTAGGATTAGTCCTAATCTACGTTCCTTGTTTGGAATTACCCTATCCCCCACTCCAGGGATTCGAGCAAAAGGAACGTTGTTCGCATCAATTACATAAGAGTACTTGAGTGGAAACTTTTTTGGTAACGCTGCACCACTGCCTTTGCTCGTAGTATTGACAGCCAACATTATCTCACTGTCTATTCTCGTTTTTGAACGAGTGATCGCAGCTACGGAAGCCGTCTGAAAAGCCCCTTTGCGGCTTCGTCAGCCAATGAATTCCCTGCAACGTGAACGCCATCACGTTGATGACTCAGTGTATGGATCACGTGAGCCTTTGATAGTTCGTTTTTTAACTGAACTACTTGTTCCCAAAGCGTTTTATGCTTTATTGTGCCACCTTTTGCATCTTTGAACCCATTTTCAAGCCAAGTTTGTATATATTCATTATACGACTGCACACAGTAGAAAGAATCACACACTATTAGTGTGGGGAATTCTCGATCTGTACTTTCAAGTGCCAGTTTGAATGCTTGTAGTTCAGCTCGCTGAGCTGTACAATCTCCTAGAGATTGGGTTTTTGTGACCATAGGTCTGAAGTTGCCATCTCGCATGCGACCTTTAACGATTGCGCACGCTGCATTGTAAGCTTGCTTACTCCCTGTTGCGGGTTGTGCGGATCCGTCAGTGTAAATTATGAATTCGTACTGATCGAGAGGCAGAATCTCAGTGGGCAGAGGACATTCATGTTCATATTGCAGGAACGCTTGTGTTTTTAGATCGGGATCAAAAACATATTCAACATCTGTTGCAGCAAGAGAATTAACCCATTGTATCCATCTAGGATGTAATGCTTTAGCATTTGGAATGCTCGCTTTTGTTAACGCCTCTAAGGCCGGAACTGGGGTTACGACAATAATGCGTTTCCCTTGGGCTAGAGCTCTTTCTTTTGCTACTGCAGTTTGAACTGCTGTCAGTATTTTTTCAGTTGAAGTGAAGCGCATTTCTGCTTGTGTATACAAATGTGATTTGTATACAATTGGTACTTTTTCACCCTCATTAAATGTTAAGTAGGTGAATCCGCATTGACCCGAAATTATTCGGATCACTAAATTGCGTTGACTTACGCATGTTTGTAAGTGATTTGTTGCTAACATGTTAGCTTGGAGTGAACGCAAGATTTCTGTGTGTTCCTGTGTCCAATTTTTGATTGAAAAATAAGGTTTGATTAATGCGTAGAGAGGTTTAACCCGTTCTGCGTAATTTAGAATGTATGTTCTTCCAAAATGTAGGAAACCCAGTATGGATTGTACATTTTTCAGCGTTTTTGGAGGTTGGAGCAGCGCACACCTTTCTAAAAAGTTGGCTGCCAGGCTCTTGCCTTCACTTGAAAGCTCATATCCTAGGAAGAGGACATTGAGATGGGCAATTCTGGATTTTTTAAAGTTAAACTTATAGCCCTCAGAGGCAAAGCCCAATATAATGGTACTCACCCTGTTCAAGTGTTTGTCCAGGTCATCGTCTGTCAGATAGATGTCATCGACATATGACAATGCCTCATTATCATAAATTTGTAGTAACTCCGTTACCCTCGCCGAGAATAACCCCGGCCTGTTCTTGAACCCTTGTGGGAGTCGACAAAATTGACGCTGGGTCCCCATTATTGAGAAAGCTGTTAAGTACCTGCTTCCAGGCGCTATGTTTTGACAAAAGAAACCATTGGAGATATCCAATGTGGTTTTATATTTTTTACGTACAATGTTATTCATTAATGCTGTACTATGTGCATTTTGCACTGCAAATGTTTTTGAACAAGTGTTTAAGTGTCTGTAATCCAAAACTAGACGATATGTATTGTCTGGTTTGGAGGCAGGAAACAAAGGATTGTTCATTGAAGAGGTGCATGTTTCAATCACCCCTTGGTATTCAAGTTGATCTAAGATCTCCCTGTCCTGTTTTTTAGCTTCTTGCTTTATTTGGTACTGCCTTTGTGCAGTAGGTTCATTTTTTAGATGTATTTTATGGTGAGGTGAGTCCTCATCCCATCCTACATGATTTTTGTATAATGCTGGGGCCTGGGCTACTGCCCATTTCCTGGCATAAGTATATTTTATGTGAATTGGAATATGGTTGGAGAAGGCAGGCATAATAATGTCTTCACCATGTGGGCACTCCCTGACAAATTGTGGTGGCCAGTCTTTTTCTGCTAGAAGTATATCATAACCCCTTGAAAGTTTTCCCCAAAAGAGTGCTTTCACCTTTCTTGGTATGTTTCCCTCCATCCGGAGTGTTATTTCATATAACTTTTGTGGAGTACTAACACTGGTGCCTACAGTCTCAACTGTAATGTACTCATTCAAGTCCACTATCTCCAGACGTTCCTTCAGGTTCTGGCGAGCTATTGTGACTTCTGCCGCACTGTCCAGCATTGTCTGAGCCCATTCTCCGTTCTTGAGTTGTGTTCTCAGTATCCTCGGCATGTCTGACCTTCAGACCTGCTACCTTCTTTTTTGAGAATTGAGGTAGATTTATTTTTCGGAACGTGTTTGTCATCTTTCGATTTCGCGCGTTCTTCTCTATGTTCTGACCGTCCTCTTCTTTCCGATGTCTGTGACGATATCTGAAAGGTACGAGAGGAACGTGTATCAGTATCTTGATACCTGTCAGGCTTTTTCAAATTATCCCTATTCCTGAGGTTATACCTCCTTTCAGAGGGCTTCTTTTGAGGAGGCCTACCTCGGGATTGTGAACGTTTCTCGTTTGAATTTTGTTTATTAGTTTCCCACTTCTTTTTAGAAGATGTAGGAGTTTGTTTATTAGAGTCCTTCTCAGGACTTTCAGATAGTTTTGGCTTCAATGGTCTTCCACCCAAACTATCTCTGCCTAATTCTGCATAAGATTGTTCTATTATTCTGGGTAGTTCTGTTTGATGTTCTGTAACATCGAATTCCCTTAATCGTTGGCGGATCGCCACTGCTGCTGCCTCCCCTTTAATATTAGATAATATTATTGTTGAGACCTGGTCGAAATTTTTCAGTAATTTCATACCTAAATTCAGAGCAGGCTCTGCCCCGTATTCGTTTTGAATTTGTTTCAGGACATCAGGTATTACTGCAATTGACGGAATACCATGTGTTTTAGTATAGATGGCAGCAAAGACTGAGCCCCAAGTGGTGCAGTCTTCCAGTTGTGGTGTGATCCCCATTGGTAAACAGATTGTTAGGATTCTGTGTTTCTCATAAGGGCTAGTATTTGGAAATACTGCATCTATTTGAGTAATTTTTTGAGCTATCCAGAATGGAATTTGCTCACGTTTTGTGGGCATTTTTCCCATGACTGCGTATAGAGTCTGTGGTGTAATTTTTAGTGTATTCCCCTGTTGAGGAGTTTGATTTGGAATGGTTAATGGTGGTTGGACTGTGAAAGTCTGCATGACATATTGGACCAATTGTCTGTAAATTTTTATTAACTCTGTAAGTTGAGTAAGTAATTCCTCGTCTGACATCTCTTCAATGTCAGGATGAGGTGTGTAGCCGGCTAGGATCGGCCATGTTGCTCCTGGTCTACCTAGTGGACCGAGCCTGGTAATGTTTTTGTGATGTTTTAGGGCGCCTTTAAACCAGAGCTGATGCTCCTGGTATGTTAGTGGAATTTCAATATCCTCGAAAGGAATATATTCCTCTGGTGGTTCATCTTCTTTGTAGAAGTGAAACAGTCTTGTTACTGAATTTGATTCAGGGAATATTATCCATGAATAGAATACCTCTGTCTGAAAAGATTCGTGTGCCTCTATCACGAAAACTGCTCTACCGCCTCTTGGTGGTAGGCCGTGTTTTATAAGTTTTAGAGTGATGGCTCTTCTTAAGTTTGGATGGATGTCTATAACACCCTCCTCAGGTTCATTTAAACCTGTAAAGTTAAAAACTGTTACGACTGGGTCAGCCGTAGCTCCACCTGTTTCGGTGGCATTGTCCCGTGTGGACATTTGTTTTTTGAAAAATGTAGAACAAGTTTCAAGGGAACAAAAGATAAGGTGCACAATATTTTGGAACACTGTATCCTTCAACGTTGAACAAACCAAACAACTAATATATAGGGTTTTTTGTCCTATTTAGTTATGGCGGATATTTAACCCTACCCACTCCGGGCGTCTTATGGAGTATGTGAGTAGGGGTCTCTGAGAAAAGCACGATTGAGTTACTCAGTATCTAGCGTTAAATTACTGCCTTACCAAATGTTTGGGCGCCATGTAGTGTAGTTCCTATTTCCCTAATAGGCTCTGCGCATTGGAATAATATAACCTATAGGCTTGACATAGGACTGAGTTCGGGATGTCCCTATCGAGTATATTAAACTTAATTACTTGTGCCAGCAAGCTCAGAGGCCACTAGAAACTCCTTGAGAACAAGAAGGGAGTAGTTTCTGGCAACCGAAAAACATGACAACTTTGTTTCCCTTTAGAATCGGAACACGTCTCAGAATCGTGGAAACAATAGATAACAGTTTCACTCAGTCGATCGTGCATGCTTAATTTCTACAGAGTTACACAGAAAGGAAAGACGGGCGTTTCAATAAAAAGGTTTTATTGAACAGTCTTGTTTCTCGTGTAAGAGATATGTGCTGTTATGATCACAAGACAGTATGCAAGATAAATAATGTACAGTGTAAGCAGTAGAAATAAATAATACTGCGCTAGCATTATCTTTTAGCATATAATCACGTACATAAAAAACATGAGCTAAAAATGTGAGTACTCATACGATGCGTCTCTAAGCTAGTTCTACCCCAATGTACCTAACCTAGTCTAGATGTAGGGAAAGGTAAAAGTAGGTGGATTATTCTCTAGTCTGGTATACTAAGAGTATGTTAAGTATAGTACGCCAAGTATGCCAAGAGTCCCTCTAGGTTCTAGTCAGCTCCATACCTTGAGAATGAGAGAGGTGGGAATCTCTTGCCGGATCTGAAACTCTAACACCCCACGAAGGGAGTCAGAACACTGGAAGCTGGATTCGTCTGCGTGCAGGAATGACATCGTCTTCTCAGTGCGTCAGGCCGGGATACGGGCTCCTCTGAAGTCGAGGTCTCCTCTAACTTGCTTGGGCGAGGGAAGGTATATTTATACCTGGTAGGTGTCTTGGAATGTTAGCATTGACGTGAAGTCGGACAGAGGAAGACATCAGGAATGAACCCTTAAGGTATAACGGTTCATACATAATGGATGAGTTCTTGGAGAAATCAATAGTCCTGTGCTAGGGGAACTCCCGAAGCTTAAGGGTCTGGTTTCTGAGAACTCGTTGTGACGTTAGGGTGGACGGATGTCGGTGACCATGCCTGTATTTGGAGTGCACGGTTAATGCCTAAATAAGGACAGGGATTCTATGCCTATATAAGGGCAATGCGAATTGTGCCTATATAAGGACATGATTCAGGAAAACCTATATACGGACACCTAAAGCAGAATACAACAATCTATTGACATGTCACACCATGGACAAGTAATGTATGTACATCAACATCATGTCATTATGCTCAGTATCTTGCAGCCATACCACATGATTGCAATGTAAACTGTGTGGTGTATCACATGTAACATCCAAACGTCTAACACCCAGTGTGTGGGGTGCCCTTCAATGACCATTTCACCTCTGTTCAACAGGAGATCAACAATTGACTGCTGCAGATGACAACACCGACCTGCAGAGCCAGTCTCCCCCCCGGAACATGGACCCTCGGATGCAGACTCACCAAGTTCATTGGATGCGGAGGCTGAACCTGGCCCACCAGGACTGCCAGGGCGCACCACGTCCCATGCCACCACTGTCCCCACCACCACCACCACCTCAGCAACAACAACCACGCTGACCCCTGCTGCAACAACCTGTGCCGCCTCAACCACCACCACCACCATCAGTGCTGCCTGCAACACTCTCCCTGCCTCAGAGGATACCAACACCACCCCACAATCAGAGGAGGGCAGGGAGAGTCTGCGGGTGCATCGAGTGGTAACGCCACAGGTCCGGGACAGCAGGGCAGGTGGGAGGTCAACTGGGGGACAAAATCGACAGGACACTTGGACCGAAGCCATGGCAAACATCGCCAGAGTCCTTGGGGCATATGAACAAACCCAGGGACACATGGGCCAGGGTCTGGAAGAGTTGCGTGAGCTCTGCCTGCTGGTGAGGTCCTTGGACACACGTATGGGCCAAATCGTGGACCGCATGAGCCAGCTTGTGGGGGTTCTGAGGGACAGTCTTGTGGCCCAAAGGACAGCTCAACCTCCCTCCAGTGGCCCGCAGGTTGATACTCCCACCACCTCATCTGCGGCCACAGAGAGGGGTGAGCTGGAACTGGATGACTCCTCAGACCCCGCTGAGCCCGCAGCAGTGGCCCCTCCTGGAAAAGGCAAAAGGGGCCATCCGGGAAACACCACGGGAGGATCCCGTGGCAAAGCACCAGCCAAACGCAGGTCAAAGAGACAGCCATGATGGCACCTCTCTTCACCTTGACATTGACTTTGTGGACTATCCTTACCCACACTGCCATATTGATGGCAGGTGTCTGTTGGACTGTGTCACCTCATCAATGTGGTGACTACTCTATTGTCTCGTTTACCATCACTGACAACTCATTAATTCACCTAGCACCATTTTCTCATACCTCACTTGTCTGTCACAAACACTCTTTGTAAATAAACACTCCTTACACACCTATGTCTTCGTGTCAGCTCCATATTTATCACAGGATGTACAATGTTGACTCTGATTCCAATGTACCAGAAGCTCTGATTGTGATGAGGCATTGAGAGGGTGAAGGGACCTCGAAAGACACAAGAGAACGACATTTACTTGTCAGGTGATGCCATCACAGCCAGTACACAACACTAGTCATCAAGCTACGCAACCCAGCACATATTACAATGAGAAACAACACCAACATAGACGTCATGTGGCTGGTCATGACTACACTGTGCCACAAACATCAGCCATCAGCACAGAGCCAGCAACAGGCAGCAGTTAAAAAGGTCCCCTAGGGATTTTCACTACAATCAAAGGCAGCAGACAATGGCACTGTTGTACAATGTCACTCACACTCAAGGGAAGTAGCGGTTGATGAGTTGTTGACGCAGGTCGACAGCTTCCTCCTCTCCACTATCCTCCTCACTGGACATGTGTGGGTTTGCAGGCGGGGGCATCTGCTGTTCATCATCGTCCAGGATCAGGGGGATCTCTTTGCGCAATGCCAGGTTGTGGAGCATGCAGCATGGAACTACGATCTGACACACCTTTTGGGGAGAGTACATCACTGCCCCTCCGGTCCTGTCCAGGCACCGAAATCAAGACTTCAGAAGCCCAAAAGTACGCTCCACCACACGACATGTCCTCCCATGGGCCTCATTGTAGCGGACTTCACCCAGAGTCCTGGGATTCCTCAGTGGGCTCAGCAACCAAGGCCGGTTGGGATATGCAGAGTCACCTAGGTGTGAGATACACATACCAACTTTGTAATATAACTGTGGCAGAGGACAGCATGTCACACATACAGCACGCTACTTGACTCTGCGTACTCACCGACAATCCACGCACGCTCCGGATGCAGATTTGCCATCAGCTGTGGTACGATGCTGTTACGCAGGATGTAGGAGTCATGGACTGATCCCGGAAATTTGGCACAGACATGGGAGATTATCATATCCGCCTGGCATACCACTTGCACATTGATGGAATGGGAATGCTTCCTGTTCCTGTAGATGTGCTCACGTGCCTGTGGTGGAACCAGGCCAACATGTGCGCAGTCAATGGCACCAACAACATTAGGGATGTGGGCAAGGTCATAAAAATCACCCTTCACAGCTGCCAATTCATGTCTCCTGGGGAAATGGATGTAGCTGTCCTTGTAGGTCATCATAGCGGACAGGACATCACGTAGCACCATGCTGAACATTGTTTGAGACATCCCACCTGCGATGGCCACCGTGTACTGGAATGAACCAGTTGCAAAAAAATGCAGGGCCGCCATCACCTTACATGTTGGTGTCAAAGCAGTTGGATAGGTTCTGCGAGGCCTCAGATGAGGCTCCAACTGAGCACATAGGTCCTGAAGGGTAGGTCGATCCAAACGGAATTTCCGTATGATGTCCTCATCCTCCATGTCCGCAAGCAATGTGAATGGACGATGCACATTTGGTCACCTCCTAGTGTTGTATTCCGCTTTAGGTGTCCGTATATAGGTTTTCCTGAAACATGTCCTTATATAGGCACAATTCACATTGCCCTTATATAGGCATAGAATCCCAGTCCTTATTTAGGCATTAGCCGTGCACTCCAAATACAGGCATGGTCACCGACATCCGTCCACCCTAACGTCACAACGAGTTCTTAGAAACCAGACCCTTAAGCTCTTGGGAGTTCCCCTAGCACAGGATTATTGATTTCTCCAAGAACTCATCTATTATGCATGAACCGTTATACCTTAAGGGTTCATTCCTGACGTCTTCCTCTGTCCGACTTCATGTCAATGCTAACATTCCAAGGCACCTACCAGGTATAAATATACCTTCCCTCGCCCAAGCAAGTTAGAGGAGACCTCGACTTCAGAGGAGCCCATATCCCGGCCTGACGCACTGAGAAGACGCTGTCATTCCTGCTCGCAGAAGAATCCAGCTTCCAGTGTTCTGACTCCCTTCGCGGGGTGTTAGAGTTTAAGATCCGGCAGGAGATTCCCACCTCTCTCATTCTCAAGGTATGGAGCTGACTAGAACCTAGAGGGACTCTTGGCATCCTAGACTTAACATACTCTTAGTATACCATACTAGAGAATACTTCACCTACTTCTTACCTTTCCCTACACATAGACTAGGTTAGGTACATTGGAATAAAACTAGCTTAGAGAAGCATCGTATGAGTACTTGCATTTTTAGCTCATGTTATTTATGTACGTGACTATATGCTAAAAGATAATGCTAGCGCAGTATTATTTCTTTCTACTGCTTACGCTGTACATTATATATCTTGCATACTGTCTTGTGATCATAACAGCTCATATCTCTTACACGAGAAACAAGACTGTTCAATAAATCCTTTTTATTGAAACACCCGTCTTTTCTTTCTGTGTAACTCTGGAGAAACTAAGCATGCACGATTAGCTGAGTGAAACTGTTATCTATTTTTTCCACGATTCTGAGAAGTATTCCGATTCTAAAAGGGAAACAAAGTTGTCATGTTTATGCGGTTGCCAGAAACTACTCCCTTCTTGTTTACAAGGAGTTTCTAGTGGCCTCTGAGTTAGCTGGCACAAAGTAATTAAGTTTAATATACTTGATAGGGACATACCGACCTCAGTCCTATGTCAAATCTATAGGGTATATTATTCCAATGCGCAGAGCCTATTAGGGAAATAGGAACTACACTACACAAGGTAGGATGAAAGGGGACACATGTCAATTCAATTCCCCTCTGAGATGTGTCCAACATCTTACGTTTTGACTGACACAGCGCCAACAATGAATGGCCTGAAACTACAGCTCACAGCAGAAGTCACATGTAGGGACACCTTGATCTAAAGTAGTTGTACACGTGTCCAGTATTTACACAGTGAGTACCCCCAAAACAGATTCAGACTATGTGAATGTCAAAAGGTACATTCCTACATCTTGTGTCACCAGCCCTGAGAGTAGTTGACACAGCACGTCTGAAACAGCAACACTGCTGGCTTCTACGTAGCTGTTGTACCTGCCACACCTTCTTGCGTAATTCGGACAAGGCACACATTACCAACACAATGAGCACAGTGTGTGCATAAAGATCAAGTATCAACATGAGTTCAGCAATCTACACAGTGAAATATGCACATTATGTAGTCAGTCATTCATTACTGTGGGTTGCTTAGCCATCTCACACATTGACATGTGTACATATTTGAGAGTCCATCACACAACAGATCTGTGTACATGCACAACAACATCATAAGTGACATGTGAGGGAGTACATGCCAATGCATGTAATCCTGTGCACTGTCATGGCATGTGTAGTCATCAGTGAGTTAAATGTCACACTAGCATTGAATTACACTATCTGGTGGCATGATTCAAAGTAAGTGTCTACCGTTCAATGCTGAGAACTGGCCATTGCCATTGCTACAGCATGATGTGTCCATAGGTGCCGTAAGCGTGCACCGCCACTGCAATCACGGTCATTGGCACCAAGGTAAAGATGCCAAATCGCGGTAGCGACTGCCTGGCCCCTGCGGTTTGGCACCGCCAATGCCCATGCCCCTACAGCCAATGGGAACTGCAATCACGGTAGTGAAATGCACTTTTGAAACCCGCGATAGGCGTGCTCCGCTACCGCGGGGCCGGTCATTGGATGCAATTGAAAGATGCACGATTGCGGTAGTGACCGCCTTGGCCCCGCGGTGTGACACCGCCAATGCCCTTGCCCATTCAGCCAATGGGAACCGCACTCACGGTAGTGAAATACAATTTTGAAAATCGCGGTAGTTGTGCTCCGCTACCGCGGGCCGGTCATTGGTTACATTTGAAAAAAGCTGATCTGGAACACCAATTGCAGCATCTGACTACCACTGAAACAACCCCAGGGGGCAATATATGTCTGGGAGAGCGCTACACATTTCCACTGCATCCAGACACTGCTGCCTGTCATTCTTCATCCCCAACTGCTGCTGTTCCTGTCTCCTGGACCCAGTGATGGCAAGAACGGAGAACATCAGGGCCGGTCCCTTCACCACAGAGGAGCTGGAGGTCCTGGTGGACGAGGTGCTTTCACAGTATGGGAGGCTATATGGTGCTCCTGATGTAATGGTAAGTGTTTCAGAGTGAAAGTTGGTGAGTGCAAAGAGTGCACACATGAAGTTGATCTGCTGTAATATGTGCCTGTGAGTGGAAGTTTGTGTGATACACTGCCTAGCATGCTGACTTCATGTCAATGTATTTTGTAGCCTATTTTCCACAGATCCATGGCTGCATTTCAGGATGGGAGGGACATGCAGTGTTTTTGCAGCCATACAGTACCACTGCTGGTTTGGAAAGTGGAAGTCAGAACAAACATTGCCTGTGCTAATGGATGTCAGAGTCCATGAGCTTTTCACATGTTCATTTGTGACATTACAAATGTGTTTCGTCCAGAGGGTACTTAAGGATGTGTGTCCATTTTTAATATTGCCACCATGGATATGTAAGCATCATGCACAAGATTGAAATGCCTGAGGGTGACACTCTTGGTGGAAATGCACCTATGACACATCATATTAATGTACTCCTGAAACATCCTCCTTCCCTTGTTTTCATTATGTGTACTGACTCGCATGTGTAGGCACTGTTTGCCCTCTCATATTGTACATGCATGTGAATGTTCTGATGGCCCACGTTTAACCTCAGTGTGAGTTCCCCTGGCCTGCACAGATACTCCCCAATTTGCCTGGGACACATCAGTAAATGGACAGAGTGAGACATATGTGTTGTCTGCCACCCTATTCATCAATGTTCTATCTTAGGCCTGTGGATTGCACAAGACAGACCTTATGAGAAGGGTGTGAGAATGTAAGATCATGTCCCTAAATGTGACCTCCATGACACAGTGAGCTGAACATATCTGTATAGCTCTGCTAAGTTTGTGCATACTCGTGTACTGAGACACAGTGGTACATAACCCAGTGACACTGAAACTTCCTCTTCTTGTCTCCCATGCCTGCAGCTTAAAGTCCGCCAGCGTAAGGCCTTATGGAGGGCCATTGCACGCAAGGTGCAGGCTCTGGGTGACTCCAACCGACGGCACACACACTGTCACAAGAGGTGGGAAGACATCTGCCGGCTGAGCAAAAACGTGGCAGAGATGACGCTGGGGCTGCTGCCTCGCCTGGCAGGTTGGCGCACAGGAGCATGACACCACTAATGGCCTCATCTTGGCAGTGACACAGCCAGAGCTGGATGGACGTTTGAGGACCCATCAGCAGCAAGTTGGGGGTGAGTATTCTGCGAAGGGTGACTTTGGGTGTGAGTGTCTGCATGTATCCCAACCCTGAGCCAGTGCAGAGCTCTGTGATATTTCTAGTGTGATGCAATGGCTTGTAAGTGGCCTCTGTGTTGAGTGCAGCTGTCATGCATTTTTGCTACGTGTACTTCTCATGTGTTTAATATGATGGCCCTTGTCATTGCAAGATGAGATGTGGCCTTCTGACATCTGCTGCATTATGGGTGTCATAGACATCACCGGGAAGTGTACAGCAGTGTGCCTCATCTTAGTGTGCTTTCTTCGATGTGTGCAGTGCCTGACTTTGAAATTGTGAGAACTACACATCTGACACCAATGTGCAACGGTCGATGTGCTTCAAGGCACAACATGGTGGACGTCTGTAGCTCATGGCCATAGTATGAGGACATTCTTGAGTCAGTATCTGTGTTGGCCCCTTAAAGTGACTCCGTATGTGACTGTGACAACATGTTGAGATGTACATCTATCTCACCTACAGACACGTAGGTATGCTTACAGTAATCAGTATGTCAGGTTACCAGGAGGCACGGGCCAGCTATTTGGCTGTGTGAACGTCACCTAGGTCATTAATGCCAACTATGCATGTTTCCATGCATCTTCTGAGTTTTGCATTAAGGTTGCACCTGCAGACTGCAGAGGGTGGTGTGCAACATGGAGATATCATGTTCTAGCTTTGTGCTTTGCTTGCATATGATGTTTGTGAGTATGGCACCATACTGAACCTACGTCTCTGTCTTTTGCAGCATCTACCGAGGGCACAGAAGGACAGGGGACAGACACCAGTGCTGAGGCATCTGGCACGACTGCTACACATGAGCACACTGACACTGATGTGACCAGCACCTCGGAGTGGGACAGTAGTGCCCTTGAAGAATCACCACCAGAAACACCAACCTCAACAACATCTGACTCCAGCGGTGACTCCTGGATGTTGGCGGACACAGGGAGTGGGAAATCTGCCTCTTCTTCTACCACACATCGTCCAGTGCCCACCCTCCCGGCTACTACCACTAGTGCTGCCCGTGCCCGCAGCAGTAAGAAGGGTAGAGTGTCCTTCCCCCCGGGCACCGCTGCCCCTGCCCCTGTCTCTCCTGCTGCCCTCAGTGTTGAGGCGGTGGACCTTTTGCGCCAGCTGTGTGTGGGTCAGACTACTCTCCTGAAGGCATTCCAGGATCATGACAAGAAGTTGGCACAGGTAGTTGCCTTCATGGAGGGGATTCATTCTGACGTGGGTGGGCTACACAGAACAGTCCAGTCTTTGTCCTCCACAGTGACGGCAGCCATTCAGTTGTCACAGGCTCAGAGTCCAGCTCCAGTCCCTTCGGCAACCACCCTGCCAGTGGCAACATCTGATGAGAGTGACCACACACCATAGCCCTCAGGCTCCAAGTACTCAACACGCAGCACACAACAGCAGCACTCCAAGCGGACCAGAGCACAGACACCATCCCCAAAACAAAAACCAGGCACACAGGAGCGCAAAGGCAAAAGCCCTTCAGGTGACACTCCGGGCCATCAGGCCAAGAAGCAGGCCTCAGGCTCACATGCATCCAAATCAGCCCCATCCAAGGACACTCCCATTCCCAAACCTGCTACCAAGGACAAACACACAGTTGCCCTGCCTGCTGTGAAGCTGGTGCCTGCAAAGAGTCCGCATAAACAGATCTCCAAGGCAGATTCACCCACAACCTCAACTCCCACCCACACCCCTGTGAAGCTGGGACAGGAGAGCAATGTGGGTGGTTCACCTGATCAACAGGAGATAGAGGGGGAAAGGCAAGGCCAGCCCAAGCATATCACCAGATCCAGCAAATCCCCACAGGGAGAGCAACCTGCACCTGATGCACCTTTGGTGGAGAGTGAGGCTGTTGTGCCCGTCCCACTTCCCACTCCTACCAAGACAATTATTACCTATCGAATCCCCAAGAAGTGGAAAGGCAGCCCTCCACATTCTCCCTCACAAACTGTGTCTCACGGCAGCATGTCTCCGCCTCCCCGTGCCACCATGCCACCAGGTCCAAGCAGCCCTCCGGCTCACAAAGCCACTGATGCTTCTACCTCAGCTGGTCCTCACTCTCCCAGGTCCAGTCCTCCAACTGGCCCCGACAATCAGCCACCTCCCAGTTCAACTGACAGCCAAGTCTGAGGCTAATTCCCCCTCCCAAACCCATCTCTCCCACAGCGGTGCCTGGACTGCCCATTTGTATCCCCCAAGCTGTGGTGAGTCCCATGGCAGTGTACAGTGTTACCCATTCCCTGTGCAGGTTCTCATGCACACATGTACATACTTTGAACTATGGACTGGCCAATGGCCTTGCTGTTTGTCACTTTGGATGCCCATTCCCTGTGCAGGTTCTCATGCACACATGTACATACTTTGAACTATGGACTGGCCAATGGCCTTGCTGTTTGTCACTTTGGATGCCTATCTGGGTAATATGTAAAAAAGACAGTTACTCCTGTTATCTGCTTTGTCAGTGTCCTTGCTAAATAAAAGTGTGCTCTGTATGGGTATGGTTGCATGTGACACATGCTCTGTATGCCACTTTAACATTGCCAATTGCTTGTTTTAGTTTTTCTGAGTTTGCCAGAGGTGACAGGCACCTTTGTTCTTGTTGACTCTGAGGCTTGAGGATGCAATGATGGGTGTTTGTGATGATCTACTGTTATCCTAATCATTCTATGGTCATGTTTGCAAAATCGTACACGTCATGTTATGCTGCTATAACAGAACAGAGGTGAATTCTATCCACAGGATTACTTGCGGGGTGGCCAGGGTCCATCATATCTGTGTGATCTTTCTTGATGTGTGTACAGCAGTGTTGATGTGTGGTCATCTTGTGTAGGCCTGTCTTCCTAGTCACATGGGTACATTTGGATATGTGAACTTGAGTGGTCATACAGTGTGAATGGGCTGTCATTGTCAGTAGTGTTGATGTGTGTGTGCCCCTGCAATGCCAACTGCACACTTGTGTGATCCAGTTGATGAGTGTCTGTTTGTTTCAATTGTCTGCCATGTGCTTCAGATTGTGGGCATATGTAGGAGTTGTAGGTTGTGCACTGTGCAGTGTGTTGGTGTGTCCTTGTACTCCTGGGGGACACCTACTTGTTGTTGCTGCCAGTTGTGAATATGCAGAGTGTGTGTCTGGCAAGTCTGTGTTGTGTTTTTTTGATCAGCCATGTGTCTTGTTACTGTTTGTGCTCACTGTGCAGACCTGCTCAGCCACACAAACATTATTTGTGAGTTTTGGCATGCATTGCTGTGACTTGGCCCATTTTTGGCTCCATAATGGTATGTGGTATGTGGAGTCATGCCATCCCCTACATGTGCTTCTGATGCCTACACATTGTGAGTAACTCCTCTATGTGTTTGTGTTCTGTGCACTCCTCACCTGTCCACTACTGAAGTACACACCACTTCAATCTCATGTCTTCCACCCCATGGCTTGCCAGTGTGTGAGCCTCCCCACCACTTCATAGTGTGACACTATACTGTGTGAGGATGATCTGTGTACAGGACCAATGTGCCACTCAGGACAGTTTCCCAATTAGTTATGTGCTATTTTCTTCTACTGGTTTGCTGTCATGGTTGCTCATGTGCAGTGCATATGTTTGAGCAGCACAGTCCTCTAGTCATGTTGTTTGCATCTGGGTTTCCCTGAGTTGTGCATCTGTGGGTGATGGGTAGGCTGTATGTGTGTTTGCTGAGGTTCTGCTACCCTTCCTGAGTGTGATGTTATGTTTGTGCTGTGATGATTTGTGTTGTGGGAGTTCATGGTGTGGCACTCAGATATGTGTGCTACTGGTTTGGTTGGTGTGCACACACTGCTTGGTGTGCATGCAGTGCAGTTAGTGTATGTTGCCTTGTACTTGCCTGGTGTGCATCCCCCTGATGTCCAGCTGAGTTTGCAATGTGATGTATTGGTCTGTTCATCTGTTGTGTTTTTGTTGTGGATGTATGTAGTGTTTGGCCTGTGTTGGCTCTTTCTACTGACAGATGCTATGTGTGTGCGATGTTCTATTTGCATGACATTGTGTGTGAGTAGTTGTTGCTGTGTGATACATTCAGATGTGTGTTGCAAGCGTAGTGTGCATTACTTGTGTGTCTGTCACATGCAGAAAGGTGAATTCTTGTTCATGAGCTTGTTTTGAGTACACACTAGTGGTTTGTCCTCCTATTTTGGGCCTGGCAATTTTCAGGATTGTGCATGTGCATGCCTTTGGTACACTATGACACCATGTTCACTTGATGAGTGGTGTGGTGTCTCTGTCTTTGTTAGCTGATTGTCCCATTGATCCCAATTAGTGTTCATGGTGTTTTTTGATGATGCAATTCTTGTTTGTGTTGGGGTATGGTGTCTGTGCATTGGCCCTGAGTGGCAATGTTGTGTATTCCTGTTCTGTCTAGGGACACATTGCCTTTCCACTGTTTGGCTGCACATGTCTGGGCTTTTTGGAATTCTGTGGATGTTGTTTGTGAGCTTTGTGTTTGGCTATTGGTTTTGTGTCAGCATTTGTTCAGGCATCCCTGAGTGTGAGTGTGATGTTTGTGGATGCAGCACAGGGTGTGTGATTGGTTGTCAGTGAACTCACAGGACCTTATTTGCACCATTATGTATGTTTCTCACAGGTGTTGAGTGTTGCAGGTGTAAGACGGGTAGATGAGGGGTATGTGTGAAGGTCCTACTTGTGTTTGACAGTCAGGGAGTGTGACAATGAGCCATGTGTGTTGTTCTGATGACATACACATGTCAAGTAAGTTGACATAAATGTGTGGCTGGTCACTGTATGACTTCAGACACTTCCTATCATTCCTGTGCCTATGCATGGCTTGCCTTGATGTATCCCTGAATTGTTGCACAGAGGTCACTTTGGTTTAATTTCACTCACTGCGCCACCCATGTCTGATTTGATGGCCTAAGGGTGGTGTGATATGTTCCTTCTCTTGCATGTGATGTACACATGCTATGTGGCTTGCTCTATGGTTTTCCAGCACTGTCCACTTCACTTTTGGCTGGCCCATTTCTTGTCCTCCATTGCTGCTGAGCTATGGTATGAGTATGTGGCTGGGTGTCAGTGTTGGGTGTGTATGTGTGACTTGACAGGCAGTGTGAACAGTTCAGTGGATGTTCATAGGCAGTGTGAGTCTTCATTTTGTAATAATGCTCAGTTTGCTTCACATGAGTGGGAGGTAGGTGTGAGGAGGAGGGTTGTTCAGCCCCTGAGCTTCTGTGCAGGGTGTTCCTCTTCACCCCCACCTTCCAAGTCAGGCTCCCTTATCCTTTGGTGTGTGAGGTGCAAGGTCTGGCTACACCTGGCAGTTAATTGTGCAGGGGGGGCACAGGAGGAGCACACAGCATGTGCCCAAATGGGTGTGGGAAGCGTAGTGTGGGAAGGGTGAAGGTGGAGCCCTGTAAATCTTTGCGGAGTGCCCATGCCTGGTGCCGGCCCTGCCTACTACATTGTGCGCAGGTTTTCCCGCGTCTTCACCGCTGCGGTGACGTGACCGGGACATTGCAGTGATTTCGCGGTTGATGGGTGACCCGGATGTGGAGGGGTGAGTTTGTGACAGGTAGGACATGTGTGGGTACACTGGGGGATATGTTCCTGTCCCCACCAGAGTGTCTGATGTGGATAGGAACCGTATGTCAGCACAGGAGTTGTGTGTTGTGGTTGTGTGTGGAGTTGTGTTTTTGCATACCTGCGGCGTTGTCCTCGGTGGAGCATTACTTGCTGGTAGTGGATGAGGTACAGCACCGGAAAGGCTTGTAGAGCTGGATCCATTGCGGAGGGGACCGGGAGTCTGGTTTTGCGCCCCTCTGTCGTGCTTCCGCCGTCTCTGGGTGGGTGGATTCTCCACTGCGGTGTGATGGGCTGTCTGCGGCATCGTAATTTGCACGGCGGACGGGACGTCATTCCGCATGGCGGTGTGTCTCTATTGGCTGCCTCCGCCGCAGTGGCGGGCGCAAATTTCTGACGGTTCGCGTCACTCTGCAGCGGACGGAAAATGGGCTATGTTTCCCCATTGTAATATGATGAGCTCGAGGACCACTGCTGGTGTGCGGAAAAAGACATTTTCCGCCACCGCCAGCATCGCGGTTGTGCCTCCGCCCGCCATCCTAATGAGCCCCTAAATCTTGTTACCTCCTCAATTGGATTATTCTTTTTCCAGATCCACTCTATTTATACATTTGTCAAGCACAGGATTTTATTGCACATGGGTTAACCCAAGCAATTAGTTCATTACCCACATCGCGTGTGGAGGTTTCCCACATGACACCACTTTTAAAGTCCCCCCTCTTTTTCATTACACTTACAGCACTGGCTATCTTGCACTTGGCTTGCGTACTGTTCTCCTTCCTCGGTTAACCCCTTGCAAAAAAATGTGTTCAGTATTTCTACGTTTCTAACCAGAGTCACACTTTTGTGCACACACTGTACATAAATTTAAAATGAAACACAATTCCTGAGTATGCACCTTCTGACACAGTAAATCCCACATTTTTTAATGTTGTATTTTGTAAATATCTTTATTGCATTTTGTGTTTCAGTGGCATATGGAACAGAACCACATACGGCATACATTAACAATACTCCACATCGAAGGAAGGAAATCAGATACAGTTCAATGGTATTTGTTCAGAATACTGTCAGTTACTGTGCATTGGGCTCACTCTACCTCCCCCTGAGACCCTGTATCTTGGGAGGACCAAAGTACACAGCCAAGATAACAGTTAGCACTTGCCGACCACAAACAGATAGAGCCTCTCTGTCAGTGGTGGGTGGCTCAGATCTGATGGTGGCAGGTGAGGGGCAAGTGGGTGTAAAAAAAGAAAATGACGCTTACCTCCTCGCTGCATCTCTCCCACGTCATCTCTCCTCTGGGTTGGCTGAACAGGAAGCAGCCAGGTTCCCTTGAGCCCCTGAGCTGCAATGCACTGTTGTGATTGGTCTGAGCGCTGTAGTTCTGCGCACAGATGGGGGCTGGGGGCCTGGGCATGTTCTCCACCCAGGCTGTAATGCAGCCTGGGTGAAGAACATGCTAAGTGTGCATGACTGTTTGGCTGGCCCGAGATGGTGGCCAAAGCGTCATGCGTACTTCAGTGTGCCCACCACTCCTCTCCTGCATTGCTCTGTGTACAGAGCAGCCCTGCATCGCCCCCATGAGCCACAGCAGGAACAAGTAAAATGATAATAACATTAAGCTATTATCATTTTATTTTTCCTTTCTTTCATTGCTGCAAAGAAGTGGGGCGACGCTCCTACACCTTAGTGGAGAAGCCACCTGTGCTCTCTGTATCAAAAACCAGACAGTTACTTCAAGTGCATTTACATCTTAATAATACAAAATGAAAAAATACAAAAACAAGTCCGCCCTTCCTGAACCGCATGTGTGTGTGTGCATGGGGCACTGTTGAACCTACCCAAACAACCAGTGTCTCCTGTGTGCCCCCTGTAACACTCGTCCATGGCTGGGTTATCTCACAGTCAGCAAGACCACATGTCAAGTCATTGCACGCTTCCACTCAATCCCTCGATCTGCAGTGAACTAAACTGTGAGTGAAGTGGGGTCCCACAGAGCTCGGCCCGCCCAAAGTCAGTGACAGTATCCTCAGGGGAGGCAATGGTCCGCATTCACTTCGAATTTCTCTAGATATATGGCCCAACATCCCAGAGGGTCTACTCCATTCCCTCTAGTGCGTAGCTGTCTATGAACCACCAGTTCAGGCAGTGCTCATCTATGCATGTCAGCATGCCAATGTTTCAGTGAGGGTGCCGCAGCTGACTTCCAGGCCACAGTAATGCAACATTTAGCCAAAATCAAAGCCAGATTCTGGAATGGCAACAAACCCTTTGTTTTCCTAGTGATATACCCTACATCAAGTAAACACCTAGGAGGGTCCAGCTGGAACAAACAACCCATAACCTTCGACAACAATTGTGTAACTTGTTCCCAAAAGGGGTGTATCACCACGCACTACCACACCATGTGAGGAAAATCTGCATCTTCCGGCCCGCACCTGAGGAATGTGCTCATCACACCCAGGAATATCCTGCCAATCTTTTCTGGGGTGAGATATGCATGATGGAGATAATGGGACTAAATGAGGTGAAATTGTACGTTCCGCATCACCTGCCTAACCAACTGGAGGCACCAGTCCAACAGTTTATCAAGATATCAATTCTGAGTGCAAGTTTCCAACAATCACATAGCTTTGCATGCTCCCCAACGGGTCGCCAGCATAGTGTAGAATATAGGCGTGTGATGGCCTTGGCAGGGATCCTCATATCAGGGCTGTCTCTAATGGTGCCCCTATAGTAAGTTGTTCCCAGTCAGACCTCCATGTGTTCCGCATCACACACCGAAGGGCCGGGTATAGCAGCAACTGTTCTGGTCCCAGCCCATTATCTAATGCAAAGGTGTCAAAGGAGCAGAATCACTCCTTGGACACTGCATTTGCCCAGGACATAATCCCCGCTTCTTCCCAGTCTCAAACGTGATACGTTGCCCTCAAACCTATTAATTCTAGTATTGTCCAAATTGGTAGACTGGGCACGTAGGGTGTGCTCCACTTACCTTCGCAGGCATACCGTCTCCAGATATTTAGAGCCATACACAATATTACACTGTCTGTGAACCAAGGGACGACAGCGTCCAAGAGCCCTTTCAAGAGGGGTAGCCCGGCCAGTTCATCTAGGATTCCTGCACATTCGAGCGGTGGCGCACCAGCGAGCCATCACATTGGCCACTGTAATTGGGCTGCAGCATAATACAGTTCCTAATCAGGGGCACTCAGGCCCCCCTCTTCCAAGGGGGCAAATAACTCACTAAGAACCATCCGTCGCTGATCGTCACCCCATATCAAGCATGTCCAAACACACCATAGATCCTTAAAGAAAGCCTTCCATATAATCAATGGAAGAGCCACAAAGAAATATAATATCGAAGGCAGTGCCAACATTTTAACAATGGTGATCCTACCCATGGGAGACAGAGGTAACCCAGTCAAAAAGGAAAGCGAGAGGTGGACAGAGGTCACTACCTTCCCCAGGTTCCCTTCCATGAGGGCTTGCACCCCACAGTATACTAGCACTTGAAAATAGAAAATATTTGATAGATTCAAACACCAACTCAGATCTGTGTGTGGCAGCACATCTCAGTTAGCATCAGGAATGGGAGTCAGAGAAAATAAGCACGATTTATACCAGTTAATATGAAGTCCTGACATAGCCCCATAGGTGTCATAACCCCCCAGCAGCACAGTATGATCTTCCCTCAAATAAATCAGTGCGTCATCCGCATATAGGGATATGATCTGGGGTGCCCCAATACCACAAGACCCCACTGTGAATCCCTGGTCATACAGCATGCACGTCAAGGGTTCCATCGCCAGAGCAAACAACAATAGTGATAGAGGGCCGCACTGCAGTGTGTCTCTAGCCACTGGGAATGGGCCCAATATCACTTCCCCTGCGTGCACCTGGGCCATCAGATTAGTATACAACAACTTTATTCATCTGAAGAAGGATGTTCCAAACCCCATGTGTGTTAAAACTGCCATGAGATAAGGCCAACTCAAGGTGTCAAACGCATTTTCAATATCAAGAGAGACGGCCCAGCCCTCCGCCTCAGTGCACTCCGCCCAATCCATAATGTGAAATTATCACCACAAATTAATGAAGGTGTTGGACCCAGGAATGAAACCGTTTTGGTAGGAGTTCATCAAAGAGGGGACCGCTGTAGTCAGACGATTGGCCAGAAATTTGTAATCAAAGTTTAAGAGGGACAGAGGGTGATGGAAGGTCACATATAAAGGATCACATTGGGTTTGGGAAGGACAACACTCACTGCTTCCCTCAAAGAAGCCGGAAACGTTCACCAGCCACCACTCTCTCATACACCATCAGCAGTCGAGGGGCCAACTGGGCACTGTAGTGTGCAAAGAATTCGACCAGACACCCATCAGTGCCCGGCACCTTCCCACAGGCTATCTGTATTATCGTCCCTTTCACTTCTTCTAACGTAACCAGGCTTTCTAGCATCTGCCAATGCGGGGGGGAAACCATGGGGGTGTATATATGTGCTGAATACGCAGAGAACTCATCCACTCCTACCACTGTGGAGTCTCTATACAAACCTCTGTAATAGTCTTCAAATGCTCCATTAATCTCTACTTGAGTATTCGCCACCAGCCCCGTCCGGTGTTGGAGTGCAGAAATCGGGCATCTCGGGGTCTCTGAATGCAACAACAATGCCAATAACTGGCCTGCTTTGCCCCATGTTCATGTTGTCACTGCAAATAAACTTTATAATTAAAGTTGGATAACCTGGCCACTAGCTATCTGTGTTCCTTACGCAGAGCCGATAGGGCCGCATGCTGATTATGGTCCATCAGACACTCTTTCTCTAGCCCCTTCCATTGCGGTCCTCTACATCAGTCACTTCTGCATTCAACTCCTTCCGCCCACCATACACTCTCTGCATGCATGGCCCCCATAAAAACACTTTGCATGCATCCCATTCTACCAGGGCATCCAAGGCCGTCCCTTCATTATCCTGGAAATAGTGGTCTATGGCTTCAGCTATCTGGGAACTAAACCTCACATCATCTAAGGCAGTGGTAGGTAAGCGGCAAGTGGGAATCTTCTGCCTGGACCTGCCCCACCCTAGTGAGATCAGTGAAGGATTGTGATCCGAGATGGTTCGGCCCAGGTACTCTGCTCATGTACACTGTGTATTCAGTGCCGGAGGCGCAAATACCATATCCGGTCTAGAGTGAAGCACATGTACGACAGAATAATCGGAGTGCTTCCTATCAGCTGGGTGCAATAGTTGCCAGAGCTCCCCCACCTGCAGATCATGAGCCCAGGTGTTCAGGTGATGTGAGACAGTACAGGTTTGTGCCCCTGGAATGAGGGTGTGGATCTATCCACTGCCAAATTGAGGGCCCTATGGTAATCCCCATGCTAAAGTGTGTGTGCCACTGGGTCCACCAACAGGGCGGGTATCAAAGTCATGAAGAAGGCTGCCTGCCCTTTGGATGTGGTGTATACTGCCACCCGAATTAGGGGCAAACTATCCAGTGCCACTCCCACCACTATATACCGACCCTCTGGGTCTATTTTCATGTAGGACACCATAAAGGGCACCCCTGCGGCCACACTCACCAGCATACCCCTCGTATAACCCAGGTATGTTGTGCTATACACCCCACCCCTCCAACCTATACTCAATCTAGTGCGTTTCAATGTTGTGAGGTGTATCTCATGGAGACACGCAAAATTGAGCATGCGCCACCGCAAGTAAGCATTAATCCTCTGTCACATAATATATGAGCCAATGCCTCTCACGTTCCATGTAAGGATCCTATATTCCTGCAATATCAAGGGTAAAGTAACCTACATCTATAGGTCAGTCCCAGTAGTAGAAGCCAAAATGGAGGTGCCAATGCCCACAGCCGCACACACACACGTACAAAAACATAAACAGTACCTCAAACTTCCTTGCCCAGGCCACCACGCAACAGTGCAACATCAGGCCACAAACCCCATAACGTGTTTAAAACAAACAGAGAAACAGTCCTGCGGATGGTGTTTGGCTAATGCATGGTAACCATGGTGTGTGTGTCTCGAAAATAACCAAAGCGTCCTTTAGCACCTCAACCAGTACAGAGCCCATTCCACCCCACCGCCACTTCATGTTAGGGTCACCACTGTGGAATCTGGAGCAATCATTACAATAATAGCAGCACCCTTCCCCACACCAAGAAAAGGATATGGTAACAACAAAGTCTTCAGAGGAGATCGGGGTGACCTCGGGTGCCTCTCTTAGTGTCTCCGGGAGCTCGTCCAGCCGAGGGACACCAAGTGAGTGTGTCTCTCAAGCATCCAAGGTGCCAGTGCTAGTGGGAGAGCTGGGGGATCCTACCCACACCAGTGCAGCCACCACCCGAGATCTCTCTGTTGCTGCTTGTTCCTGGGAAGGGTGAGAGCGGGACTTGGGGCCAATCGGCGCCGGTTTCCGACCTTCTTCAGTGTCTGGCTGGTCTGATGGGGAATGTCGCCCTTTGGACTCCAACCAGTCCCAGGCCTCATGGGCAAATTAGAAAGGAGCGCCTTATGACTGTCCATGGCTTTGAGTTTAGCTGGAAAAATCAATGCGTATTTGACCCTCATCTGTCTTAAGTTTTAGTGTGTAATAGAACACCCTTTGTTTGTTAACATCAGGTGTGTAGTCTGAAAATATCATAACCACCTGGTTTTCCACTTGCTACAGGCCTTTGGTGCAGGCGATCTGCAGTATATTATCCCTGTTGGATAACTGAACAGGCGTGCCACCACCAGGCAAAGGGGCGCACCTGGCAGAGGTGGTTGGGCTGGCACACAGTGTGCCCATTCCACCGAGAAGAAGGTGGAGGTTTTGCCCCCTAGAACTGTTTGTGCCAGCCATTGCTCCAGATACAGATCCATTCTCGGCCCCTCAATCTTTACCAACAGACCCACCACTCTAAAGTTATTCTGGCATGATCGTCCTTCCACGCCGTCAGCCTTGTGTTTCAGGAGGTCCACTTCGAGCTGCAGAGCCGCTATGTTGGACTGTGTTTCCAACACAACAGTTTGCATCTCTGTTATGGTCACTTAATGTGTAAACACCCTTGCTTTCAATTTGTTATGCTCTTTGCACATATGACCCATGTCGATAATCAAAGTGTCCAGTTTTGGTTCCAGAGTCATCTGTAGACCATGCACAGCAGCAAGTAGTTCCGTGAACTTGCCATTAGTGTCCTGTAACACAAGGTCAGTGTTGAATGGTGCTCCAGCTGGGGAAGCCCTTCTCAGACAAGGAAGGATTATGTTGGGTGTCCCCTAATTTGGTACCTTAGGGCGTACCATCAGGACGCTGACAGGAGCAGCTCTAGAACAGATAGAGAAACTCATGAAGCCGTCTGCAATGTTTCACTGTTGGAAGCACACAGTGTCCCTTCTGCACTGTATGGCTGTACTGCTCCATGGGGAAAGCAAGGCCCCCTGGCATGGCAGGTGAACGGTCTGCGCTGCCTATTTGGTAGGTAGGCCTCTCTGTGAAAATGCAGTGTGCCACGAACTGTAACAGAATGTATACACCCAGTACCCAAGGGTGGTAAAGGCTTATTTGAGCAGTCCAAGCCCCTAGCTGCTAACCGCTTAAGGGCTCCTGAGGGCCAGATGGTCAATTCACCACTGCGCCCCCCCCCATTAACAGAAGGCTCCCACAAATAAGTATGCAATTAAACGTGGGACTTTCCAGAAAGCACTCTCGGGCAGGATCGGTCGCAGTATGGTCGTTCACCCCCAACTACGTATCCAGCAGTAACATCTGCAAGAGGGGGAATGTTGGCTGCCCGTGGTCCACGAAGGGGACCCTCATAAGAGGGCGGCCACCTAAGTGCCACATGAGGGCACACGAGACAGTCTAGCGTGTGGGACCCCCCCTAGGGCTCCATGCGCAGCGTCACTTCCGGTAGGGGGTGGGCGGGGATGAGGTATAAGGGCCTCTCCCCACCCACCTGGCGGCCTCTTTGCCACTGCCCTTGACGCCGTTTGGTGCTGGTCCCCCTGTTCGCCGTCGATGCGCTCGCCGTGAGGCTGGTGAGTGCCCCCCTCCCCCCCAGCGGGGTTATGCCCGCGTGGGTCCCTGCCCCGGGCTTAGCTTTGGTACTAGCAGTCCTAGGCTGCATGGGCGGCCCGGGGTGGCCCGGGGTCGGGCGTAGAACTGACGGGAAATTTTCCTGGGCCTACCTTGAGCGGGCGGCCCTCTCCCCGCTACTCCAATCTGGGGGCAACCAGCATCTGGCGGCAGGGTCAGAGCTCCACGTCGGCTTCGGGGGGACTTTGCCCAAGCGGGGAAAAGGGGGTCCTTGGCCTGAGCGGTCCGTTTTGCTTAGGGGCCGGGGGGCAGCCATTGTTGAGCGGCTCCCTCCCTTGTGTGGGGCACCAGGTGCCGGTGGTTGGGATCGGGTTATACCCTGGCGCTCTTTCCGCCTAGTGTCCCCAGGCCACAGCGGCACGCTTTTCTCCCCGGGTTTAGGCCAGGCGCTAGGCCCTCGCCCTGCCTGCCGGACACCTGAGTATACGGCACTGGGGGAAGGTCACGCCCTCGTGATCCCTGGACTGTGCCACCCCCCAGTTGGCTGGGGGTGTGAAAGTCGAGACTTTGAGCATATTGAGGGGGCAGCGCAAGGTCTGGGAGAGGTATGGCAGGCGCAGGTCCCGTGATTCGCCTGCACTCAGCGGCATGTTTAGGCTCACCGGGGGCCACCGAGTGGCCTACAATGGGGGGCCTGCGGGCGGGCTTACCTCGGCTTCTCAGACTCGCTGTCCTGGCAAGCTGACTGTTCCGGACTGTAGTGGGGGTATGGCTCAAACCATCCCAGGGCAGGGGTAAACAAAATCCTGATTGTGGATTTCGCGTTACAGCGAAGTATTTCTGCATCTCGAGCTCGACTCCGGCAGTAAACTCCTCCCACTCTCTGCAACTTCTGTCACGTGGGCAGGTAGTGTGGCCCGGCCAAAGCAACGTAATCGGTCATCATCCATCTGCTTGTGTACTATTGCCCGGTGGACACGCTGTTGCTTGAGTTAAGCTTGCAGGAGGGGAACATTAGGGCCGCCAGGTGCCGCCAGACTCTCTTGCCCGATCACGGTCGGATGGCAGGGTTTGGGAGTTAAATTAGCGTGGGAAACGATCACTATCCACAGGGGCCTGCAGCTGCGATAGTGCTTTCCCGGTTTATTTGGAGGCACAACACCCGGACTCTGAGTTGCCCCCGCGCGACCTCAGGTTGGCACTGGAGACAGCTGGATGCAGGGCAGGGAGTCCGGCTCCCTCAAACGCTGCTGAAGCATGCTGCCAGGCAGCAGTAATTGAGCCGGCACTTGCAGTGCGGGACTTCGAGTGCGGTATGGGTTTGTTTTCCTCAGCAGCGGAGAAAGGGGGCTGGGGGCACCAGCCATGCGAGGTTGTGACTGGCACAGAGACCTAGGAGGTGGTACCACACTTAACTGTGACGTCATAAGTGGGGAGCTGTGCTTCCCCAATAAGATCACCAGACAGATACAGTGTACTGGAGGAGCATCCCTAGCATACCTCCGTGGGTGATATACAGCTTCCGGAGAGGCCACAAATAACTAGTTACGCTAACTTAGCCGAGGCATGTCTCCCATAGCTCCGGTGCTCAGCACTATACCTCCAGCTTCCCTTGCCTTGCTGCATGAGGGGAGGAGGCCACCCCACGTTCCGTACCCTGCCGCTGGGCAGACTATCCTGGCCTCCTTATGGAATGCACGCGGGTCTCCTCCATACATGTTCAAGCTGCACTTACCATGTGGTTAGGTCATGGTCATCTGAAGACTGCGTGACCGAGTCATACTTGGTCACCCGGCGTTGCTGAGAGTTTCAGCACCTTGTGTCAATGCGGCACGTTACTTGCAGCTCTCAGATCGGCAGGTGCGCGCTATGAAGGACTATGTGAGGAATGTTCTTTGTAGGAAATGACCATCAAATATCATGGCATGTGAACGGTTAGACGCAGATAACACGCCAAGGTATATAGCGATAAAAAGAGTACCTTCGTGCGGGGCAACAAGAAACACCTGTGAGTCAGCGCCAAGATACCTACGGGTGTACGCGTGCTTTACAGATACACGTTATGTTACTGCTTGGGATTAGAGAGAAAGGGAGATCTGGTAAGGACGATTGAGACATAGTGCATGTCAAATCCAGATTTAGAAACGGGGAGCAGGATTCCCTCTTGATTTCTGTTGGCTCCGGACTGAGCTCGCGCGGAACCTAGAATTACTCGCAGTTTTAAGGGCATTCCATCTCTGCCTGCTGAGGCTCTTCCACTCAGCTGCTTGCGGTATCTGCTACTTTGCTTGTGCCACACAGCATTACAACGCCTAAGAAATTACCTTGTACCGCATTATAACATCTGTTTGGGTGTGGCACGAACAGAAAACTGATCCCTGGTGGGGGGTGCAGCTGGTATGTGCCGGGTGTACTGCAGAGGTGTTGACTTAAACGGGGTGTGTAGTGGAGTAAACCACTAAAGAATGACCCGATACCAGGGGAACGTAAAGGCTTGAAATCAACCTCGGTCGCCTGTCCATGTAATGGTTTTACATTGTGATGTGCAAGTTTGACTATTGTCATTAATTTACAGATTATTATATAGGATTTCAATTGATTTCATTGTCATCATACGCCATTGTTATAACGGCGGAACTCTGGCTTGTGTGCAACCTTGTTACTTGAGATCTTAGCCGCGCACGTCAGGAGGGGAAATTTTGGCCCCGCTTGATGCCAGTGTATCAGGTTCTGCGCCTTTTGCATGCAAAGAATTGTTGAAGGACAAGGTCTGTCATCCGAGCAATGATGGGAAAATAACATGGCGGGGGTCTATGCTCACCCGGCGTGCCGTCTAAATGTCACACAGGAAAGGTATGCTTTTATGTGTGTTGCCCTAGCCAGTGCTAAGAGAAAATGAGTATCGCAGGCAGTTTGACATGTACAGAGGTAGAACATTTATGTTCACTGCAGTAGCACAAATAAGGATATTAGGAACAATACAATTATCCCGAAAATAAATCATGCTGTTCCTATATATCCCCAGCTTAGAATGCTCTAGTGGGCAGCTAACAATAAAGAATTCTTTAAAATGTTTTCACCAAATAGGTCAATTGGTGATAGATTGTTGGTCAATTTGTGGGAAGGACTAGGTTCGGGCAGGTATGGCTTGCGCCTGCATTGCACTGTGAAGTCCTCTTTGCGCGCTGAGTGTTTCGGTGTGTGCGGGCAGCGTTTCAGGGTGGCCAGTGCAATCTGGTCGCTTCAGCAAGGAATATCATTACCACTGGCTGGATCTAGCGTCACCGTAGCTCAGTTAAAGGGGCACAGCGTTAATTAGGGTAACTAGTGTGCATTTTCAAAATAGCTGTAAACACTATATCGTGCTAGGCCAATGTTAAATGTTCACAGGCACATTCTTACAAAGGGGATGTGGTTGGCTTGGGGCATTCAGGCACTTTACTTGATTGTGGATACTCGGTGTCCTTTCTGCTTCTCGCCAAGGTGGCACAGCGCACTCTCAAGCACCTGTCGTTCACTCTAGCAATATCACCTTCGCAATTACTGCACCGAGTAAATGTATCAAAACCTTTTCAAGGCCAAGGGGATAGCCTAGGAGGTAATATCCCACTCCGATATCGATGCAGCCTGCAGGTCAGGGTAGGAACCCTGCTTCAATGTAAACTTGCCCGAAGGTGTCAGAGCGTTTAGGAAACGACCCGTGAAATGGCATAGGGAATTCAGGTACACTATTTACTTGATGGTGGCTCTTGATGTGTGTTTAAACGTAAAATGGGTCTGCCTCAGAACCTTCCAGCAGCTCTGGACGTCCCTCCACATACAATTATTTCAATACTGTGACAAGACTGTTGTTCAAGTTAAGGGGTTGTCAAAACGCCAGAGCTGCCCATTCACGGGGAGGTCCGTACAAATGGTGTAGTGAAGAATAACACTAGGAGGGACTCAAAAATCATAGGAATATAAGGGATAAAATACAACCTCGGTCGCCTGTCCCTTAACTGGATTACACTGTAATGTACAAGGATGACTATTGCAGATCATTTAGTTGATATACAATTGGGTATTTAAGGGGCTGTTTTCCCGTCACTTATTTGTCACCACCGGCGCTTGTGACAGTCTTTCACCAGTTGGCGCTGTCTGTCTATCTTAGAGATGACCTCGTCAACAGGCATTGAGTAATTCAATGCTTTGATATTGCTATTGCCTGCTGCCAAAGCCATTCTTATAGCTGTGGGGGCCTGGAACAGTCTGAATTGGCACACTTGCACAAGGTTTAGGGGTAGTAGTTGTGATGTTACCCGGATGGGCAGCACGGCAGGAGCAATGTGTGGTGCAAACTGAAGTGGCCAGCATCTTTTGTAAACTCAGGGCCATTGGCATTATTGTGATGCAGCAGCAATTTTTACAGAACTTTGGACCTGCATTAGCCATTCATATACCTTTTCCATTCGGGCCCACACTAAGACCATTCTCCAGTATTTCCATGCCTGAAAGTACGTACTGATGAAGTAATAGTGTCCGAAGTTAAGCAACATGATATACATTTGTATAGGGTGCTTGTTAAAAGCTTCATTTGGTCTAACGAGTGCCAGGCTAACGGGGACGACTTGTACAAGAAACGACCATGAGTGGTTACTCAACACTGTTGGTTAGAAGGGATGTTGTCAAAAGCAGAACTCAAACTAATTAGCCTTAAACACATGATGGAGACGATTTAAGTGACATGCCTAAAGCTGTAAACGTTGTGCTAAAGGGATGGCATGCCAAGGGAGATTCTTCCATCTTTCACTGGATCCCCTCAATCCAACACGCCTAAAGTAAGCGGAGGATGCCTGACTGATTTTGATAGACCTGTTATTAGTTTTATTAAACACACCAGGTACTATGAAGTAGTGACATTTGTACTCAAATCATAGGTACTTCCAGGACACATGTCGTTCAAGACACACACCTCCAGACAGGACTGCTCCCCCTTTGAGCAAAGGGAAGTAAAACACCATATGGGTTGGCATGCTTTTACAGACGTTTGTGACAAGCTCGCACATGTGGTTGTTCCGCCGAGTTTGGGGGCAGGTTAGCATGCTTCATCTTGTCTCTTCTCTGTCAGAGCCAGCAGACCCCCAGGGTGACAGCGCGCTCAAATATACGTCATGTTGGAGGTAGGTCCAGGATAAAAGGTTGTGCTTGGTGAGGATCAAATCCAAAGCGGTTGTTGTATCTTTCCAAGGGGCACATCGGGTTGGGCAGTACAAAATTTTCAAGTTACAACTGGGGATCCCCTCATTTATGTCAGAACCTGCTCATTTGTTGTTTCCGCAGAGTTTGGGGCAGGTTAGTGGGCCGCATCTTGTCTCTGTGGGTTTGATGTGTGGTCGGGTCATTTGACCGAGTAGAGCCATTATCGCTTGGTATATCTGGGCATGAAGGAATACCAGGCAAGATTCTAGCGAAGGCAGGTAGCGGTACTTATGGGGTATGTGAGGTATTGTCTCACTGGCAGGCCGCCATGTAAGGGGACTATGTACCTAGGTCACGCACATCAGGCAGAGGTGCCCAGCGGAAGCACACAAGGGGGACTGCACAGAACAGGACACTGCACAGGTTAGATTCCGGCGAATTGTGGCTGCACTACTCATGCTGTTAACAGTGACATGCATTCCCTAAGGCCTTTTATTAGAAGCACCAGTAGCTGGGCAGGCGAGTACCTTTGGGGGGATGGTTACAAATGTATTATATCCTGTTGTGGCCAAGCTAGCAGGACATTTTCACCCTGTCCCACTATCGGGAGCCCCTAAGGGGAAAACAGTGGGGGGGCTTGCTATTCGAGCGGAGGACAGGAGGATTAAAGTGCATTCCAGGTCTCCAAGGCTTAGCCAAATCCGGGGATAACGAAGTGAACTAGGGCTATTGCTGGTTTAAACACCTAGGGTCACAGTTGGTCAGCAGGTAGGGGTACCTGGGAGCGCACTACAGTAAATAAGCCTGGCGGGCTTATAGGGTATGTAATGCTGGAAATTAGGACTCTTGCGCTGAACTGTTAACCAACACAGGTTTTACCGGCAGCGGAGCAGGACCTGTTATTACTGGTTTCTGCTGGCTCAGCGTCTACCCTCAGCCTGGCACCTCCCTCCTCAGCTCCAACATGCCCACGGGTTCAATCACCCGGTTCTTTGGAATATGCCACTTGCACAGGGAGGGCTGCAGCACAAAGAGCAAAGGCTACAAGTATTGGACATTGGGCATTCCCATATTTTGAAAGGGCAGGCAAACTGCTTGTATTGTTCGCTCCAATCCAGTAGCTTTTCTACACACAGGCCGGCATTCTGGTATACGTCAGCAGGAGTCTGGCCCTGGGCTACTCACGTTAGGGTGGGGACCTGGGCCAGCAAATGGGGACGATTTGCTCGGCATGCTCCCTGCAGTCGTTTTCACTGACTATGGTGATGCAGGGGAAAGGTTGCAAGCATGCGCCGAGGGATGGGTCCTTCGACACCATCCATTATGTTAACCTTGGGAGGGGTCAGCTAACAAAGTGACTACTGTCCCAAGTTATGGCCCAGGAATGCGGGCCGGGGTGGTACTCCCTTACAGGGGCATAGGGAGAAGGGCAAAATCCGACCAGGCTCGGTTGAAGGGGATTCTGGGCACCAAGCTTGGGGATAGATTTATGGCCCAGTGGGTCTGGTCGCCTTCTACCTGGCCCCTCGCCCTTCTGGAGAGGGTTACTCTCTGGTTCATGCAGACAACAAGCCCCTCACCAACTTGGGGTTGAACGGGTATGGAAAGCATGATTATATATGTCAGGCAATGGGGGCCCTGGCAGGCACTTTTGCAGTCACCCTTTTTTGCAGGGGCAGCACACCCTACGTCCTGGGCGGGCTTGTCAGCGGAGCGCATCATGCAGGCGGGACGATGGGAATCCCAATGTGTTAAAAGGTACATCTGTCCGCAGCCACCCAGGGGAGTGGCCGGAAGACAGGTTATCGTTTATGTACAGGCGAATGTTGAGTATGCCATAGGCACCCCTGTGAGAAACCTGAGGTTTGTTGGGGTGCAGGGGTGATAGGTAAATTAGGTGTCAGCTGGATTAGTTGTATAGAATGGTGTGCAGTGCTCAACAAAGGGTTTTTAGCAACCTAGCATTTCTTTATTTTGCCTGGATCAATGGTCTGGGTGAAGCCTCCCGTGCGTCCTGTGAGTGGCGCGACGGTTGGAATTCAAGAAAGGGAGGCATGGGTTTTCCACCACTGAGTTAAGTTGGTTGGGGAGCCCAGGCATGCGCTGGAACAGCTTGCTGTAGAAGCTACGGATCACTAATGAGTTAATTTGGTTGGGGGTTCCAGGCATGTGCTCGAACAGCCTGCTGTAGAAGCTGCGGCACAGCCTGGGGGGGTGTCTCCCCTCCCAACATTTTGTGCCATACACCGGAGAGGCAATGATGTGACTTGCCTGGGTAGGAGGGCACTGCTGCCAGAAATGAAATCCCCTGGTGTAAGTTAAGCAACCAATGTGGGCATGGGTGTTGGAGGGCCAGAATTAACCCCACTGTTAGTGTGGCGAGGGGACCGGTCAGGGGTTGCCGTGGAAACCTCATGCAGGAGAGTTAACAGTGCCATGTGCAGAGTCACTGAACAAAGGGGGGTTTGGTTTATCTGGCATGGCCTGCTGCATGCTAAAATCCACAGGAAATTGAAGAAGATGGGGTGCTCTTGTCCAGAGTGGGCATGGACTTGTTTTGCTGGACCTGGGAGAGGCCCTGGAATCAGCAGGATGTAGGTAAAGATGCCTATGTTGGTGGATGGCCCTGGTTGTGATGGTGGCCACACCCAGAGCTTTGGCGGAGTTACAGGGCAATCCAGAGGCTGTAATGTACAGAGGGGTACCCTCTGCAGGAGCACAACAAGGGTGCAAAGGCCAAATATCCCCAGGGAGTTCCTCGCGTCGGACCCTGGATGAGCGACGGCGCCCCATTAGTCCTACGGGCGGTTGTGGGCCTGAGCAACCGGGGGTTGTCTGGAACGCTCCGCCCCTTCGGGGGCATGAGTAAGGGGGTGGACTGGCGGTCCACCGGTGTGAGGGGTTAGCCCCTCCCCCAAAATTGGTAAGCACCGATTGGCAACGGCCACAGTGTAATTTGGCTCATCAGGCGGGCAGGCGGCAGAGGGGTTGCCTGCCCTTGGATCGCCCGTAAGATAACCCACCATGTTGGCATATTTGTTATGCAAATAAACCTGCAGCAATTTTCTCCACAAACAAGGTGTTGTGTGGTTTATTTCCAAATAATATTGCTGTATGTGGGATGGGGAGTGTTGCTGATATTGGCACTATGTTGGCTGCCTGTGGTCCACGAAGGGGACCCTCATAAGAGGGCGGCCGCCTTAGTGCCACATGAGGGCACACGAGACAGTCTAGCGTGTGGGACCCCCCCCTAGGGGTCCGTGCGCAGTGTCACTTCCGGTAGGGGGTGGGCGGGGATGAGGTATAAGGGCCTCTCCCCACCCACCTGGCGGCCTCTTTGCCGCTTCCCTTGACGCCGTTTCCCTCCCTACCGCTTACCCGGCGTAAGTGCAAGGGTGGGGTGGGAGAAGTGTTCTAACTTGTTATTTTGTGTTGCAGGTGGAGTTACAGGGTGATCCAGAGCCTGTAAGGTACAGAGGGGTACCCTCTGCAGGAGCACAACAAGGGTGCAAAGGCCAAATATCCCCAGGGAGGTCCTCGCGTCGGACCCTGGATGAGCGACGGCGCCCCATTAGTCCTACGGGCGGTTGTGGGCCTGAGCAACGGGGGTTGCCTGGAACGCTCCGCCCCTTCAGAGGCGTGAGTAAGGGGGTGGACTGGCGGTCCACCGGTGGGAGGGGTTAGCCCCTCCCCCAAAATTGGTAAGCACCGATTGGCGACGGCCACAGTGTAATTTGGCTCTTCAGGCGGGCAGGCGGCGGAGGGGTTGCCTGCCCATGGATCCTCTTTGCCGCTGCCCGTTACGCTGTTTGATTGCGCCGGGGTCCCCGCGCTGTCCCTTTGTCTTCCACCGGACATGCTCGCAGGCGCGTCGGGTCGTTTCGCCCTTTTGGTTGTGGTGAGTTTTGTGCTCACGGGCTGCGTTCCTTCAACTTCGGGGCCAGTTGTCTGGCCTCCCGGCTGGTGTCCGGTCAGAGCGGGGTATTGATGGTGATTCGCACCCCGTCGGGGCGATGCGGTCACAGGCTGGTCTCGCGGGCAGGCATTGGCAGGAAGGGGTTGGCGGCATTGAGCAAGTAAAGGGCTTTCGCTACGGGGTTGGAATTCCCTTCCTTTAAGCACGCGGAGTCGCTTTCCCCTGTGGGGAGATAAATAATTTGGTTAAAATATCGCTTCTCCAAGCTTGGGAAGCTTGTAATGCGCAGCCGATATCGGAGTGTTTAGTTTATCATCGGTAGTATTTAACCGACATCGACAACCGACATTGATGTGGATCGTCCAGGCAATGCAGAGGTCGCGTGGTGCAATGGTAACGCGGCCGACTTTAAAGCGCAGGCTCACTGCGCAACTCACTGCCACAGTCCACAGCTGCCTTCTAATGACACAGTAGCACTTGTCACTTCCCTGACCAAGAGCCTCGCTGCCATGCACCAACAGAAACGTCCCAACAGGGGGTTGTCCAATGTTCTGGTGGCGGGTGTCACCCAGTGTGTCCCTTCCGCAATCTCTCTTTCAAAGTAAGAGGTATCTGGTGGGAGCCCCCAGCGGCGGGCGTGATCCACAACAAAGGTGGAGGGGATACAGGGGCTTTGAAGTCCGAGTCTGTCATGAGGAGAAGTGGCAGGGAAGGAATAGGCCACCTGGCCTGCAGGGCAAAGAAGAAGGGGGAGGGGCCGCTTCACTAATGCAACTCGCGGCCTCTTCAATCAATAATGGGGCTCGGGTGCCAGCTGCATCTGGTCAGTCCTCCCCAGGCCTCAAAGGAGCCCCCTCATGCAGTGAGACCAAGGCGGCAGGGGAAACGTAAGCCACAGGCAGTCATAGCGAAAGGGGGGAAGGGGAAGAGGGCTGACTCACTGTGCAGGCCTGTGGCCCCCTCCCAGCAGCAATGAGCTCCTCGCTTGCGACCCTCTATCCCGGGCCACACCAACTCTTCAAGGAACTCCACTTGTCACCATCTGCAATGCGGGGCCTCCGGCAGCCCGCCGAGAACAGGGTGGCTCAACACGCCTGTCATCGATGCCCGCAGCTCAGCATCAGCTCGTCTGCTTCAACACCGCAGAGAGTGTGGGTCATCAATCTGAGCCTCCCCAGGGTGACAACTTGGGGTGAACTGTTCAGGGCAACATTTTCAGCAGGGTGGTGGGATTCAAGGCCGCGTTAAAGCCAAGATGAATGCAGCACAGGACGGAGCTCTCTTCTACGCGACTGCTCTCGCCACCATCTTGGCTACGCCCCCCCCCCCACACATTTTTTAATGTTAGTAGACACATTCACACTTTCTGCCTGGTTGTGTCTTTCTTCTGGAGTGAAAATACCCCAAAAGACTTGAAATGTGTGTTGTTTAAATCTTCAAGGAGTTTAGTTGTGTTTTACCATCATGTTGCCGGAGATATAATTAAAAAATCAAAATACCTCAAACTTTGTTAATTTTGGGACTCAGGATGAGCTGCTAGATCCCACATTCCCTTATAAACTTCCATTCTCAGGATTCGTTTTTGACCTACTCTTCCACTAAACCAAATGTATTTGGAATGCCCTAATCAGCCTATGATACTTTCCTTTGTTGCAATTAAGATTGGGACAAAAAATATTGCAGGTGCTGAGAGCGAAATGGGGTGGGAAATGCCCTTGGAAGAGGAGTAGAGTAATTCACTCTATACCATGGAAGAGAGCAGGTTTTAAATATGGAAATTAAATATTCAATTGGATCAGTGGTTGCAGGTGGTGAGAACCAGCACTCCTTTTTTTGGTTCCGGGGCTTATTATTTATGAGCGAACTTGGACCCAGAGCAAGAAAGACAGAGATAGGCAGAAACAGGGGAAAGAAGGTGAAAGAGAATTTTAGGAAACAATGGCAGGAGGAGAAATGGATGAAAAGTACCTAAACGAGTGAGATAAAGAGATAGGAAGTGTAGGGTGATGGAAGGAAGATGCATGAGGCAAACCCGGCTGGCTCCTATGAAAAGCCTAGGGCTTCTGCACTTAATCATTTATAAATTCATCACTGATGGAATTGAAATGGTAATAAACACATTTTATATAGGAAATGGGTGGGGTTAACTGATAGAAGTAGCCACCGATCTTTACTGTGCGAATAGATTTTTGTATATCACTTTAAAAACATCCAATTTGGTCGGAAACACGATGAACTGATTATATATAATGTTTATTTTTGCTTGCACGATATCTAAGTTGTTAAAAAAAGCAACGACTCTTAAAAAAAAAAGTAGAAAGTGACAGTGGCTGAAGGCGAAATCAAAACACATACCAGTATAACAATAAGCGAAAACTGAAAGCCTATTTTTAACCAAGCGCGCGTTAAAAAAAAAGTTTTCCTCTTTCGAAAAGTAGAAATGCCGTGCACTTTTCTTCAATTGAGAACTTTAGGGATGGTGACTGAAAAAAGCACATCAATTCACGATAAAAGTATGACAATTTTTTTCACCACCTTGTTTTTGACCTCTGTTCAACCTTCATATAGGCCAAATTGATACACAGTGGACACAAGTGATTAATTCTGACTGGATGATGAGAATATTTTTTTCTGAGACATACCTCATCTATTAGGTTGACCGCTGGGATATGATTGCTCTTTCTGTGCAGCTGTTCGAAGAGCGTTTCAGCGTCTTATTTGCTTGACAGCTCTCCCTGACGCACACAATGCCCGTGGTGCAGGCACTGTTTGGATGCAGCTAATTGTAGACTTGTCTGGCGCGGTTTTCATGGCAGTTTCTGTTCACAGTGGTTTGAATCCCTCAGAGAAGTCTCTGTGATTACATCGCACCATGCACCATTGCCACCGAGAAGGCAAACTGAAAATATAATTGTGCAGACCTGTGCCTTACTAACTCTGCATTATTTGCAGAGCGTATAGAACCTTGAGCCAGATGTATGTATAAAAATTAGGAACTTCGAAATTCCTAATGTAAGAAAGGTTAGAACTTTTAATTAGCGATTCTTACTGAGTCATAAATCACCTACCTCATGAGTATTAATGAGGTTGGTCGAAGTTTGAGACCGGCTGGGAATGCTAGCCATCACAAGGATGGTGGCCTGTTTGGGTCAGCAGACCACTATGTCTGCAATTTCATTTAACCCTTTCGCTGCTAGGCCTTCCCCCCGTACTAAGCCTTTTTTTGGCTGTTTGGGGTAGTTCATGCTTAGGCCCCTGTAACCCTGTAACTTTTTGTCCACACATGGTATCCATGCCAAAACTGCATCCTTTTCTTCCAACATACTGAGGATTTTAAAGGTAGCCAGGGTTTGTGGATCTCCCTGGCGGGGACCCAGAAATTAACCAAAATACATCAACATTTAAGTTTGTTGGGAAAAATGGGGAAAAGCGCTGCAGAAGAAAGCGTCTGTTTTTTTCCCTGCAAATGGTATCAACAAAGGGTTTGTGGTGCTGAAATCACCATTTTCCCATCTTTCAGGGACAGGCAGACTTTTGTCAGAAAACCAACATTTTCTTCACAGTTTTGGCATTTTACTGGGACATAGCCTATTTTTACTAAATTTTGTGCTTTCAACCTCCTTCAAGTTAGTGGTAGAAATGGGTGTGAAAGCAATAATGGATCCCAAAAAGCTATACATTTCAGCAAAATGTTGACAAAACTCTGAATGTAGCAAGGGGTCATTTGTGTAGATCCTTCAAGATTTTCCTATAGAAACTAACAGTTGAAATAAAAAAATATTGAAATTGAGTTGGAAAAAACAGCCATTTGTGCCAACGTTTTCACCTGTAACTTCATTTAACTATGGTAGATTTTTAAAAGCAATATAGCATTACGTCCAAAGGACCCTTCTGGTTGTGGTGATATATAGGACTTGTAGGTTCACTTAGAACCGGAGGTACCCAGAGCCAATAACTAAGCTGCTCCTTGAAATGGGTTTTCATTGTGTACTGGGTATATAGCAATTCATTTGGTAAAATATAAAGAGTGAAAAATAGGTATCAAGGACACCTATGTATTTCTGAAATGGGAACAAAATATAAAGTTTAGAAGCAGTAGTTAATTTCACATCTCCAAAATTGTAGGTACCCATACTAGCACGTGAATTAGAGTACATTTTTCAAAGTGACTTCTTTTTTACACATTCTCTTACATTTGGAAGGCAAAAATGCATATAAAGTCAATAGGTAATAACATTGTTCTACAATTCAGTGTTCCCCTAAGTCTCCAGATAAAAATGGTATCTTACTTGTGTGGGTAGGCCTAGTGCCTGCGACAGGAAATGGCCCGAAACGCAACATGGACATATCACATTTTTCTAGTGAAAACTGACCCTTTTTTCACATTTTGCCTAGCTGTGGATTTTGGACCATAGCTCATCCAGCACATGGGGAAATATAGCAAACCAGTACATATTTGAAAACTAAACATCCTGGGAAATCCAGGATGGGGTGCCTTTTGTGGCTCTCACCAAGTTCTGTTAACCAGAATCCCTTGCAAACCTCAAACTTTGTAAAAAACACATTTTCCTCACATTTCTGTGATGGAAAGTTTCGAATCTGCAGAGAGCCACACACTTCCACCCACCCACCCAGCATTTCCCCAAGGCTCCCGATAAAAATGGTACCTCACTTGTGTGGGTAGGTCTAATGCCCGAGACAGAAAACTTCAAAGAACTCAACGTGGGTGCATCACATTTTTCCAGTGAAAACGAACCCTTTTTTGCAATGTGCCAAGCTGTGGATTTTGGACCCTCGCTCAGCCGGCACCTAGGGAAACCTAGCAAACCTGTACATTTTTGAAAACTAGACACCCAGGGAAATCCAGGATGGGGTGACTTGTGTCAGTACACACACTCCACCATCCACGTACACACCAGCCAAGCTCCATTCACGCACACCACCAGCCAAGCACCATCCACACACACCGCCAGCCAAGCGGCATCCATGCACACCGCCAGCCAAGCGCCATCCACGTACACCACCAGCCAAGCGCCATCTATGCACACAGTCAGCCAAGCACTATCTACACACACCGCCAGCTAAGCGCCACCCATGCACTTCACCAGCCAAGCGCCATCCACACACCACCAGCCAAGCACCATCCATGCACACCGTCAGCCAAGCACCAGTCCATGTACACCGCCAGCCAAGGGCCACTCCACGCACACCACCAGGCAAGCGCCAATCTACACACACTGTCATAAAGCGCGAGTCCACACACACCATTAGCCAAATGCAGGTCCACACACACCGCCAGCAAAATGCCAGCCAAAGGTCAGTACACGCAGACCCTCAGCCAAACTCCAGTTCACACACACATGAACTCTCCATGGTTTCTATTTCTGACCCCCCTTGGGGCAAATGAGACTAAAAATACCACTGATACAGCCGAAATTAGTGCCTAAAAAAACGGGGCGTGACTCTTGTCTATGGGGCTTCTCCCTGGCATGCCCATAAACATATCCCTGGTGCCTAGTGGGCTTTCTGCCCTCCCCAAGGGGGCAGATAGGGGCTATTGCCCCGATCTGCCTTTGGGGGGGCAAAATTACTTTTTTGGGCGTTGGGGGCATTGGAATGCCCATTTTGGACAGACCCCACTCCACGTATAAAAAACAACAATCCCTTGTGCCTAGTGGGCTTTCTGCTCCCCCGGGGGGCAGATCAGGGGCTATTGCCCCCATCTGCCTCCTGGGGGACCAGAAAGACTGTGTAATTTTTTGGGCGGAAGATGGGGGCATTGACATGCCTATTTTGGGCATCCCCCACCCCTAAATAAATAAAAAAAATCCCTGGTGGCTAGTGTGCTTACTGCCCCCCCCCCGGTGGGGGCAGATTGGGGGCTATTGCCCCCATCTGCCTCCCAGGGGGCAGAAAGACTGTGGAATTTTTGGGGTGGGGTGGGGGCATTGGCATGCCCATTTTGGGCAACCCCCACCCCTATAGACATATAAAAAATCCCTGGTGCCTAGTGTGCTTTCTGCCCCCCTGGAGGAGCAGATCAGGCCTGTTGCCCCATCTGCCTCCTGGGGGGGCAGAAAGACTGTGAATTTCTTGGGGGGGGCATTGGCATGCCCATTTTGGGCAGCCCCCACCTGTATATACATATACACAAATATCTGGTGCTTAGTGTGCTTTCTGCCCCCCGGGGGGCAGATCGTGGGCTATTGCCCCCATCTGCCTCCCAGGGGGGGCAGAAAGACTGTGGAATTTTTGTTGGGGGTGGGGGCATTGGCATGCCCATTTTAGGCAGCCCCCACCCCTATGGACATAAAATAAAAAATTCCTGGTGCCTAGTGTGCTTTCTGCCCCCCCCCGGAGCAAAAGCCCTTGCCCAAGGGGCCACTCCCCCCGGTGTCTAGTGGGTGGTCCCTGCTTGGGGATCACCCTCCTGAGGCGATGCCCAAGCAGGGATCAACTAGGGAGGGATATTCCCCTTTTCAATGATAACTCTCCCGTCTGCCTCGGTGCTCAGGGGGCCAAGATAGCCCCCTGAGCACTGAGGCAGTGAAACTGAAACTGAGTTTCAGTTTTGGTTTTTCTGAAATGACGTCAGCACATTGTGCGTGCCGATCGTCATTTCAGAGAAGCTCTTCCCCAGCTCCCGTGGGTGTTTTGATTGAAAGGAAATCCATCTGGTGCCCGCATCAGAGGAATTTCTTGTGCAATGTGCAAGGACGGACAGGAGCCGTCCTACGCACATGAGCACTGTAGCGTTGGACGGCTCCCGGCCGTCTGACCCACAGAACGGGTTAAATAAAGCATTTATTTAAAGTGCAGCCTGTTTTCCTTAAGAGAAAATGTGATGCGTTTCAAAAACAAAAAATTAAATGTTTATGTTTCATTCTTTAATCCTGTTCATAATTTTTTTTTTTTAGGAGTTTTTTATAGCGCAAACTTGACCCGAAGGTATTTGAGCGCATTGCTTGAGCACCAGTTGCATTATAGATGAACATATTCATTTTGGTAGGCACAGGGAGATAGTGGGCCTCATTACGATGCGGTTTGGACCACAACCGATGGCTTGACGGTTGTGGTCTGAACTGCATCTACTGCTGCGGTCCAACCGACGAATTATGAAGTGTGCGGTCGAAGGCAGCAGTCGGAGGGTCCGACGGGCTAATGGAGCCTGTCAGTCAGTTGGAAAGGGCTCATAAACCCTTAAAGACGGCGTTTCTGCCTTCGGGAACATGATGTCGGTTTTTGACAGTCTTTCCATGTTGTCCTTTTCAACATGGAAAGGCTGTCAGAAAGCGACATTGGGGGCCTCTAACAGGGCCCCCTTCCCTCCTGGCCCTCCCCATGTGACCCTGGGGGGCACCTATGGTGCGCCCCTGAACATCCCTGCACCGTGTTGTTGACACCGATAGGTGCTTGCCACACTGCGGGGATGTTCACAAAGTCCCAGTTCTAAATGGGAGCTTGTGCAGCGGGCGGAAACCGCTGTGCAGCAGTTTCCGCATGCTGCACAAGCTCCCATTGAGAAATGAGAGTTTGTGACTGCACCATGTGCGGTCGCATCCAAATAATGCTGTTGGAACCGCCGACCTGAGGTCGGTCGGTTCACAATACGCAGCGGAGTCGGCCCTTTTAACAATGTCGTCGGAGTTGCCTCCGACCGACATGGCTGGGTCTAAACTGGAATGGCATGGTGTGCAAAACAATCGACAGATTTAGGCCCAGATCTATATACTAGGGGTGAATGTTTGACATTGTTTCAGCATTCCATCCATCAATTGTTCTTTTTGCATTTGTCGCCCTTAGTGGGAAGGGTATGCCCTGACGTAGGTCCCATGCGCACCATGCCACTGGAGTCAAGCTAGCCTGGCTGATGAGAGGTGATACCCTGAAACCGGTCCCAGGATGCTTGTTTCCGGTCAAGGGAGGACCTGGCCTGGCAGTCAGGACAGGACTGTTTCCATGGGGAGTAGGGTCAAGACTGATTTGCATATGGCTGGGTCTAAACTGGAATGGCATGTTGTGCAAATAAATGATGGAATTAGCCCCAGATCTCTGTACAGGGTGTGAATGTTTGACATTGTTTCAGCATTCCATCCTTGACATTTTATTTTTGCATTTGTCACCCTAAGTGGGAAGGGTATGCCTGGGTCCAGTTTCGGGGCATCACCCCTCATCAGATAGGGCTGGGTCTACACTGGAATGGCATGGTGTGCAAAACAATCAACAGATTTAGGCCCAGATTTCCATACCAGGGTCCCGTGCACACTATGGCACTGGAGTCAAGCTAGCCTGGCTGATGAAGTGTGATACCTTGAAACCAGTGCCAGGATTCTTGTTTTCGGCCCAGTGAGGAGCTGGCCAGCCATTTCGGGCTGGTTTGCATATGGCTGGGTCTAAACTGGAATGGCATGGTGTGCAAGAAAATGATGGTTTTAGGCCCAAATCTCTGTACTGGGCGGTGAATGTTTGACATTGTTTCAGCATTCCATCCATCAAATGTTCTTTTTGTAATTTTAGAAAGTTGGCATTTTCTTGTCCCAATCATTTGGTGCCCGCAGCCTGTATCCTGGGTCACATGACTAGGTGTAACTGGCAATTGACCCTTGTGTATTGCTCCCAGACTGTGAGAAAAATGGGGGTATTGATGTTTGCAGGATTGGCTATCTCTGACTTGATAGAGGGAGTAGCTGTCACCTACCACATTACACATCACAAAGGCACTGCCTTGGCATACTCACAAAGGGTTTCACACCAGTCTTTTGTGCTCCAGACAAGCTGGTGACAGGGCAGGGAGACAGGAAATTTCAAACATTTCTGAAGGTGGAAACTCCAGAACCTTCTTCTACTTCAAAACTGGCACCATGTTTAAATATTGGACCCTCAGACCCAACTCATCAGTACACCTCTGCACCTGTGGAGGTCCTAGGAGGACTGCATCTCAAACCCAAGACCACCAGAGTGACTCCAAGGGCTAGTTAACAGTCTCCTGATCAGAGCCTCAGTGACAGAAAAGGCTCCAACCATCTTGAACCCAGTACCTGGACTCTGTCTGATGTGAGTTTTGCCCACCCAAGTGGTGCCAACCCAGTCCTGGACCTTTGAAACTGATTCTGAAGGTGCTCTGCCAGCCCAACGGTGGTCTCTTGGGCAGAACCGACACAGCGCGTCACATCTCCTCTCACCTCTAAATTGGAACTGCTGCTGTGCAATGCATCTCCAATGCAGGGCCTTGCATCTCACACCGTAGCTTCTTCAGAATTGCTGCTGTGCAACGCATCACCGATGCAGGACTTTACATTGTAGGCTTTTGTCGAAGGCATCCTCTATGATGATGCAGGACCTCACATCGCAAGCCTCGACGATGGCTTCATCAGAACTGCCAGTGCATGATGCAGCTCTGAAGCAGGACCACCCATCACAGCCTGCAGCTTCTTGGGACTACCACTGCATGGTCCATCCTCAATGCGGCATCTCGCAATGCTCTGCAACTAGTATTTAAGATACTTTTTTCAGCTAGCCTAACTTGGTCTCTGTATCTGGCCCCTGCTCCACTGTGGTCTGCCTGAACTTGTGACTTTGTCCCGGTCCAGTGTGACCAGATAACCACAGTTGATGCTTTGTGCTTCTGGGCACTATTTTCACCTAAATCTTAAAAATTGCATATCTCCGTTCTACTGATTGGATTTCTATTGTTTTGGTCTCAAATAATGTATTAAATGTTACTCTATTTTTCTAAATTGGTGTGGGATTGTTCTTGTGTTATGTTTTGACTTTGTTACTGTTTGAAGTGCTGAATAAATACTTTCCACATTGCCTCTAAGTTAAGCCTGACAGTTTTTTACGAGAAGATTAGTGTGAAATATAGATCCATCCAAACACATAGTGTTTGAAAGATTTATTGTCGAAGTACGAATCATCAACCCTCACAGACCTCGATCCAGCATCAACTGCCAGAACTACGTTCCAACCCAGAACATAAGAACATTTGGAACTCCTTACATCATACAGTGACATAGTAAGTGTTCCTGACACAACCCATAAGCATAACACATCTTCCCTTTATAATGAAACACAAAAAATAATTAATACAAAGTTAAAATAGAGAATGTGGATTAAATAACATAAGGAGAATAAGGAAGAAAAGCATAAAGATACAATTCAGAAAATTATTAGCAAAAAGAAAAATAACGAACTATAAACAATAAAATCACATTTTACGCCACTTCACATTCGTTGGACCATACATACTGAGATCCTTTTTAACAGAGATCTCAAAGGTTGAGAAATACAGGCAAAATTTTGAATGAATTTGGAGCAAAACTCCGCCACACCAAGGAAAGAGCGTACCTGATCTTTGTTAACAGGCTTAGGAGCTTCCATTATACTCCTAGCCAACTCCATCTTAGGACTAATCCCTTCACTGGAAATTGTGCGACCTAAATAAGTTACAGATGTGACTCTGAACTTGCATTTCTCTCTTTTGATTACCAAACCTGCACTCTGCAATCTGTCCAACACTTTCCACAAAATTCCATCATGTTCCTCCAAATCTTTACCATACACCAGTATATCGTCTTGAAAAAACAAAACTTTGTCCAAACCTTGCAACACCTGTTTCATCACTCTCTGGAAACATGCAGCAGCGGAGGCAAGTCCAAAAGGCATTCTAATAAACTGGAATGCACCTATAGGTGTTACAAAAGAAGTTAAGTGTTTAGACTCTGGATGTAGCTTAACCTGGTGGTAAGCAGAGGACAAGTCCATTACACTAAAAACTCTGGCATCCTTTATGAGGGCCAAGGTCTCCGTGATATTCGGTAAAAGTTGTCTGGCAACCCAAATAAACTTATTCAAACCTCTCAAATCCGCACACAAACGAATCTCTTTTCCACCATCCTTGGGTGCCAACACCACTGGAGCCAACCATTCAGAACTCTCAATTTATTCAATGACTCCTCTCTCTTTAAGCTTCTTGATCTCACGTTCCAATGGCTCCATCATCATATGTGGAACTTTCCTCACTTTGGAAACACAAGGTACCGCACCACTCTTCAAAATAATCTTATGTTCAAAATTTTTAAGTAATCCAAGATTGCTACCAAAAACCTTAGAAAATTTAGTACAAATATCCAAGGGCAACTCTTCCTTGGTCAGCACCAAAACTTTCTGTTTTCTGTTGGGATTAAGTGTGATGCCCATGTCTCTCTGATGTCTCCAACCAAGAAGGTTGTAACCCTCCCCGCAAAATAAATTTTACCAACCGTTTCACGATCAGCAAATTGGATCTTCTTCACACAATACCCAAGCACATCAATACTCACACCTCCATAACCCACAGGGTTGATATCAGGAGGCAACAACTCAACATCCTCACTTCCAAATGTGGTGGTCCAATTCTTGTCACCAATCATCATGTAGGGTGATCCAGAATCCGCAAGAACCAATATTTTTTTTCCACCAATCATTATTTCACATTCAGGCATCTCAATCGGATCCTCATCCACACCCCCATTATCACGCACACTTGAAATAACCTTCACTTCTTCCTCTAAATAATTCACACTTTGCTGTTTGAATCCAAGACATACACGAGCATAATGTCCTTTCTTGCCACACTTTTTGCAAAATGCAAATCTTGCAAAGCACCCAGGACTGTTTGTCCAATGTCCTTCACTGCCACACCTGAAACATTTTGGACCTCCAGATCTAACATCAACAGCAGTATATTTTTTCTTATCAAATTTCTTATCAAAGTCCTTATTAACCACAAACCCAGCTCTGTCATTGTCCTTGTCAACATGTTTATCCGCTCCCTTGACTTCACTGACAGATGGCTCTGCACCCACACCATCTTTACCTGCACCATCTTTACCGTTCTCATCATGCATCTCCCATACCCACATGCTTGTATTCTCCATTCCTTCAATAATAGCAACAGCATCTTTTAGGTTAGGATTCTTGCTGAACAATTTTTCTTCTACTTTGACATTATTTGTGCATCTGACAATTTGATCTCTGACTAATGAATCAGTTAAATGTTCAAAATCACACATACGAGCTAATGTTTTAAGAGCGGCTACATAGCTACTAATTTTCTCCATCTTGCCTTGCACCCTTGAAAAGAATTTATGTCTTTCCAACACTACATTAATTTGTGCCCCAAAATGTTTCTCAAGCATTAACACTGACATGTCATATACATTACTAGGTTCACCACTGCTGTCACCAATTTCAATAATGTCAAGACTCTCATAAATACACCTTCCCTCTATACCTAGGTTATGTAACAGTATAGCCTGTTTCCGATTAGCTGAAAATTTCTCAACCCTGATAGCTATAAGGTAAGAATCAAAAATTAGTTTCCATCTTTTCCACGGTAACACAGGCTCACCTTTCTCTGATAAAAATGGGGAGGCTCTGATGAGGTTGACATGATAAAAATTGCTGTGGATAACCTCCAGGAACACTGTTGCAATAAAAGTGTATAATTGTGTAGATGCAATTAAAGAATTAGCATATAACAATAAGCAACAAAACTCAATTGTCTCTAAAATGATGAAGTAGTCAATATAGTTCAAGCATCTTAAACAAAAAGAAATGAACCCCAAATGAATGCTTTGTCAACAACACCTTACACACAGAGAATATGTCCCACGACGTGAATTTACGATGTAAATTAAGTGTGTGTATCACTGCCAATACATGACATGCACACACTGGTTCCCTCGACGTGGATTAAAGTGTGTGCATCACTGTGTGCACTTCAGATTCCTTTTCAACTTCTTAATACTAGTTCTCCCGACGTGAATTAAAGGGTGTGCATCACTGTGTGCACTTCCGATTTTTTTTTTTTTTAACTTTACTTCCTGCTCTCCACCACAGAACGAATGAAACGGATTGAAAATTGATTGTAGAGTATCCGCGACACGAAGAGAAAATAAGGACATTCAAAATGGCCGCTGCCGTCAATGCGTCATGACGTCGGCTTGCTGAATGTTAAAGTTACTTCCAATATGGCCGCCGACACTCTGTAGTCTAGTGTTGCACTACGTTACCACGTCGGCATCAATCTTCGAATCCTGAAGACGCATTCACGATGACAGTTGGGATATCAGGACGTCATCATAATTATGGAGTACACTGCACGGCACACATCTATCTGGATCGCAGGTCAACCTCCACGTTGCCCAATTTTCACAGCACCGCCACTCACAGATACTGGCCGAGTATTCAGTTTTCCGGTGTACGCCGTCCCTCACCAATACACCTCATCACAATCAGCGGGAAAACCGGAAATCCACAATGTCTACCATGAATACATTACATCCAATGCGTAAGTTTGTTTTCCTTTTTCTTTTGTTTAGGGTTGATGTTCTCACAAGTCTTCAGATCGTCGCCAATGTTAAATATAGATCCATCCAAACACAGAGTAGTGTTTCAAAGATTTATTGTCGAAGTACGAATCATCAACCCTCACAGACCGCGATCCAGCATCAACTGCCAGAACCACATTCCAACCCAGAACATAAGAACATCTGGAACTCCTTACATCATACAGTGACATAGTAAGTGTTCCTGACACAACCCATAACCATAACAATTAGTCTGAAGAATTTTCAAGCATCCTGTAGGATATGGATTCAGGTTAGGTGGACATTAGGGATACAATATTATAGTGACTCACCAGGAACCCCGGTTTGTCTACTGGATGCGCTGGCACAGCCTTTGAGAGAGGCCGGGATAACAAGGTGTGGTCAATTAATGGAAGGGGGTACCCTGAGATCATGGGAATTACTGTCCCGTCACTTGAACAATAGGATTTCAAAATGTAAATTTTACCAACTAACAAGTTGGGCACGAGAACAGTGTCAAGGAAGGACTGATAGTTCAGAGTGGGAGGACAAATTACAAATTACAAGTCAACACACGCCCCCAGAAGTATCCAGGGGAGGGAACTAGAGGCTACAGGGTCTCCAGGGTGAGCTTGCCTCCAACCTACTGTATGCACACAAATCTAGCTACCCGAGAATTATATTCGGTTATGTTACGTTACAGTCTACCTCGTGACACTACTTAATAGGAGTGCTGGGCATACAAAAAAATGTAACAGGTTGTCCTCACACACAACCAGGTGTCATGCTTCTTCATAGGACAACCCTTGCTCTCCAAAAATCCGGTTTGATGGAGAGCGGGCCTACACCGGAAGACAGGGAGGCACTTCTAAGTTTTAGAGTGGGCCCGCGGAATAGTGAGTTTAAAAACCAATGTGGCATCCTAGATTACACTTATTCATTGGATACATCCCTTGGCATTAAAAAATGAGAATGTGGGGATAAGGGGAACTATTACCCCATCACCATGATCACCGTCGTCGGGGAGAGGACATGCCATCGCTGGAGGTCTTAGATCTATGGCAAGTATCAATGACTACACTTTGGGCTGTTGTAAAATCTGCACCTCTGAAAAGAAATCATTTATTCACAGTGCAAAGAGCATACTGGTCTCCGAAAAATGTTGTTGAAATTGAAGAGCAGAAGGTGAGGTGCTGCCCAAAATGTGGATTGGAAAAAGCAGACGATGTACACCTATTTTGGCAGTGTCCGGCATTCCAAGATTTCGGGCAAGAAGTGGGTAAAGTAATTAATGAGATAATGAAGCAAGAAATCAAGATAAGGCTTGTACTGATAATTTTTGGCACTTTAGAAGGTGAAGGCACCAAAAGAAAACTTGGGTTGCTACATTCACGATTGCTTTTTATATTAATATTAGTTGCGCACAGAGAAATATGTTTGAAATGGGTGTCCAATGTTCCTCCAACAGGCACAGAAGGGGTCAAGTCTGCTCAGCGATTTGCTAAACTGGATTGTATAAATGGAGCCAAGAAATGGATGAAAATATGGGGACCTTTCCGGGCAAAATTCTAACACTAATCTAGAATTCTAATGATTAAAGATGTAATTCAACCTGGGAGGAGGACCGAGTTGGGTGGGGGAACTCCCAAAACATGTTGAATGAAGGCCTACCCAGGAGTCAGTGACCCTAGGCTAGAGGAGCAACACAGGAAGATCACAAGGCACTCCTCACCTGTTGTCTTATATGAGTACAAAAAAAAAACCCTGACAGTTTTGGTGCCAAGCTACTCGAGGGTTAAGGACAGGTTAACCAGTAACCCAATTTCCTGCAGAACAAATACCTAAAAAAGCTAAATTGAAAATTGAAAGTTTTAAAACACATGCAAACGTGAAAAAATTTGATACTGGAAGCAAACATTTCAGTTGTTATCTCTATCCTGATTAGTAGGAGCTGCACAATTAAGGCAAACTGAATGTAATATGAACAATTTGTGGCCTCAATTTAAGCAGCACTGGTATATGCCGACAAAAAGAGAGCATGCACTAGCAATTAAAAAGACAAAGTGATAAGCTAAAATATTGCTTCGTTTTTCAGAATTAGGATTAAATTTGGAAAAAGTTCAAACCTTTACTTTAAAATTTCAATGTTCACATTTTTTGCATGTGAATGAAATAAAATATTTCTTCATTTGTCTACCTGTATGATGTACACATATTTCTGTATTTGTACATATTGTTTTGAGGTTCAACTCTTAGGCATTGCTTAGGCAGTGGGCCCCCAGGTTCCAGCAGTGATTTAGTGGGGGTCCAGAGAAGTCAAAAGGTTAAGAGCCTCTGCTGTAGACTATGGACTATAGCTCACCCCTATGGAGGAGGAACACATTATAAGTGTACACAAAAGGATGCAGCATGAAGCATGCGGTACATTGTATGATGCACTTTCAACTATGGGGCTGATTACGATGCCATAGGAAACGGCTCCCACCCTCGGTCGGAGCCATTGCTACGGCAATGGAAATCTTCTGTTTCGATTAATTTCCGACCAATCCATTTTGATGGAGTCGGTCGGAAATTAATTCAAACAGGATTTCCGAATGGCTTATGATGGGCTCGGAAAGCCCGTCTGCCATTCAGAAAGGGGCCTGTAATCCCAAGGGCGGCTCTTTTCGCCAGAGGGATTTAGATGGCAGACTCCTACAGCCTTTCTGTGATGGCCTTTCCGACACAGAAAGGCTGTGGGAATCCGACTTTGGGGGCCCTCAGCAGGGCCCTCATGGGTGCAAGGCCTCCAGATGGCGGCCCCTCTGTTGATCCCTGCACCCGATGGCAGGCACCTTGAGGTGCCTGCCACGGGGTGCAGGGATGAGCAGCACCTCAGCTCATTACAATGAGAGCATGCATTCTGGGCAGAATGCATGCTCCCATTGTAAAGAATAGGATTGCGACCGAACAGTGTTCGGTCGCATCCTAATTGCTGGTTTGAGACCGCCGACAGGAGGTCAGTCGGTCCCAGTTCCAGATCGTTGTCGGACGGACTCAGGTCCGTCCGACATCGAAATCGGCCCCGATGTGTGCTTCTCTCATGATTTTCTGTTGCTATGCTCTTATAACAGTAGCCTTTACTTACTCGTCGGCATCTCCTGTACCCTGTGAGATTTGGAGAACTCCACGACACATGGTTCTCTCTTTGGAATTGCCCGGCTTTTCTTTCGGAATCTGTGGCTGAAAACAAATCACTCAGGAAGGAAAGGGATCTGGTAGAGGACACCTGAGGGGAGGCTATATATGGGCTCAGGGATCCAGGCAATACAGTGACAAGGGTCTCTCTAACGTACCACTGTAGAGGGGCTTAAATTGAGGAATTATGACAGAAAGGTGGCAATTAGAAGCATAAATAGGGCCATATCACCAGTGCAGAAGGTGGCAAAATATAACTTCACCCAGGGCAACAAAAAAGGCAGTAGGACGTTTTTCAAATAGGGGTGTTGGACGGTTGGTTTGTGCTCTAAAATGACAGTTGAAAAAATCCTAGATTGAAAGGTGGGCAGAGGTTATGCAGTTCCCCAGTACATGGTATGTAAAAGTGGCACCGCTTGATGCATTTTCAATCCGATATTGCTTTATGTGACCATAATGTAGTACAATAGTGTGTGGTGATTATAGCAACCACAGTCTCTATCTAGATGGTGTCTTATTGGTAATAATAAAACACTAGAAACTACCACAGTGTAGCGGCTTCAGAACCCTTCTGGGGGAAGAGACGAGCCTCAAGTATGATGCTAGGGAACTACCAGGCGTAGGTAAAAGCTGCCTAGGTAAAAATGGTTGAAAAATAACCTGAAGACTACAATGCCAGGAACGCTGCCACAAAAATACTGAATGCTCACTAGAAAAAATTTCAGTAGCAGAACTGCGCCATGGAATAATGTCCCTCAGGATATTGGGCCAGATGTACGACTGTTTTTTGCGGTCGCAAACGGGAAATCGGCCCGTTTGTGACCGCAAAATAGGTCTGTGCAATGTACAAACTCTATATTGTAATAGGTTATCGACTCGCAAAATAGGGTTTGTGACACACTATAAGGAAGGGGCGTGCCAAGGGTGTGTATGTACGATTGTTTTGCGACCGCAATTGCAGTCGCAAAACACTCGCAGTTTACCACATATTTCAAAAAGGTGATAAGCCACTTGCAAACGGGAAAGGGTCCCCAGGGTAACCCTTCCCCTTTGTGACTGGCAGCGAAAATATTTTTTAAGAGCGGGCAGTGGTCCCATGGCCGCCTGCCTACTCTTAAAAAATGAAACAGAAATGTTTCATTTTTCTTTTTTTAAATGCATCCCGTTTTCCTTTAAGGAAAATGGGCTACATTTTTTAAAAAACTGCTTTATTTAAAAAGCAGTCACAGACATTGTGGTATGCTGACTCCAGCATGACACCATCACTGTGAGTGCAGGCTATTCCCAATGGGGTCGTAAACTGTGACCTGCCTCATGAATATAAATCAGGCAGGTCGTTAGCGACCCCTTTGGGAATCTCAAAAAGTGTCTCAGACACTGTTGTACATTCCATTTAGTTGCAAATTGCGAGTAGCAAAAGGACGCAACTTGCGACTCGCAAAATGGAAGGGTCGTACAACTGGCCCATTATGCCATGGAACAATAGCCACCAGATTACTAGGGCCAGATCAAGCCCAGATTGCAGTGTCACAGAATATGGTCTCATAATATTGTTGGATCAAATCAAGTAGTCCACGATATAGGTTTATGCAGAAATATGGCTCTGCGATATTAGTTTCAATACACATCTCAGCAGGTCGTATTTGTAACTTGAGAGCATTTACAGTAAAGTGAAGATTGAAATATTCTGTAAGGGTGCACAAGAAAGTCTTTCTTTAAAGACTGTGTCTATTTACATCATGCATGTAAACTTTGATAAAATGTGAATGACGTACTAGTGTTCCTTTATTTCCTTTATTTCCTTCTTTTTTTATTTATTTTTAGGTTCTTGTACAGTGCACGGCTATTCAGAAGAGTGTCCCGGCGCTAAGTTCCATCAACCACAGTCAGAGGCAATATTTAAAAGGCCATATTGAGCAGCCAGGTTTTTAGGCACCGTTTGAAGGAACTCTCGTCTTTGGTGGCCCCTAGATAGAGGGGAAGAGCATTCCAGCTGGAGGCAGCAAGGGCCAAGAAGGAAGAGCCTTTTTGCTACAGCTTTGGAAAATGTATTCATGCTTGGTAATTCCCAGAGGCACTCATAGGTATGCTCTCAGCTCCCTCATAGCTTTGTCTTAAAGTTGCCTAAATCCATTAGAGGTCTCCTGTGGATAAGACCCATACTCGCCCATTGCTTTTTTGATGACATGACACAGGCCTAGGCCTTGGGAAGGCTTTGATAATACCCACAGTTACTCAAATCATTGTTCGCAATAAAAAAAGCCTTGCTCAGTAGTCTGCTCTTCGTAACATGTAGACTTATATCAAGGATTGCTTTTAATAACACCCAATATTTCGAGTTCTGGTCTTGATAATAGAGATTAACTCGGGGATCTATTTGTAATAAAAAATGAGGAGCACATAGATCCGCACTTGACAATGTTGTCAATCATTCAGAGTTCTGCTTCAGATAATACTCAAGCTGACTCAATTCTGTGTATTTGATAGCACCTGGATTAGTGACCAGTGAACTCTAACCTCAATTATCCACTGCATCCGAGGCCTGTTCCTAACATCCAAACTCAGATATGTTTCAAATAATACTACAACTTACTAAGAGCTCTGCTCTTAATAGCAAAGTTTTATTCAAAACACTACTATTGATAATACTTTGATTGCCCCAGTGATATTCTGTTGATACAAAGAATGTCTTAGAGTTCTGAGCATCCAGGAAACTGTGATTGATAATATCCAATTTTTCAATGCTCTACTTTTGATGTATACTCTTTCTAACATCCTGACATCCTCACTCGACAACAAAGACTCCATCAGAGTGTTGCTCCTGATAATGACCATTGATTTTCATGATTCTACCCATGATAAAACATGGACCCTTCCAGAACTCTACTCATGATGATAAAGGCAGGCAGAGCTCTGTTCCTTCTAATAAGGAGTCAGTCTCATAGCTTTATTCCCCATAAGCAGTCATTCATAACTCTATTCTTAATCATGCGCCTAAATACTGAAAGCTCTGCTTTTGAGAACAGACGGTTGCCATAAGAGATCTACACCCAGTAATACACAGACATATTAAAATCTCTGTTTCTGATAATACTCATGCATTCTGAGCTCTTCTCCTAATAAAAGCCAGGATCATGAAGAATTCTGCTTGTGATAGCACACGGATTAGCTTAAGGCTCTCTTTTTGATACTACCTAGACTTAAGGCCTGATTATGACTTTGGAGGTGTGGCAGCAGGCCATCACACCAGCACCCCGCTGCCACACCACCAAAGCCGTACTGAGACCACCCGCCAGATTAGGAGTTTTCTCCTGGTCTGGCGGGCTGTGTTTCGGCAGTCCCAGGCAGTGAGCCTTAGAAAGGCACAGCAATGGAAACGCCAAAGCAAGTTCCTGCAAGTCATGGACTGTTAGGAGTGCCCCCCCTGCATGCATCCCCATGGCCCTGAGGCACCAGGGGGCCCTGTAGTGCCCCCTTAGTTTCCTCACCACCACACTTTCCATGACAACTGTGGCTGTGAGGAAACTCAGAATATGCTTGGCAGTGTCACAGCAGCACCATCAGTATATTGCTAGGCCAGACCGCCGCACCACCGCATAGGGGTCACGGATCCCAGGAGGTTGCAACAGTCCTGTGGCAGTGGGACCGTTGCACCCGTAATGCGGTGGTCGGGCCATCAGAGTGGCGGTTACAGCTACGCCACCTTGAGTTTGGCGGTCCGATAAATCGCCAAACTCGTAATCAGTCCCTAAGACTTCCACTTCTGATAATCAACAAACCCACTAAGAGCCCTTGCCAGCCTGGTTGATAACCTAAGTCGGTACCTATGGCAATATTATAGCCCAGTGTAGTAGCATGTGCCCTGGAGAGTACAGCTGAAAGACGGGCATCCCCACACAAGCACAAAATTCAATTATATGTGAGTTACCCAAAATATATATTGTTTAATGTGATTTGGTATGACTGTGCTCGCTTTATCTACGATTTACTTCTAAACTGTCAAATTTGATAAACAGAATTTATTACATAATGCATGTTGACATCATATATATCTTCAAAAGTATGAAGGGAACAAGTGTTGTCAGTGTGCACAGTATGAAAAAAGTTAGTCAGGTAGTTAGGATGGAAGGACCTGTCGTCTTGTCCTAACCTGAATGATTAGCACCAACTGATGATACAGGTGTTCAGCCGATAGGGGGGCCTGTTGTCTTGTCCTAATTAACGTGATGAGTACCAACTGATGATACAGTTGTTCAGCGGTTTCATATACCTGCAGCACAGAACCAAAAATACCTGAATCGGAGGGGAAAAAAAAACACAAATGAAAATCGACTTCCGTAATATTATAAAGTAATAAAAAACAAATAATGTAATGAATTTTTGATGGTTTATGAATAATTTTAGAAACAACAGTACCACAGGGGTCTCTTGGCGCTACAGATGAATATAATTGAAATGTCATGCAAATAATGATAAATAACTTGTTTCTTATGTAGCGGTTCATAGTGCAACCTTTGCTATTAGACTCATTTTCAACATAAAAAATACATTGACTGGTGAGCTTGCAGCAGTAGCATGTTTAACTGAAAAAGGAAGACTCCTAATCTATAGTTATGAAGAAAAGTGATGTTAGAATTGTGTATATCACTAAAAAGTAATATTTCTTTGTTTGCTTATTGATCCTTCTTTAAAGCTGTGACTCACTCACATTTCAACATTAAGAGGCTCAGTGTGGCTTATTTAAAAAAAGTTATAAACTTAATAAAGGATGGCACAAAGTGTGATTTTTTTCTCTGCGCGCTAGGACAGCTTTCACGGTATATTCCTTTCACTTCTCTAGAGGCCATACGTTCAAAGGACCAGACGTACAAAGCATTTTTCAGGTTGCAAATGACCTGATTCACAGAATCAGGCTGTTTGCACTGGAAAAAATGCTTTTTCAGATGTACAAAATGCAAAAAGCGATTCTGTAACTTGTTACTGAATCGCAATTTGCATTTGCGATTCGGTATTGGAAGGAGCGTGTTTTGGGCTCCCCTTCCAAATACCAAATTGGTATAATATGTATTACTGTTTTGCAACCAAATTTCTGTCGCTAAACATTAATACTTTACCACCATTTTAAATGTGGTGGTAACCGATTCGAAATGGGGAGGGGTCCCCTTGGGACCCCCTCCCCTTTCCCAATGTTGAAAAATATTTTTTAAGAACACTCAGTGGTCCCACGGACCATTGCCTACACTTACAAAATGAAACTTCAAAGCTAATTTCTTTTTCTTTTTAAATGATCTTGTTTTCCTTAAAGGAAATGGACTGCTTTAAAAAAAATATATATATTGCTTTATTTAAAAGCAATCACAGACATGGTGGTCTGTTGACCTCAGCAGGCCACCATCCCTGTGATGGCAGTGAATCCTTCTTTTGTTGCTTATCAAACACATATAGATAATGTGCTGGGTACCATGGTGTGAAAGTTTTTCTGACCTACATGCTTGCCTTTTTAAATTTCTCCTTCAACAACATCAATACACAATCCCAGTACAGCATCTGAAAACATAAACATTGGATTTCCTGCAGAAGGATTATATAGGACTTCACTCTGTTCGCTACAAACCCCAAGTCCTCCAAGACTTTCATAGCAAAGAATGCACGCTCCTCTGCAAGAGCCTTCTCCTGAGAAATACTCAGTATATCATCAAGATAGAAAATAAGTCAAATTCCTATCATTCTCCACCACAGACATCTGAAGATGCAAGGGATCCATCTGTTATGGGATATGCTGAGGGAAGGAGATTGGTTAACACAGGTGGATCTAAAAGGTGCTTACTTGACAGTTCCAGTATGCAGGGAACATCAGGTGATTTCTCAGAGAAGCAAAGTTGTGGAGATTCATATGCCTCCCGTTCATGCTAACTTTGGTGAGATGGTATTTTAACAAAGTGATGTGGCCAGTGGTGTCTTGGCTGATAGGAGAGGAATTCTGCTTGCTATTTATTAAAACATTAATAGCAACCCACCCATATTTCTCACATTTGTTCTACGCTGACATTCCTTCACACAGCTCAATATACACACCACTTATATTCCTCTACATAAAGTAAAAATGACTGGTAGACACTGTCTCAGTTATTTTGCTTTAACAAAAATGTATTATAGAAGAAACTGCATTTTAATCAGCAGATAGACACCAAAACAACAAAAATCAGAAGAAGGGAACCGCAGAAATGATTTTTAAAAGTTTGAAATAATTCTAGCCCTAAAACACGCAAAGGACCACCCTGGGTGTTTGATCGCACTAGACCGGGTCAATGCCACCAGAATTTAAGGCCAACCTTTTTCAAGCATGGATCAGATACAGGGATCAGGTTCATCCTGGTGGAAAGTTTACCTTGGGACTTAGTCGTTTTTGTGGAGAAAACTCTTCGTCTGCGAGGTTGTCGGAAGGTCAGGTTGGTGGCTGGATCTGAAGAGGCGCTTTTTGGCGGTGGTTGGCTGAAGCGTGAGTCCTTGATGGGAGACTTAGCTGCAGCAGGAAGCTCAACACTCTCAACATGGAAGAAGGGAACATTTTGAACTGGTGAAGTCTGAGCGTCACGTCCAGGGAAGCGTGAATGAAGGCAGGGTGCTGCTCGGTGTTGGTCCCACTGGAGTCCTCTCAGTTTGGACTTAGATACTTTTCTGAAAGTCTGGATCCTTTCAGTGGAGCAAACTAGCAAGTTGATTCCAACCAATAGTTCAACATTGGTGGCTGCTGCTCAACAGTGGTCTGGTGGTAGCCTCTTGTTCTTTTGGAGAAATGTTCCAAAAAAATATCTAGTCTAGCAATATTGTGGGGGGGGAAAGTATACGCTAGCACCAGATAAGGGTGTAAGACATTTTGGTCACAATTTGGGGGTTAGAACTTAGTCTCCCAGAAGCCGTCAGCAGGATCCAGGGCAAATCCAGTTGGAACTGGTCAACTGAATTCAGCAGAGGTTTAGGCTTCTTGAAGCTTTTGTGTTCCTGGAGCTTAATGGGAGGTTAGCCAACTAGCCCTTGAGGTGCACTATTTTGTCCTTGGTACAAGTGGGGAGCAGCCAAGCTCCTGGGGTCTCTCTGCACAGGGTCAACAGCATGTGCAGTCCTTCTTCTATCTTTTATGCCCAATGCCAGCCTGTGGGTGGGGAAAACTCCTGGCCACCCCCTAACCAATGGGCTAATAGTTCCTAGTAATGACCCTACCTACTTTTGCTGCACTTCCTGTGTATTTTACTGTAAGCTGTCACCCTTGCCCCTCTCTACCCAAAACAAATATGGCAGAACCTTTCTTCCCTTGTGCAGAAGCCCCTACGTCCCACCCAGAGGTGTGGCTAGTATATTGGGCAAACCCCTGTGGTCACTCAAAACTGGTTCTGGGGCAGCCCCCTCCCACCTGAATTGGGGCATAGTTGGCTATCAGGACAATAAAGGGGCAGGCCTAGAAGTGAATTACATCTGCTTGCAACAGCATAGGCACCTTTTGAAGTTTAATTAAGCTCCTGGGTACAGACCAGGTGGCCATCCTGTCAGGGGAAAAACATCTCCCCAAACCAAAGCGTTTTGCGCACTGTCTAGGAGCAAAACACATCTCGCCACAGGACAGCCATTAACAGGTGACACTGAGCACTGGCAGAAAGCCACATTTGGCACATATATTTTAGGTGGAAAATGCCAACTTTCTAAACGTCAAACAACTGCACGCTTGCCAATACTGATATCAATTCAACCTTTCAATCAAAACCCATGATCACACACTTCAATTGAAATTACCATATATTTAATTTTTTCATGATTAACTTATGTCATTTTTTTGATATTATCAAAAAGGGAGAACAATTATTTTTATTAAAAAGAGAATAAATTATTCATCAATTTGAGACACCAATTTGTCACAAAACACTACAATACACAGAGACACAAAATTACAGTCTTTACAACAATACAAAAAATCACATAGACAATACACAAACTATAAACACATATTGAAAAATTATTTGTTGCTCAGGTCCAATTATAACTTCAATTATTTAACAGCATGAGCATCAGTGGTACTGCATACATAGAACACTTGTTTGGTGAAAAACAGTCTCTGTGTATTGTAATGTTTTGTGACAAATTGGTGTCTCAAATTGATGAATAATTTATTCTCTTTTTTATAAAGATAATTGTTCTCCCTTTTTGATAATATCAAAAAAATGACATAAGTTAATCATGAAAAAATAAAATATATGGTCATTCCAATTGAAGTGTGTGATTATGGGTTTTGATTGAAAGGTTGAATAGATATCAGTATTGGCATGTGTGCAGTTGTTTGATATTACAGTTGGCCTAGCCTTTCTGATTATGTGCTTCACCCTTTATAGTTTAGGAGGAACTTTCTAAAAGTGGCATTTACAAAATGGGAACTTGACCATGAGTTTGGAGTTTAAATTACTTTTAATTGGAGCACTTGAATCATTGTTCTAGCTATTCTCAATCTGAAGTTCTGCATTATAAGGTGTTACAATGTAACCCAGTGCTTTTCTATGGGAGAGATTGCCTTGCCATAATGAAAAACGACTTTGGAGATTTTTCACTGCCAGGACATATAAAACATAAGTACACATGTCCTACTTTATAAATACCATGCATCCTGCCATATGGGCATTTAGGACCTACCTTAAGGGGTGAATGATATGAAGTGAGTTGCACACAGGTACTGATATGAATAGCTGTAGCTTCATTCCAACAAATATGACCAGTAGTCCAGTAGCAGAGAAGGACAGCTGCACCAGAAGGCTGCCACTTCAGTTGTCCTGCCCACTACCAACCACCACAGAACCCTATAACCTCACCCCTCCGTCAAGGTTCCACTCTAGAATCCCCTGGCGCATAAGAGATAGAACATGATGGTGACTTATAAGTATTAAACATGATGGTTTAGGTCTGTCAAAGGGTGTATTTTGTCAGGTCTAATTTGCAGTTTTAAAATGGCACACTCAGGCTGCAGGGGCAGGCCTGAAGACATACTTTTCATTGTCCCTTTAGTGTTGGCAAAATAGGAGCTGCAGTCCACTAGTGAAATGTAACTTAAAAGCCATTGGTGGACTGGTTACCAATTAGGATTTTTAACCAAATCACCATGTTTTTAGGGGTAAGAGCACGTGCAGTACTGCCCGGCTAACAGGGTCCCAGTGTACAGAATCCAAAAACCAATAGCATCAGTTGCAAAAAATGGGGTGATATCACAAAAAGAGGCATTTTCTTACAGCAAGGTCAGAGAGCAAGTTGGGTGGTGCCTCCACGGGTTGGAAATGGTCTCAGGAGGTAAGTATTTTGCAGATAACTTGTTTAGAATTGCTAACAGGGAAATATGCAGTGAAGAGTTTAGCGAAGGATCAGGTGTTGCATTCTGCTCAAGATGGATGATATTTCTGTGAGATATGTGAACATAGGGGGGGGGGTTATGCTCAAGGAGGTTCGCAGAGAGAACCAAGGAGTCCTCCACAACTGTTTGGACATGGAGAATTGTATTCGGGCTCAACACATACTGTAGTGTAGCTCCTATTTCCCTAATAGGCTCTGCGCATTGGAATAATATATCCTATAGGTTTGACATAGGACTAAGGTCAGTATGTCCCTATCGAGTATATTAAACTTAATGACTTGTGCCAGCTAGCTCAGAGGCCACTAGAAAGTCCTTGACAACAAGAAGGGAGTAGTTT